>CM033715.1:634113-1064479 GCA_019671005.1 Hibiscus mutabilis
TGATGAGTTCTATAGTAACAGTGGTTCGGAGAGGAGTCAAGTTGAGTCATTCACAGGGATTGAAATTTCGTTTCCCTCGGAATCTACTGCATCGGTTTCTGTTCTGTCGAGGTTGAAAGAGAAATTGCATGGAATGTGGTTGCATGCAGTTCAGAGATGGCCGGCAGTATGCAAACCATGTTATTTATTTTATTTTTGAAATTTCGTTACCCTCGGAATTCTTTTAGGGTTTTTTTTTCATCGTTGTTGTACTCCTTTTGATTGATATAGTCTAGTGCTGTTGCATACAGATGCTGCCTATAGCTCGTGAATTCTTGCAATGGGTTCTACGTGCTAACCTCATGTTCTTCTACTTTGAAGGTATTTAGAGCTTACACATCTAGAGCTGTTAATGAATTTTTGAAGTGGAACTTTAGTCATTTTGATATTGTTAATTTTTCCTTGACAAATCTTGGCAGGTCTTTATTATCATATATCCAAACGTGCATCTGGCATTCGCTACGTGTTCATCGGGAAGCCATCAAATCAAAGACCATGGTCCTCTACTTGCTCCTACAAATCTTGTTTGCTTTTATGCGGCATCTCTTCTTTACATGTGTGGAGCTCATCAACATGTGAGGGAAAGTTCGAGTGTACTGACGGTAACATTTTGGCTGCCTCCAACTGCAGGTACCAAATCCTGGGGATTTTCCTCTTAATTCAGCTATGCATCATTGCTGCTGAAGGTCTACGACGCAGCAACTTATCTTCAATTACAAGTTCAATTCACCAGACCTCATTAGGGTCTCATCAAAACCCAACAGGTTAATTTGCGACAAGTTTCCTTGTAGTCTTTCATAAACCTGCATCTTTTGAGATGAATAGCTTATTTGTGCCAATTGCCAAATGTGTGATGGTTAACTTATAACCGAGCTCTATGAATCGAATCTTTTGGATTGTTGCTAGACTGAATGTCAACTTAATTGAACAAAAGGTCTATCTTAATCATATGAAATGGAGGGTGTAGGCTGTATTAGTACTTGGCAAAGCTCTTCAGATGGCTGATAGTAAACCTACTCTGTTCACTAGGAAACATATTCGAGTCATCTCTTTATCCTCATTTATACAGTTGTGCCTTGAGAGATTGACATATATTGTTTGGCACATTGTTGTTTGAGCCTGTAGGACAAGGTTTGCCTGTTTTAAATGAAGAAGGCAACTTGATACAAATGGAGGCCGACCGGGGTACATGGGTTGGTGAATCAACTTCAGAGGTAAATTTTCAAGTATATCTTAATATTCTGTTTATGTATTTTGTTTCCATCATCTTCCACTTTTATTTTCATATTTCCATATTCATTGTAGCTAAGTGCTAGGTTAAGAGATCTTAAGTACTACGGTATAATTTCCTGGTCACGCTTTGCCAAATAATAACATATATTGCTCCTTTTTTTGTGAAACCTTTCTGCTCATATTAACTAATCTACTGCTTGTGCAAATTCAGTCAACAGCTGTTGTTAGCAAATGCACCTTATGCCTAAGCAATCGACAACACCCAACAGCTACACCGTGTGGTCATGTATTTTGCTGGTATCTTTCCTTTTTCTCCCCTTTTGCCGAACCGAATCTTAGATGTGGATTCTATTTTAGGGGCAAATGCAGAAACTCATTCATATTATCATATATCACGATATGTCTGTAGGAACTGCATTATGGAATGGTGCAACGAGAAGCCCGAATGCCCACTATGCCGTACTCCCATAACTCATTCGAGTCTAGTTTGTTTATATCATTCAGATTTCTAGATTACGATTACGATTACGAGTTCCACTGAAGTGAACACCCAGGAAGAGAGAACATGTTCATGACAAATCACTTTTCCTCCTGCATTTTGCTGGTGAAAATGTATACATAAGAATAAGGATTGGTGCGTCCAGTTTTTTATTAACCATTGAATTAGATAGTTTCATTGTGATGTACTATTATGTTGCTTCGATTTTTTATTTTTTAAGTATGTTTTCACCGGTAATTGTGTCCGATATATATTCGGATATGGATACGAAGATATAATCTTTCAATGATTCATAGTGGCACAGGGTAACATTGACCAAATTTTAGCTCGACAATGTGCGTAAATTAGAGACTTATAATGACCAAATTAGAGAACATAAGCTAAATCTATAGTTTATTGTTTGGATCATGATCGAGGTTTCAGAAATTGAAAAATACATAGAATGAAAATGATCAAATTTGAGTATAGGGGTTAATTTTTTTTAAAATCATAAATTTATACGTGCGTACAAAATTATTTGAATTCGATTTTTTTACGGAAAACATATTTTTATTGGGATCATTCGTTAGATTAAGAAAATATTATTTTTAAATATACTGATCGAATTAAACTTAATTGAATTATTTTAATTTTTTACATGATTTTATCTTGAGGTTAGTGGAATATTTAAAATTGTTAAAAAAAGCTATTTCTACTTTCTTTACGGGTCTTCAATCGGGTCACCCATTAAAAAGCCCAAAACCCTAAACCTATCCCCAAAAGAGGAGTGCCATTGTACACTATGAATCACCCCTGATTCCAGAAAAACCCTAATTTGTTGGATTGTATGACCCTCGTCTGAAATCCATGCTGCGAAGAAGAAAGTTGTAACATTTACTTGCCATTTCTCTCGATTCCCCCCAAAACATGGCTGCTCAGATTAGCAAGAAGCGTAAGGTCCGTCCTCCTTTCACTTCCCTCTCCTTTTTTATGCATCATTTTTCCAGAATGTGTTGAAATTTCGAACTTTAATTTCGTTTCGGAGTAGGAAAAGTGATAAATTTGATCATTTCCCCCTCAATAAACAGTACAGTATTTTGAATTAATCAAATAATTCTTACTATGTTTGCCTCTTTGATTTGAAGGATATGAGATATGATGTTTATACACGCACAAACACAAATTGGATTAGTTAGAATCTGAAACTATCCACTTTACTTATTATAAGATGGGGTTTACTTGATTATGATTCGATTGGGTGGACAGTTTGTTGCTGATGGAGTGTTTTACGCAGAATTGAACGAGGTTTTGACAAGGGAGCTTGCTGAAGATGGGTATTCTGGAGTTGAAGTTAGGGTTACTCCTATGCGTACTGAGATCATAATCAGAGCCACCCGTACGCAAAAATGTTCTCGGTAATTCTCCGATTTTATCTGTAAAGGTGGTTTAATTTCCCTTTTCCTTCTGTGTCTTGTAATGTTAATTTCAACCGTATAATTGTTTTTACTGAGTTGTAAATTTTGATGATTTGGTTCAGGTGAGAAGGGCAGAAGGATTAGAGAGCTGACTTCAGTTGTTCAGAAACGGTTCAAGTTTCCAGAGAACAGTGTAGAACTCTATGCTGAGAAAGTTAACAACAGGGGTCTTTGTGCCGTTGCTCTGGCTGAGTCCCTGCGCTACAAGCTCCTTGGAGGCTTGGCTGTTCGAAGGTATGCCATTTCCAGTTTTGATTACCCTGACAATCTGTTATTAACTTTGGTGTTCATAGATGTTTGTATCTTGTGCGTTGAAATGAATATTATGGAGACTATGGATGGTAATCTTGCTCTCCTATAAGATATTGGACCTTGTAGTCAAGAGTATTCTTCATACATCCCACCTTTTTTAACTTTTGGATGCGATCACTTCTTTGTTTATATTTTATGCAAAATATGTCATTTTTCGTGAAGGTACTCATGCCACACACTGTGTCCGATGCATAACCGGACATAGGTGTAGAAATATGACCCTCCAAGGACCTTCAAAATACATGGAAATACTTAGAAAGAGTTGAACATATCCTTGTCAGACATCCATATTCAACATTAACACCCAAGTTTGAGTAACACGGATATATAGCATCCGTTTGTATAGGCATTGATGTATTACCATTGTTTAACCCTCTTTCTTTTCATGAAAGCATTGGGGTGTAATCAATGACCAAATCAAAGATTTCTTGGAGTTTGTCAGGCCTCTTGTGCTCAATTTAAGGTGCCTGGAGTTTGGAATATCCTCCAACATTCTGTACGTTTCTTTTTAGTTACACACCCAAGTTTGAGTAACACAGATATATAGCATCCGTTGTACAGGCATTGATGTATTGCAATTGTTTAACCCTCTTTCATTTTATGAAAGCATTGGGGTGTACTCAATGCCCAAATCAAAGATTTATTGGAGTTTGTCAGGCTTCTTGTGCACAATTTAAGGTGCCTGGAGTTTGGAATATCCTCCGACATTTTGTACATATTTTTTTAAGTTGCACACGCCCTATCAAAACATTGCTAGCTGATTTTCTAATTTTGTTTTCTTCATCTAGATCCAAACTCTTAAGAATGTTGCCATACATGGTGGCATAGATGTTTCTGTATTTTTAGTCATCCATATCTAATTATTTGTTTTTTTAATGGATCATGGGTGTTAAATTTCATGGTTTTTCATGTTTATAGGGCTTGCTATGGTGTTCTTAGATTTGTCATGGAGAGTGGAGCCAAGGGATGTGAGGTAAATCAACCTACTTTTCCCCTCATTTCTTATTAGTTCTTTCACCAAGCATTCGCGCATCACCGTTGTTTTGTGGTTATGCACCCAGGTCATTGTGAGTGGAAAGCTCCGTGCTCAGCGTGCTAAGTCGATGAAATTCAAGGATGGTTACATGATATTCTCTGGATTTCCTGTCAAGGAATATATTGATGCTGCCATTAGACACGTCCTTCTTAGACAGGTCAGTTGAAATGCAGTGTTAGTGCCTCTTTGGTTCTATTATTACCCACCTAAGAGATTCTTGGAGTTAAGATTTCTAACACAAAATGTTGCCGTTTTTTTTCTGTCTAACAATATTTTCAGGGATCTAAAAGACTTCGCCTTCTGTCTGAAATATTTTCAGGGTGTGCTGGGTATAAAAGTTAAAATCATGCTTGATTGGGATCCTAAGGGTAAGCAGGGCCTCATGACCCCATTGCCTGATCTTGTCACCATCCACCCTCCAAAGGATGAGGAAGAGTATAAAGAAAAGAAAGAATTTGAGGCAGCTGTTCCCTTGCCCATTATCGAGGCTGTGGCCGGTTTAGAGCCAGCCATAATGGGTTGACCCAAATAAGTCTACTAAATGCTGTAAGTTCGCTTTAATGTTTGAAGACAATTTTATGGTGTATATTATCAGGACAGTTAGTAGATACTAGATACCTGTATGAATTAATGTTTTGCAGTCATACCTTTGTTGAGGTGAATTTTGAGTGTTTTTTCAAAGTATATTTCAATGGAGTACCAAGTTTTGTCACACTTGCGCGTTGGCTTTGATTTTGTAGATTTCATAAGAATGAATTCCTCCCAATAATATGCATAGGAATGTTGGATCAGACACTTGCAAACATGGCAAAAAGTTGAAACACATTCATGTTAGTTCACATTCGGGTTTGTTACCGTATACGCCGAGCTCCGATATCGATATCCATCCGTTGCCATCCTTAATTGAAAATTAAAACACAGTTGCCATAAAAACAGAGTAAACACATTTTCAGCTAAAGTAATACTAATACACAAGTGTTTGTCTATCATCAATGATAGAATTCAGCCTCTTTTAACAGTAGCTATTTACAAAGTGATGGACCACCCCCTTTCTTATTTGTTAGCAATGTACCAATATTTATCCAAACTGTGTTCAAGATTTGTGACTATTGACTCTGAAGTTCGAATTTAATTTTTTCCTTAGAAAATATAATAACCTTACAACCATGTCCAAATTAGGTAAGCCAGTCAAAATTTGTTAGCTTGTCATAGTTATTTTAAACCTTGAAGGATATAACGAGGCCTTTCATCAATAGTAGAAGTGACAAAAGGGTCGTTCGGTTCGAATTATTTCGGGTCTGATTATATTTGTTTTAAGTTTGATTCAGTTCGAGTCTAGTTTAGTTTTAGTTCGAGTCTGATGGTTTCTGTTTTGGTATCGGGTTAGGTCGGTTGATTTTCGGTTTGATTAATATCGGGTCGGTTGGTTTTTAGTTAATAGGAGATTGACTAATTTTAGTCGGATTTTCATGTCGAGTTAGATTTTTTCACCCTATATATGATTTTATATATCCTATATATTTGACTTTTTGGTTAGTTGTGCGACAGTTCACATCTCATCTTTCTTTCTTTATTTTAATATATATATTTTTTATTTCGGGTTGTCTTCGGTTCATGTTGCTTTCGGTTCAGGTGAAATCGGTTGGAGTCTATTTTCAGTTCAATTGAAAATTAGGTCGGTGTCGGTTCAGTTTATTTCGATTTTTGGGTCAATTTCAAGTCTTCGTTTCGGGTTAATTTCGGGTCTTAGATCAAGGTTGCCGTGTCTAATCATTTGTACCATTTATCACACATCATTCAAACAAGTCATAATTGTTTTTTTAAATGGTTTTAAGGTGATTACAATATAATATCTATTTATGCTTTTTAACAATTTGTAAATACACATTTTACAGATAAAACTGTTCGAATTCAAATCTCTCAAGATGAACATTAATTTTTTTCCACTAGAACCACTCGTTAGATTTATCGTAATAGCTATTAGATAATATAATATCATAACATTATTTGAGTTACTAGCTTGTTAAAATTTCTATAAACATATACATGTTATACATAGTAGTTATCTTATGCCAAATCCAACTATGCCGCAATAATCACAACATAATAAAATACTTTTTTGATTATTCTACCACTTCTTCATATTTTGTTATGATTAATTCAGACTGACAAGCGTCACACACTTGACTTTAGTGGGTGAATCTCCCAGTAAAAATTTTCTGCATATACAAGACTAAGCTGCTTACGACTTATACTAATCTTATTGGTATATAATAAAATATTTTAACACCACTCAAACGACAATCATTCAAATCAAATTTGAAATTTGCTTAAGTGGCATCAAGCTGTTTATTACTTGTAAGATTCAAAGTATTCGTGTAATAGGTTAATATCTATGTAGTTTAAAATATTAACCTTGCCAGATTCGAATTGATATTTAATCCCAGAGTAATGCTTCCGATGAAAAGATATATCATTTTAAAAATTAAATTAGAAACGTTTAAAACTTAAAACCTATTTAAAAAGATTTTGAAATCTAAAGACATCTATTACAATTAATCCTACTTTTAAACCTGACCAAAATCTGATATCGAAATATTTTTTTTATAATCATTTCGGTAAATTGGTCAACTAGTTTAGATTATTGAGGTTCTTTATAAAATCAACATTTTTAATCCAATTTTTTTTCTTCACAGCACTAAAATTGGAACACTCAAAATAATTTTTTAATTACAATAACATGCCATTAGTAATTGCTCGATTTGTTTCGACATGAGTAGTTTCATACACTGGTAACTCTTCTCTATACCTATCATTACCCATAAGAACAAGATGATCCAACTCTAAAAGATCCAACTCGAATCACTAACATCATCATCTTCGTCTACATAATGATTGTTTTTCCTCGGATTTTGATGATATTGTTTTAGAAACTCTCTTGCCATATCTTCTACTCCTTCACTCTTCTCCATCAGTTGAATCTTTACCTCGTCTTCGGACTTTTTCGATGACGATTTTCCGATTTTTCTCGTCGTCGAAACCGAAACAGGCAGCAACGTCAACCCCTGTTCTTTGTACGCACATTTTTTCCGACACGGTCTACTATCGTGGTCGATGACGATGTTCACCGGGCAAAATCTAACACTTCTTTTGACCCCTTCACGTGATTTTTCTCTCGTCGAAGGCGAGTTCTTGTTTAGGCACGGTCTCGAAGTTGAAGAATACGTCTTTGAGACCTCATCGTCGTACCGTAATGTCGAGGCCGAAACCGGCAGCATCCTCGACCCTTGTCCTTTGTACACGCATTTTTGCCCACACGGCCTGCCGCCTCCGTCAACGAATATGCTCACCGAAGGCGAGTTCTTGCTTAGACACGATCTCGAAGCCGAAGAGGACGCCGTTGAGACCTCATCGTCGTGTTGTATTGTCGAGTTCGGGTTATTGGTTTTCTTCGGATTGTTATTACCTGACGTGAACAACGAATAAATGAAGCTTGCGAGACGGGATCCTGGCGAAACGGGTTGCTTCGTCTTCTTTAAATCCCCATGGATTTTCACAGCACTTGATGATTTCGGAGCATGATCGTCGACCACATGAAACTGTCTCTGTTCGTAAAACAGAGGTTTCCCCGGTGGAGCCAACACGCTGGTCCCGACAGGTTTATGCCTCGAAGGGACAAAACAGGGAGCTTTTGTCTTCCAACCGTACATAGATTCAGTGTCGGATGATGAGAATCCGCCATAACTGGAACCAGATGAGCTTGAACTTGAGCTAAAGAAAATCCTGTCTGAGATTTTCTTGTCGGGAACCTTGTTTTCCATCCTTTCCCCGACCAGACAAGCCTTCTTTTGCATTGTTTCCCGACAGAATTTCAAGCTTTCTTCGTGTTTGGTGCCGGCGGCAACACCGTCGTTATCGTCGATGGAACGACAGATTTGGTCGAGAAGAGAAGAAGAGAAAGATGGGTTATCTCTATTATGCTTATATCTTCCTTCTCTGATCTGTGTTTTCTCGAATCTAAACATGGCTTCTGGTCTGCAAAAATGGTGAGAAGAAACTGAGGGTTTTGGTTTACAAGAAACACATATGTTAACCGTTTCAGAACAAGAACAGGTTTTGGTTTGATTTTGATGGAAACATGAAACAATGGCTAATTGATTGAATAACAATTTATGAGAGTTATGAAAGCAAAATTAGATGCTTTTGAAGATGAAGATGAAGATGAAGATGAAGGGGGAGTAGAAGCTTGGCACTATATATAAAGAGTGTTTTAGTGAACTACACGAAATAAATTTTAAAAATAAATTTTAGTTTAAACTACACGAAATACCACTAAATTTTAGTTTTTGTATCGATCATACCACTGAACTATAAAATGATACACGAAATACCATTAAACTTTATTTTTTTGTTCAATCCAAACTAACCCTAAATTTTAAATCTTAAACTTAACAAAGTACATAATGCTAGCATTCTCTAAATTTTAAACTTAAACCTTAGTTCCAAACTTTAAACTTATTTTTTTTAAATATGAGATGTAAATAAAAACACCAAAAAGATAAAGTATTTTTATTTGTTCTACACATGGACGGATCTTGACAACAAAGTTAAACGTGTCTATCTAAGATTTTTAAAATTTCTGAAAATTCTAAATTAAAAGTTTTAAAACTATTTTAATTTTCCACTTAAACACAATTAAATAATTACTTAAAAACTCAACTAAATAATAATTCAAATCAATTAAATTAATTCTCAAATCATTGATTCCGTTATTAAGAAAATGGTATTAATTCCTCAATCTAATTCTCGCTGATAAAATATTCAATTTTTCATCATTTAACATGTATATCATTCACGTGTTACAATGAACTATCGAATTGTGTTTTTTTACGCAGCAAATGAGTTATCTATAATTTTGCGATTCTTACCTCGAAGATAATTATAATTAAACACATTTAAATTTAAGATAATTACTAGGTGAAATTTTTTGGTTTTTACGAATTAAAAGTGATTTAGTTTTAGAGTTTAGGGATTCAGTTTAGGGTTCATTGTTTAGGAGTTTATGTTTAGTAGTTTATAATTTAGTGACTGTGAATAAAATTTATGATTTAGAGTTAGAATTTATAGTTTATAGGTTGAAACTAAATCTTCAGCATATTACCTTAAAACATAAACCTTAATCTCTAAAATCTAACCATTATCCCTAAATTCTAAATCCATACACCCTAAATTAAAATTCTAAACCCTAAAATCTAACCACCATTGTATTGAATATAAAATTTTAATTATTGTCGAGCTCGTAGGGGGTGTTCAAGACAGTTATATATACATTGGATTGTCACTAAAAACACATTTGGAACCATTAATCAACATTCTTTAGAAAACAAAACTAGCCGAAAACCAGGGACGGAGCTAAGATTTGAAGTTGGAAGGCAAAACATAAATATTTAAAAGTGGGGACAAATTTATAAATAAATCAATTTTAAAAAAAAAATTATATAGTGGGACAAAAGTAAAAAAAAAATCATGACAAATGAACTTAATTTATTTGAATTAATTAATTCTAAAAGGTTTTATGAAAATATCTAAAGTTTATATCGTCTTTTTTAATTATGTTCTTTCTTCGAAAATGTAATGTATTTTACTCTTACAACCAATACTTGTTGGCAGAGACATAGTCAAAAAATTTAAGTTGCAATGTTAAAATTGTGGATGTTAGCTTATATTTTATTAAAATATGAATGAAATCAAATAATGTGTCAATTTCTTTCGAATGAATTTAATTTTTTTAAACCGATGTTAATTTTTTTTAAAATGATATTATTTTTTTATACTATTTTTTATATAAAATATATATTGAAAATATTCTCAAAACTTTTGAGGTGTGAAGTGACACCCCTACACTTGACTCCTCCGATGCTTATTGGTATTAGGGGTGCTTAACGAGTTGAGCAACTCGTGAGCTGCTCGAATTCGATTCAGTTAAAATTTGGTAAACGCTCGACTCAAGTTGGCTCAACTCGAACTCGACTTAAGACCTTAACGAGTTGAGTCGAATAAAGTCTAATTCGACTTGATAAGTTCGCGAGCAACTCGTTAATTTTTTAAAATATTTTTTTAGTAATTGCAAGCAACAATGAATGGAGTGAAGAGATGTTGATTTTCTTTTTTTCAAGATTGGTTATGTATCATTGCACTTTTTTTAACTCGAACTCGACTCAAGACCTTAACGAGTTGAGTCGAATAAAGTTTAATTCGACTTGATAAGTTCGCGAGCAACTCGTTAATTTTTAAAATATTTTTTTAGTAATTGCAAGCAACAATGAATGGAGTGAAGAGATGTTGATTTTCTTTTTTTCAAGATTGGTTATGTATCATTGCACTTTTTTTTTTCAATAATGCTTTTAATATGTTAGTTTGATGTATTTGTGGATTGTTACTTTAATTTTAATATGTTAGTTTGGTGAACTTGTGGATTGTTACTTTATTTTTAATATGCTAGTTTGGTGTATTTGTAGATTGTTAGTTTGGAATTTAGACTTTGAAAGTGCTTTATATACTCTTTTGACGTTTTTGGGTTAAATTTGTTAATTTATGTTTATATTAAGCCTCATATAGTATTATTAAATTTTACTTTTAGTTAAAAAAATGAGGTAAATTTTTTAGTGAGCTTAACGAGCAACGAGTCGAGTTGAGCAACAAATTCTTTTTAACGAGCACGAGTCGAGCACAATTTTAACGAGCAGCAAAATTTTTTAACGAGCACGAGTCGAGCACTGCCCAACTCGCAATCGACTCGCTCGATAAGCACCCATAATTGGTATTAGTAAAAACAAATTGATTAGTTACATTTAGTTAGTTATAATGATTTTTTATTATTTAGATTTAATGAAATAACCCAACATGAAGAAAAAAAATCAAAGGAGATAATTCATTTTTTGTTCTTAAAATCTAGTAATAAAAACATATTGAAAGTTGTAGAAAACAGTGTAATCTAATCCTCCGTAACCCAAATTCAAGGAGTGATTGGTATAGAATGATTTATTCTCTTTTAATAATTTAAAATCGAATAATATTATTTGCTGAGAATGAAAAAATATGATAATATAGTACGTTAAACTCACCGCCAAAAATATAAATATTTTTTGATTGCCCTCTCAGTTATTTAAGGTTTAGTCTTTGATTAATCTGAACTGGCCCGCGTCGCACATTGTTTTTGGTGAGTGAGTCTCCCGGCGCATTTTTCTACATACACAAAATTTCAAATTCGAAGTATACTTGAGTGATACCAAGCTATATACTACTTCAACCAACCCGTTAGTTAAATAATTAATCATAGAAAGAAGGAAGGTTCAATGTTGCTAAGATTCTAAAATGCTCATTGAGTTGGCATTGTGATTAACCAATTATTGCAACCAAACATATATAATTGTAATGCCACACGAATTAGAATGTTATATTGAATGATCAGAATAATTTCTTCTTTTGTTTGATTTTTGGATTTGTATAATTAATTATTAGTTTCTTTGAATTTGATTTTTATTTAATTATTGTTTTTTATTGTGATTTAAGGTGACAATCCACATGGAGCTACAATGTAGTTTATAGTCAAATACATTTGTAATTAGAGGAACAAATCACATGTATTTGTTGACAACTTACTATGCTTATCTTTTGTTGTAATTAAATAACATATCTTATTAAAACGAACAAATTTTATTGAATCTAAAGAGTGGTTCTAGTAATAAAGGATGACGTGTTTCACAGGAGGCAAATATGCAAATAATCTATTTTTTTTAATTTATACATCATAAAGGTAAATAATAATATTTTTGAGTTAAGAGCATTGGCCCCTCGCGGGACCCATGTCCCTCCGACTCTATACTTAGGTGACTCGGGCTTGAGTAGTTTAGTCTACACGTGTGTGAGTTTAGCTAGATTTATAACCGAACAAAGATACTAACTTGTACTCGAATAAAATAATAAAAAAAATCTTATTAGTACAAAAAAAATTCACTATCGGAGAAAATAAGGTACATATGTTTTTCTTTTGTCAAATTATGAGTTTGGTTCCTATATTATATTTAAATTTATGATTTAGTCTCTATATTTTAATTTAGTTGATTGAGATTTTATTACTTTTTATAATGTCATTAGTTAGTCGAAATGGTTAACACCGTGATAATTAGAAGGTATATTTTTTTAAGGAAAAACATACGCACACACAAAACCACTAAAGGCTATGGGACGATCTAATTTTCCGATTTAATTATTCTTTTAAGTCCTAATAATTTTGGAGTAAGTCAACTTAAGTCTTTCCTGAAATTTTCTGATTTAATTACTTCTTATGTTCTTATCACCAAGTTGTAGTATAATGGTTAGTATTTTTTCTATCAGTTGGTGACATAAGCCTCGACGCCTAAATTTTTTTGTCTAATGATAATATAAGTCCTTATAAATTTAAATATTAGATAAATTAAGATACGTCTCCAAATTTTGAGTTTAAATACTTTATAAACTCTTATATTTTAAAAGTTTAATAGTTTTTTTTTTGAATAAGTTGTGTGTATATTGATCCAAGAAAATCAAAAAAATTGCTACAAAGTAACGAGTTCATCCACAAAATTTAGGAGAGTCCCCAAGCTTTACATAGCCTAGCATTTACGGGATCTATAAGGTCTATACATTTGTGTTTTGTATTGATTCTAACTATATCATTAATGTTATTTACAATTTCTTCTCAAATTACACAATCTAAGAATCACCCCCCAAATGCTATTCGAGAAAGGACACTCGAAAAACAAATAGTTATTTTGGAAACATCCGATAAAATTGAAACAATACAGAGAAGATTAACATGCCCCGCGCAAGAAAAATTTCAATAACTTGGTATATTTTGATTCCATCCCTAATAGTAATGCCATGAATTAATGATGTAATACATACCTCACATATTACCAAAGCTTAAAATATACCCTACATGTGAGTTAAATTCTTGCAAGCTTTTCTTCGACTCAAAAGGCTACATAGTGCTGTCAATATGGGGTCTTAAAAAGATTTTGCCAAATGCCATGATATGACCCTAAGTTCTTGAAATATGCTGAAATCATCCCCCAAAGTGCCCCATCTTCACAAAAAACCAAATTGCATTATTTATTTTTTCGACATGATTTGATGATTTAAGCCATTTCAGTCCGATCATGTTCTGATTTAAGTCCCATTATGTTGATTATAAAGACAAATTTGTGTTTCTTTCTTTCTTATTTGTTTGGGCCACATGTTTTGGACTAATAAAAAAACTCACTTCCATCATGTCAATATCTTTTTCCTTTTTCAATTAGCATCATTTAGGAATAGAAATGCTTTGCCCTGTTAGTGCCCTATTTATATCTTACATTAAAAAATTATGTTTAGGGTTTAAGGTTTTATTTTATGATTAGAGTTTTGAGAATTAAGGATAAGGTATATTTTTTAGGGTTTAAAGTGTAGTGTTTAGGATTTAGAATTTATGGTTATAGTTTAAAATTTAACTTTTTTTAGTGCTGAAGCATAAAAAGAGACACTAAAAAAGAGCAGATGATATTTGTTCATCATTTAGTGAGTAGTCTAGTATTTGATCGACTTTTCAGGAAAGTCTAAATGATATGAAAAAGTTATTTGATATATAGATTGTGTAAATTTTAGACTACACAATTTTTTTATTTTAATATCATATATCCTATTTTAGGTTAGGCTTTTAGGTTGTAGAGTTTAATATATAAAGTTTATGATTGAGATAAGATTGTGTGCTCTAAAATTTACACAACTTTTGTAACGAATAATTTCTCTAATATATAGAAAATTATTTGATATACATGTGTTTAGATTTTGGGTTTATTTTAAGGTTTAAAATTTAGAGTTAGAGATTTAAATTTTAAATTTTATAAAATGAGTTGTATATTTTTTTATATAACTTTTGTATTAAAATATAACTAAGTTTTGGATAAGATATAGTTGTGTTGAAGGGTTTTTCAATTCCTTAAGAAATTATAAAATTGTAATTTGTGAAGTCGAATTTTCAACAATCAATATTTTTTTAAGGTGTTGAACTTGATTTTAATCTCCAAATTTTTTATCTACGATACTCAGTTGGAGGTGTTGAGAGTGCCTCGGAGCCCAAATGGTGTCATATTGTCCAAGAATTATCCTACAAACCATAGGGCATGAGTTTGAACCTCACCAACAACGAATTATTTTGTTTCTCTCGGTGGGTCCTCCAACACCTTTAATGGAGTATACGGGGCTAAGAGGTGCTCCCAACACCCCCATAAGATTATAGAAGACTAAATTCGAGATGAAAATTAAATACATATATTTTGATTCTTGAAAATACGATACTGATTGTTAGGAGTTTGAACAACTGCAGACAAATAACACTTTTTCGAGTTTTGTCTTAAAATTAAGCACATACACCCTGAGAATATAATGTAAATTATGTCAAATTAAAGTATACGAACATGTCTTTTGCTCGGCTTAGTCGACATAATGACATTATATATAAGAATAATTGCTGTAAACAGCAAAAACAACAACTCCCCTAGTCCTCATCCACTCCCTGTGGATGTACAAGTAATGAAAGTGACTCTTCATGAATGATTAGATTAGATTAGGTTATGAATGAGTTGAATCCATGAAGCTCAACAACGACGAACCATATGGGGACGAAATTCACATGCATGAACCATGCAATGTTCACTTAACCTAGTTAGCAAACGTGGTCTAGACATGTATTCAAGTTGGTGCTCCAAAAAACAAAAACCCTAGAGAAAAACATTAAGGATGTTGAAAATGATGAAGAAAGGTCTCTGATCTGCTCTCTTCAATTGGTTCGAGATATCTCTTAGTTACTCGAACATACATTTCGATCGGATTTGGTTATCACGTCTATGAACATAATAAAAGTTATCGTGATTGATTGTAGCAGGTATAAAAAAATGATTATTATAAAAATTATAAAGCATAATGGTAAGTTTAGTTCTCAACGTTTATATTTAATAAATTACCTATTACTTAGTTTGATTTTTTGATACATTATCTTTAAATTACCTATTACTTAGTTTTGATACATTATCATAAAAAATGATTACCATATATGCATGGTGTCATGGACATGCCTCTTTTACTCGGCTGGCAAGCCGTGCGACACTTGAAATGGGTGTTACTCAGACAAGTCAGCCTTTCTCATGCCCCCTTGTCCAATGAGTTATCTCGGTCTAGCCTTCTCAGGGTCACAATGCGCTAAGGCTTTAGAGTTTCAAATCTCGCAAGGCCTAGCGATAGCTGCACTCCAACCTCGTACTTCAGCCACGAGCGCGATATGGGGCCCTATGGCCCCAAATCGTCCCTAGGTATTTCTCCTAAGGAGACAGTGCGCCAACCACTAGGCCCCACTGCCCGCACACCTAGGCCCCACATGGGCCTAGGAGTAGGTCGCTTACACCAAGGAAGCTCGGTCGCTAGCCCAGGCGAGGGGGATGGTGGAGACCCGACACTAGACCATTTTCCCCTAAAGAGCTAAATAAACTTACCAGGAATGCCGTGAGTAGACGTTGCTTCGTCCCAAATGAGGACACTTTCTGGATAGGGCCTTCATTGTCTTCCCAAAGCATCTTAACTTGCATCATTGACTTGGTAACTCATCAGGAATTGCTCATATCATCGCTCGGTCCACCATTGCTCGGTCCTGAACGGGCTTGTCAAGGCAGGGTCGCAATACAATAAGGGATGGCCTTGACATTCTCCCCCACTTCCTCTATCGATGCCCTCATTGATGTAGTCCAAGAAGGGATGGTTCTCATTGATGTTGACACCAGTTCTTCATCACTTGTTGAGCCGATTTGGACATCTATGGCAGCACGTCTTCGGTTCGTGCTCGATTTGATATGTTTTTCTTGTCTCGCCATTTGATCATTCAAGCAAGCGCTACTGCGCTAATGTAACACATCGGCACTACCTTGCCAAAACCCACCATTAGACACATTTGTGCCTTGACTAGGTCTTGATCAATCAGCACCATAAGGAGTCACCCTGCCTACTCCACTCGCGGAAGCGCTTGGCGTAGGTTCTAGCTACCTTGCCTACCCTCACAGGGCGCTCGGCGTGAAACGAGACCACCCTGCCTACTCCACTAATGGATGCGTTTGGCGTGACATTACACCATCCTGCCTACTCCTTGAAGAGAAGCGCTTGGCGTAGGATTCGACCACCCTGCCTACTCCCCACATGGGAACGCTTGGCGTAGTCCCCCACCCTGCATACTCCAGTCCAAAGAGCGTTTGGTTTACTATCATTTGACCCTGCCTACTCCATTTACTGGAGCGCTTGGCGTAGAATCCACAATTCGGCACCTCTGTGCACAGAAAAAAGTCTATATTTTTTTTGCTTGTCATGATGATCCACCATGCCTACTCACTTGTGGGAGCGCTTGGCGTGAGACCAACTGATCCACAAATAGTCCAACTCTTATTCTTGCTACACATCCGTCTGGCGTCACCACGCACCACAACCACTGAATAAAGCTTTACAGTGTTCAAGTTGGCACATGAGCACTATGGCGTTTGGTTAACAAATACGTACCACTGTATCAAAAGTCATAACCAAACACCACCGTCACATGACTACATTATCCCATCGTTTTCTCGCTCTGATACCACGTGTCACGGACATGCCCCTTTTACTCGGTTGGCAAGCCGTGCGACACTTGAAATGGGTGTTACCCAGACAAGTCAGCCTTTCTCATGCCCATTGTCCAATGAGTTATCTTGGTCTAGCCTTCTCAGGGTCACAATGCGCTAAGGCTTTAGAGTTTCGAATCCCGCAGGGCCTAGCGATAGCTGCACTCCAACCTCGTACTTCAGCCATGAGCGCGATATGGGGCCCTATGGCCCCAAACCGTCCTTAGGTATTTCTCCCAAAGAGACACTGCGCCAACCACTAGGCCCCACTGCCTGCACACCTAGGCCCCACATGGGCCTAGGAGTAGGTCGCTTACACCAAGGAAGCTCGGTCGCTAGCCCAGGCGAGAGGGATGGTGGAGACCCGACACCAGACTACTTCCCCCTAAAGAGCTAAATAAACTTACCAAGAATGTCGTGAGTAGACGTTGCTTCGTCCCAAATGAGGACACTTTCTGGATAGGGCCTTCATTGTCTTCCCAAAGCATCTTAACTTGCATCCTTGACTTGGTAGCTCCTCAGGGATTGCTCATATCACCGCTCGGTCCACCATTGATACGTTCTGAACGGGCTTGTCAAGGCAGGGTCGCAAATACAATAAGGGATGGCCTTGACACGTGGCACGTCGTGCGGCATTGCACCCCAAGCCTGGTCATGAGAACATGAATGGTCCCATCCTCATCTAATAGATTTGGAATGTATAAAATTATCTTTAAATTTAAATAATATTTTATTATAATTATATCAGATTAATTTTAAATTATTAAAAATCCACAACAAAAACATGAAGAATCATTTTATATTTATATGTATAATTTTAATATCCTCATCTAATAGATTTAGTATATGTTCATATTTTTTTTAACCTTTTGACAACATATGTGTTCGAACCATGTCTCTTAAAATAAATATATCCTCTTCTTTACCGGTACGCTCATTAGGTTCTATTATATGTATATTTGAATATGATAAAAAAATCATAAGTAATTTTTAATTATGAATCAAATTTAAAATTTTAATAATCGTTTTATTAAAAACTTTTATTAAAGTATATTATGAATGCATAATTTTCATTCACACGGCTAACCTTGCTATATCGTGGAAGAATAAAATTGTTTGCTCCCGAGGGTTCAATTATATTTACGGTAGGAATCACCTGCACATAATATAATACATTAAGTTTTATATTTTATTATAATAATTGGATGATTAACATTATTTTTTTTATAATTTTTTTAATTTCTATTATTAATCGCGGTCATTTATTTTATTTATTCGTCTAAAAAATATAAAACTTAAGGGTAAACTATACATATGGTCACTTTTATTTTCAGAAATGTTTTATTTTGGTTATTCATTTAAAAGAAGTAACGAATTGGTCGCTTATGTATCGATTTGTCTTATACTGGTCACCAAATCATTAATTTTTGTTAGTTTAATAATGTAACGAATTAAAAAATGTTAATTCCGTATTGAGCTCGAAATTTTCAAAAAATTATTTTTTTTCAACTTCTTTAAAAGACCTAAACCCTCTCTCAAAAAGCTCTCCTCTAATCCTAACTTTCATCCTTGATTTAGTCGGTTGTTGTACACCCCTTGTTCAAATGCAAACCCCAAAACCCTCGCACTCTCGCTGTGGGTTATGTCGGTAACCACACTTTTACATTGAGTCCTTCGCCTCTCGTCGTCTGCCTAAAGTTTGATAGCCCTTCAATTCAGTGGTGGATCCAGAAATATATTTGAGGGTGAACACACATAAAAGTTTAAAATTTCAGGGTTGTCACAAGTCATAAATATTACAAAATTTTAAAGATTAATTCATAAAAATTAGAAAAATTAAAAATAAATGTGTGAATTTTAAAAAGTTCAGGGTAGACAAGGACCTTCCCACACTACATTTACATCTGCCATTACTTCAACTCTTTTGCTTCACCACATCGTGCGCCTGAGGAACGACGATGTTGGATGTTTAAAGGGATGGAAAGTGGGGTTGTGGTGATGATTGGCGATGATTATGTTTCGAGTTGTGTGGCAATGGGTCTTGCGATCGAAACTATTTTTGGACGGCTAGATGGGTGAGATTTATTGTAGTTGTTGGTGTGTTTGCGGGCCGTTCGTTGGAGTTATGGTTGCCAAAATAACCTCCGACCTTTTTATTTTCTTTTTTGTCAGAGATGGCGATTGAGGGTGACAACGACGATAATAAAGGTAAGAGTTAAGGTTAGAGAAGAAGAAATTCTTTGAGAAAAAAAGAATTTAACAAATAATTTAATAAATAAAACATAATGAACCAATAACATAATAAACTGAAACGTAACTTTTCAAAATCAATGATTAAAATCAAGCAAACCGAAAATATAAGTGATCACCAAATTACGAATCTAAAACATAAAAGAGGAAACAACGACCATTGTCGGACCGGAAGCTTGTCTGCTCCGAAGAGTACCCACGTGACAAGACGTGGCTATGAACACCCCTACAAGAACAATATTGTACTCTATATTTATTACTATAATTTATCTCCTCACCAAGATTTTTTCACGTGGACATGATCGTTCAATCCCTTGGTACGCACCATAATTTTGATTTGATCACGTCCCCACATCATGATGACAATTGATTGAATATATGATACCAAAGATCAAACGGTGAAGATGGAATTAGAAGATAGTTCTTAATAAAATGTTGCTTTGTTCAAAGATAAGAGTTACAAATACACAGCTCATGGATCAAATGCTGGAGTTCCAAATGGTATTATATAACCAGCTATCTTCTGTCCAATCATATTCGAATGTGTTCGATGAAAATGCGAAATAAGTACAGATAACATAGACAAAAAATGCATATTCTTATCTCTAACCATCCCATCTTAAAAGAGTTGTAAAGGAATTAGTTCGAACGAAAACTCAAATATCGATGAGTTTCATCACAAGGTTCTCTTACATCAATGAGAGTTGGACCTCTGCATGTCTACCAGCTTGTAAAGATCGCCGCGTCGTTGTTTTGTGAAGGGAAGACTTGCCCTGAATTTTTATCACAAGCAACCACTTGGAATGATCAGAAAGCATTATCGAATAAACAAATTCCATAAAGCGAGTGGAAGCCACCATCGGTCACCTTCGTTGCTCGAGTATTGAATAATCAATCTCTGCTATTATTATGTCCTCTTCATGTTCAGTGGTTGCCAGAACTTCTCCAAACTGTCACAATGCAAACAATTTAAGCATTACTTATCAGGTCAAAAGAATTGAAACCACAAAAAAAAAAACACCATACACGAAAGCTATATTTGTTAACCCGCGAAAGAGCTATCTACTTACAGGTCCTACAAGGGTTGAGTGCCCCCAAGCCACGTAACCGGCTCCAGGATCTCGAGCAGGTGAACAAGTTGCAACATATAACTGTCATTTGAAAGAAACACAAAACAGAAACATTTTGTAAGCAATCCGATATTCGTGTTCAGCAAGGAGGTCTTAAGGATCTCAAGATTCCTGCTCTAATGAATCAACTCCGCTTTTAACATTCAATATCTATGGCAACGACAACAGAGCATGGATTATAGACGAGTATTTTTCAAAGCTTAATAAAACAGAAGACGAAAATAAGGGACCCTTAGATTGCCACATCCTAGTTTCGACAAAACAATGACAGAATTTACATAGTTCTCAACTGCTTCAATGGTCTCGCATTGTTTTATATTAAACTAAACATTATATGGCATGCCTTCACATTTGTCAATTGAAGAAAGATAAAAAAATTGCAACCATACCTGATTATCCATAGCCCTGCGTATGTAACAGCAAGAAGCGCATTAGTAGATGAACAACTATCATATAGAGGCATAAACGGTATGAACTACAATATTCGACATAGAAAAATAACATTTAGCTCACTAAATCATCATATAAGGCCATTCCCCTTCAGGTTGGAGAAAGGTCGGATGTTCAAGCAAAAAAGAACAATTCCGGAGGATGATTAAACATGACAATTTCCAGTTCTCTAATAAATTTTTGTCTTTTTAACCTTATTTCTCTTGAGCTTTTCCGCTTTGAAAAGTAACAAGGAGAGCAAAAGCAGGGAAAGAACAAGCACCTTGCTCTCTGCGACAACTCCCAGTGCAATGGTCCGGTTGTCATGTTAAATGCTCCAGGATAGCATATCAGGTGAGCACCTAATTCAAAATGCAGAACACATAGTTCGAAATTCATGAATAAGATTGGCAATATGACTACTTCCACAACTTTTGTTTTTCAAAGAAAAGATAAACACATGAGCAGAATCTTGTTAATATCAAGAGGAAAAAAGTAGAAAAAAATATATAAGCGATTGTGAACTATGGGGATAAAAGGAATCCATAGATGTAGGAAATGTGGCTTAACGTATTCAGGAAGAATTGTGTTCATGACAAAAATTCTCCACATTTGCAAAATTATTTATCAATTAAAAATAATAATTGTGTTCATTGGCTTAAAAATTAACAAAAATTAATTGCATCACAGTTCAATGAAGATGTAAACAAACCTCTTGCAGCATATACCATTGCTAATTCCGTAAAGCGGATGTCATAACAGATGCCTATGCCAATACGCCCAACATCTGCATGCAGTATTTGTTAATTTCCCATTTTGAAAAGTTTCAAACTAGTGTACTAGACTGGTGACAGGAATTAGTGACAGAAGAAACGATGATTTACGATACAAGGTCTAGAAAATGCTTTCAACAAAAGTTATGGACTAAATATTACTATAACACGTTCATGAGCAGAAAGTCAAAGGAAACACCGAACCTGTGTCCACAACAGTAGGAGTCTCCCCTGCAGTAAGGGTCTTTGATTCCATAAAGGTAATCTTCCCAGGAATATCAATATCAAAAAGGTGGATCTGTAGGTCCATAGGAATGTAATAAATATAACACACACCAGCTTTAAAGAGGGTCTTCAAATTAATAGAAATGAATACTGATTCTCATTTGGTGATTCGCATAACAAAAATCTGAAATATTAGATGCCTAAATCATCAAGTAAATGTGTCAATGTATGAGCTTATTTATATCAAATAGAATCATTTTAACAAATAGGAAGAGCCTCTACCTTGCGATGTTTGGCTTTCAGCTTTCCATCGGAACCAAAGACACAACAAGTATTATACAACTTATCGCCGCAGCGTTCAGGTATAGAACCACCAACTATAGTGATCTTCAGGCGACCGGCAACTTCAGACAGCATAGCTGTCGAAGGAGAAGCATCACCACCTGCATCAATATCTTCAGCATAAACAGGGAAGCTGTCATTCGAATACGGGCTGTTCCATATTTC
Organism: Hibiscus mutabilis; assembly: GCA_019671005.1. Classification (NCBI taxonomy): domain Eukaryota; kingdom Viridiplantae; phylum Streptophyta; class Magnoliopsida; order Malvales; family Malvaceae; genus Hibiscus; species Hibiscus mutabilis. Next base: position 656,714 of record CM033715.1, read on the forward strand.
CTGACCCAAAACAACATACAGGATGAGCATGCCTAAAAATCAACCCTTTGATATCATCATATTCATAATTTCTAAGACCCATCAATACCAAGCAACAAAGTTTCAATTTTTCAACCTCCAAATTCGACACAAAGAAAGCTTAGTTTTCTACAAGTTATCACCCAACAAAACCCTTATTCCAAAATCAGGAAAGGTGAAACCTTGAGATACTCACAGGTAAAAGAACAAGCTTGGCACCCTTTTGAGCAGCCTCCTCGATGGCCTTCTTAGCATGATTTATGTTCCTCTCTTTATCAGGCGTCACCGAAAGCTGACAAAGCCCAATCTTGAACTACAACAACAACAACCCAAAACAGATAACTTTAACAAACAAACAATCAAAACAACAACAAGACACAAAGACAGAAAAAAGGGGTTGCCTTGGTGAGAGAAGGGGTTGGAAGAGGAAGGGCAGGGGGTTCCCTGGCAAGTTCAGACATGGAAGCCGATGCCATTATGGATGGTGTTGTTGTTGTTGTTGTTGAGTTGAGTCTGATTTGGAGCTTTTGGCAACGTTGATTGTACAGATTTTTGGTGTTTCTGGGAATGTTTGAGGAAAAGAAGGTTGTTTGAGAAATGGGTTTTGATGATTGTTGAAGAAAGGTGCGTGAGATTGCATAATTCTTGGAGCTAAACAGTGATGATAACGCTGACTTCATCTCTCGTTTCACTTCTCTTGGGTTCGATTACAACGTTTTACCTTTCTGGGATCCCTTTTCATTTCTTTTTTGTCTTTTGTTGGTACGGGGAGTTTTCAGTCAATTCGGTTTCTAAACGACGTCGTGTTATTATGTAAAAGAGCTGAACAAAACTGTTTGCAACAAGTGTATTTATATCCGGGCATCCGAATTTTATACTAAAATCTCTAGCCCGTGACCATTTACACTTTTTTTATATGTATTTTTTAAATCTAATTTTGTTTTTATAAAATCACATAAAACATAAATTTTAAAATTTTATAATACATAATTTAAATACAAAAATTTTGTGATTAAAAATTAATTTTGATCGTGATTTTTTTCCGTATTTATTTTAACAAATTAATATAAATGTTTTTAAAAAATTTAAAGCTTGAAATTACATAATATAAACATCAAAAGAAATAAAAAAATTAAAATTAGTTTTAGTGTGAAAATAGTAAAGAACTTAAATTAAAAATAAAATTTAAAATTAAGTATATATATATATGTCTGTATATTAAAAGTATATGGTCGAATTGAGTTCCTAATTATAAAATATTTTTGGTTCAGACTCGATTTGAATACCTGAAAAAATCATGGGCCAAGTGCTTGGCACAAAATTCAAGTATTTCTATTATAAATATTTGATAATTTTTTTATCGAATCCGCGAGTCAAATAAATCGAGACATTTTTTAACATCTCTACTTGTAACGCATCACTTGTAATTAGAAAACATATTATTGAAACACTAGCGCCACTTGTTTTCTTTCTATTGTTTTTTTCTCTTAATTTTTTAATGTTAATTGTCGATGATATTAGTTTTTATGTTGATTTTTGAAATTTTAACAGATAATAAATTATATCAAAAATAAATTTTATCATGTTATTTATAGTCTCAATTAAAAATAATTATTCATTTTATTAATTTTTTGCATATCATATTTGTACTAACTGATTTTTCATTCATAATTACTATAATTAAATTAAAAAAATAATTTTTATTATGCAAAAAATTATTTAATAAAAATATAATATATAAAAATTATTGAAATCTATAATTTTTATTAGTTAAAATTATAAATGACGGAGAACGGCTTATAAATTAATTTCTCCCTCTATGGCATACACTATGATACTTGCATTAAATGAAAATTTCACCGCAATTTCACTGCGAGGAGAAGATCAGTGAAACCAAGCTTCCAATTCATCTCCAATGGCGCTGCCATCAACCAGGGCCATTACAAACTCCGCACAGGCCTTTGACCTCATCCCCGTTGTAAACTCCATAACTTCCCTCCTCCAAACCCTAAACCCCAGAACCCCAAACCCTGAAAACCTCAGTTCCTCCCCTCTAAACCGCTTTTCCCCTTTCCTGGACCCAAACTTCGTCACCCTCGTCATCACCAAACAAACCAACCCTTACCGCGCTCTGTTCTTCTTCAACTGGGCATCAAACCCAACCCCAAACCCTAAAAACTACACCCACAGTCTCAGATGCTATGAAGCCATCACAAATCTCCTCCTTCACCACTCTTTATTCCACCCCGCCATCGAACTCCTTGAGAAATCGCAAAAGCTCTCGGATTTCCTCATCGGCAGAATCATCAAGGCGTATGGGGATAAAGGGAATATCAAAGCTGCAATCTTTTGGTTTAACAAAGCGAAATCAATCGAGAAAGATAAGTACTTGTTTTCGTTTAATTCGATTCTGGGTGTTTTGGTTAAGGCTAATTTGATAGATTTGCTTAAAAGGTTGTTCGATAACGTTGTGAAGGAAGGCGGTATTCGACCTGATGTGTCTTCGTATACTATATTGATGAGGGGTTTGTGTAAAAAAGGGATGGTTGAGAGTGCACAGAAGGTGTTCGATGAAATGCTTTGCAAGCCGAATTCGTTTGCTTTTAACACTTTGATTAATGGGTTTTGTAAGAAGGGTGATATGGAGAGTGCACGTTTGCTTTTCGATAAGATGATGGCCGAGGCGGATTGCTTGCCGGAAATTGTAACTTACACGACTTTGATCGATGGGTATTGCAGAAAGGGAGATTTTGTTGAGGCAAGGAAGTGTTTGAATATGATGATGAAAGGGGCTTGTTCACCCAATGTGTTAACTTATAATGCTATTATATATGGTTTGTGTCTTAGAGGGAGAGTCGACGAGGCGAAGTCAATGATGTCCGAGATGAGGTTGAATGGAGTGAAAGATAATGCTGCAACTCATCTGAATATATTGAAAGGGCTTGGTATTGCAGGGAGGTCTTTCGAAGCCATTGAATATTTCAAGTGGATGGCTAGTTGTAATACGGAGTTGGATGCGAAAGCTTGTATTGTTGTTGTGAATGAGTATTGCAAATTGAGGAAGATTGATGAAGCAATTTCCCTTTTGAAGGGAATGTGTGGGAGAGGCATTAATCCGAGTGTAAGTTGTTTCAATTTGCTGTTCCGGACGTTCGTGGAGTTGAATGAGCTCGATAGAGCTATTTTGCTTCTAATACAGATGCCCCGAATGGGTTGCTCACCAAACTATGTGTCGTATAGTACTATCATATGCAGTCTTTGTAGGACCAAAGGTAGGATGCGAGAGGTTGGATATCTGGTTGATGGCATGCTTCGAAATGGTTTTGACGCCGATGCCACTATGTACGGCTGCTTACTCGAGGGATACAGTGAGGCTGGAAATGAAGAAATGGCAATGCAAGTTTTTAATGAAATGATTGGCAAGAGTTACGTCATCGGTTTGGAGAGCTTCTCGGTATTTATCAAAATGCTGTGCGCGAAAGGGATGATTGCAAAAGCTGAAAACTTCTTTGAGGACATTTGTAAGATATTCCCCGCGGTTGAAAGGGATGGTTATCGAAGAGTCGTAGATGAACATCTGCGAATTATCCAAGGCTCAAGTAAGGAACACAGGAGAAGAGAGTTATTACTCATCTGGTGACAACCTTCATTGTGGCCAAATTGTAGCAGCAAGCCAGCAATGAGAGACACACCCTAAGTGGCAGCTTTGTTGAATTTGTTTGCCGAACGGAGACGGGACAGAAAACTGATCGGCACACACAGCACCATCCCTTTGTATCCTGCATACCTGTAGATGGTTAATAGTTGGCATTGTGTTTAATCTGGAATTCAGATGGTTTATTATGTAAATGCAATACATTTACATTATGTAAAAAATAATTGAGTAATTCGATCCGTATAACCGATGATCGATCGAACAAACAGAATAAATGGACTTTTGAAGCTGATTTATTAAATTGATGTATGAATGGATGAATGCCACTGGATGTAAAGTTGTAAACTTGGGGGCAAGTTTGATGACGTAGCAAAAGTCTAGATGAAAGGGGGCTTTATATTTAGGGTTTCTCCCCCTTTCTAAATTGGGCCAAAAATCAGAGTGGCGGACTCTTCCCTCTCTTATCAAATCCGCTTAATTGGAAAAGAAATCCCAATTTCGCCCAAATCTCTGCGCTTCCTTCTTTCTCCCTCCAAACAGTAAGAACTGAAGAGAAAGGAGTCACTCAAATACTCATAAAAGCCAAAACTTTCCTCTTCCCTCCATTTCCTCCCCCTCCTTTTCTCGATCCCCACTCTACGGCAAAAGAAAGGAATTAGTGTGGGTAATGGACGGCGGTGCTCCTTACAACCCACGCACGGTCGAAGAAGTCTTTCGAGATTTCAAGGGTCGTCGTGCCGGCATGATTAAGGCCCTTACCACCGGTAATTCTTCGCTTTTCTCTTGCTTGTAGTCTTCGTAACCCCGTTTTTTCTTTGTCATTTTGAACATCATTTTTGCGTTAATTTGATTTCTGGGTGTGGTGGTGTTTGCAGATGTAGAAGAGTTCTACCAGCAGTGCGATCCAGGTACTGGGTTTTTGTTCTTTAAATTACTATAGATTCTTAATGGTTGGCGTGAAAAAGTTATTTCTTTTATTTGGTAATTCTTTTTTTCTCCTTTGATTAGCAAAGTTAACATTGTGCTCGTTCTTTGTGATTCGATTAAAATGAAGATTGCCATTTTAACTTAGGTTTTTTAAATGCATGAAATAAGTTGAACTAAAATTCTAAAATTTTGATTGTAGAAAAGGAGAATCTTTGCCTTTATGGATTTCCTAGTGAACAGTGGGAAGTGAATCTACCTGCCGAAGAGGTGCTTCCGGAGCTTCCGGAGCCTGCACTGGGTATTAACTTTGCCAGGGATGGAATGCAAGAAAAGGACTGGTTATCGTTGGTTGCTGTACACAGTGATGCGTGGTTACTCTCTGTTGCTTTCTATTTTGGTGCTAGATTCGGGTTTGACAAATCTGATAGGTATATTCTATCCTCGCCCAAGTGTCGTTTCTTGTTTTGGCTTTATATACATGTTCTTTGGTTTGGCCAAATCACTTGCTGTGTTTTTATGCTGCCTGTTACGTATCTGTCACAAAAATTTTGGATGTTATGGATTTTACTCGGTTGACAAAACTTTATGGATTCTCTTTGATGGTTCATACATTTATCGGAACTCGTTTAATTTGGCTAGCATTTGCTACTTGCTGTTGGAAGCCCCAGTATCTAATTTGATTTAAATACTTATAAGGCTCTCGTTGAAAATTTATTGCGTTGTCGACTGGTTTATTTGTTTGTAATCCTTGTTGTCAACTTGCCATCCATTCCAAGGTATGATCTTTCCGATCCATGAATCTACCCTTCAGCATGAAAGGCATACATCATATCGGTAAATAGTAATATTAGGCTTAGTATGTGTATGCATTCTTAAATCGGGATGCCGTGTACGGGATTTGGATATGGCTACAGGTGTTTACCCTCAGCAATATGATGCCTGGTTATTGTGGTGCAGGAAACGTCTTTTCAATATGATAAACGATCTTCCAACAATATTTGAAGTTGTGACGGGAGCAGCTAAGAAACAGACCAACGAGAAATCCTCGGTTTCAAATCACAGCAGCAACAAATCTAAATCAAACTCTAAGGTACGGAAAATTTTCTTGCTTAAATATTTTGTCGGATGTTAATCTTTGTGTATGATTGGGTTAAGGTGGGTTTTGATCCGAACTAAAGCTGATCAAATTAAGTTTGTTAGCATATTCGTTTCTCTGTGGCTCCTCCTCCAAACAAGAGAGGTAAAATAACGGAACCTTATGTTCTTCGTCCATTTGAAAACAATGCAGCAAGGCTCTGAATCGCAGCCCAAATATTCAAAAGCGGTGCAATCAAAGGACGAGGATGATGATGGTATGGAAGAGGAAGATGACGAGGAGCATGGAGAGACATTATGTGGGGCTTGCGGAGAAAATTACGCGGGTGATGAGTTCTGGATTTGCTGCGATATCTGTGAGAAATGGTTCCATGGAAAGTGTGTTAAGATTACACCGGCAAGGGCAGAGCATATTAAGCAGTACAAATGCCCGTCGTGCAGCGGCAACAAGAGAGCACGGCCTTGATGATGGCTGCTCGACGGCGCTTTATGTGAATTCCAGCATCATGGACTGCTAACCCTCTACTAGGTGATGTACTCAAGTATGTTCTTAGTCATTGTATCATTTTAACCAAGGAAATCTATCATGGCTTGTATGTGTAGGATTATAAAAAAATGGATATTTTTAAGCAGGTTGAGAATCATTTTTCTTCCTGCCATTGTAAGGGAAACTTGCTTTGTGTTTGAATCTGGTTTTTAAATGCAAGAATTTGTAAGAACTCGTATTCATGATGTCAAGCTCTCGGCCCTTGGTTGATAACCGTTTCAAGAACTCGTATGCAGTGATTGTGGTTGTTGCAGACATGGACACGGAAGCGAACCTCGGTACCATTCCCCTGCAACAAGCAGGCAATCCTCCGCCTTCTTCAACCGAATTCCGCACCATCTGCAAGACAGTCAAGTGTTGTAGTGATTAAAGCCGAAATGCCACTAGCCATGGCTGCACTTAACCCTTGGATTGCAGCTAAGGTCCTTGAACCAGGCCCTCCCCCAGTCACGCTGCTCTCGTCATTTCTACACAGAACATTCAAAACCATCCAAAATGAGCTTGTCAATATCTACAATAATAAATAGCTTAATTATAAAATAAGTACCTAAAATATATATATTTTTGTAATTAGTATACAAAGTATTTAGTAAAAATATGTGCCGAATTTAGCTTATTTTAAAATCAATCGAGACACATTTTGACACTTATTTTAACTCAAAATGAAATTTTAGACATTTATTTTAACAAAAAGTACTTCAAACACTTATTATAAAAAAGATATAGTTTAAACATTTATTTTATAGTTAAGCTATAATAAATCTAAAATAAAATAAAAAAAGAGTTAATAGCATTGCATCCCTAACTGTAACTTTTAAACTAAATTGATTCTTTTACTTTTAAATATTTTAATTTTACCATCGAATTATGATTTTTATTCTAAATTAACTTTAAGTTTTTGAACATTTCAACTTTGTCTCTAAATTATAATTTTTCTTCTAAACCAGTCTCCAAACATTTGAATATTTTAAATTTTTTTCACAAACCGTTAATATAGTTTGGACATAATACCAAAAAAAAGTATATATAACATTTGATTGAATTGTCATCTTAATTCTTATTCTTCTTTTGAAGAATTTTAATATTTAATGTTTTATTTTGGCTAAAATGATTTTTCTGTGGATAAAAACAAATGTTTTAAAATGGCATGCTATATCAAAGCGTAGTTAGCTAGTTGACTAGCTATTTTCATCCATTAATAGGTCATTTGAGCTCAAAATAAAACGTTAAATGTCAAAGTGCTAGAAAAACAAAATTGACTATTTAACCCAATTTTATGGACATATTTTGACATTATATTTGTATACTAATCAGATTAATCGTTAATAAAACCTTTAAAAACCGTTAATTATTATGTAAGCATCGATGTACACTATCTAATAATATAATATGATATAAACACTAATTAATATTAAATAAGTAAATGCTTTAAAATTTCTAAGTTAAAAATAAAATTAAAATGTTAAAAAATTTAGGGGTAAATTTAAAATAAAATGTAGTGGGAATATAAGGTGCGATTAATTCAAGAAGAAGAAAGAAACTGTTATAAGTTGAAAAGTAAAAAAACAAAAAAAAAAGCTTATGAATCGCACAATTCTTGACCTTCCAAAACGTTCTCAAAAGTCTTAAAACTCTTCCAGAACGTAACGGAAACTTCTCGAAAACTCCAAGCGTTTCCTCTTGAAAACCTCCACCGCCACCGTTTAAATACAGCAAACCCCGTTATCCGATCTCCGTCCAGCGAGAATCGAATCTTTCAAACCCTAAACAACAACCCTTCACGGCTTCATCTTCTTCATCCAGCAAGAGGAAAATGGATTTCAGAATCATGGGCTACGACTCCCCGCTCCTACACACCCTCCACCACATGTGGATCTCCGCGAAGACAACGACGGCGGCAAGAACCCTAACGCTGCATCTCGTGTCTATTTTCGGGACGCCAAGGCCATGGCGGCGACCCCGGCCGATATCAAGGAAGATCCGAAGTCGTACGTCTTCGTCGTCGACATGCCGGGGCTGAAATCGGGGGACATCAAAGTACAGGTGGAGGACGACAACGTGCTGTTGATCAGCGGAGAACGGAAGCGGGAGGAAGAGAAGGAAGGAGCTAGGTACTTGAGAATGGAGAGGAGGGTCGGTAAGTTCATGAGGAAGTTCGTGTTGCAGGAGAATGCGAACACGGATAAGATCTCGGCGGCGTGTCAGGACGGGGTTCTGACTGTCACCGTGGAGAAACTGCCGCCGCCGGAGCCTAAGAAACCGAAGACCATTGAGGTCAAGATATGTTGAAATCCTAGCCTGTGGGACTTTAAATAATTGCCTTTTTGTTTACTGAATCTGTGTTTTCGGCTGTTCGGTTTGATGATCTGAGTTTCCTTCCAGGTTTGAATCATGAAATCGTGAAAATGAAGATGATATATTAAATAATGATTTTCTTGTGTATGATCTCATTTCTACTTGTTGATAATGGTGAATTGAAGTTTCAGTTTTAAGCTTTTTCTGAAATTTTGTTTACAGTACAACATGAGAATAAGAATCAAACTGGGAACAATTCTACATATAATCCTGAATATATTGAAGAAATTATTTTTTATAACTATTCTTATTCGATAGATCCACTTTTGTACAGCTTACTTATACCACAATTCTCTCGTTCACAAAATCAAGATTCCAAGTCTTAATTATTATTTAGCTTAAAATTTTAAATTTTATGTATATGATCATCTGAATTTTAGGGTGTTTTTATTTTAGCTACCGAATTTTTAAATTGAGATTACTTAACTTTTATTTTATTTTATTTTATTTTTATTTTGATTTCTTCTGTTAAATAATTTGATTATATAAATTTAAAACACTTTTATTTTTGTTACTGAAGTTCTAAAATTTTAATAATAATTTAAATTTTGTTTTGCTTTAAAGCAACCTCATTGGATTAAAAAAATTTCAAGTAAAATTTATTTTATGATTAAAGATGAATAATATTTAGTTATATAAATTGATATATTTATCAAAATAAAATATTTTTTATATATTATGTTATTGAATATTGTCTTTAATGTAAATTTATTGTTTTGATCTATTGATCATTTTATGTACGATCTCATTTTCAAGCTATTTCAAGGTTAATAAATAAAGGGAGATAAAAATATCAAGGTTAATTATTAACTAAGAGTATGGTATTTTAATTTACTTCTAAAAGTTGTATCTAAAATTTTTACCACAAATTTCTTAGAATATGAAAGCAAAATTGATGCACGTTTAAGTTCAAACATTAATTTACTTTGCCGCTATTAGAGACGAAGTTAGGATCAAACATTAGGAGGAGAAGAGTCTATTATACCTTTAAATATAAAAATTGAGAGGGACAAAAAACTTGTTTGATTAGTATTCAAACTATTAAGGACCTAAAATACAAATATGCCTAAAATCGGGAGAAACAACCCATATATCCCTTTGTCCTTGTTCGCCATCATGTTCGGTGTTATTTTGATATATGCTTTTGTGTTGGGTGACTCCAATAAAAAATTTAAAATTTTAGTGACCAAAATGAAAACGTTTTAAAAATTTAGTGACTATTTATAAAGTTGACCCTTGAAAAAAAGAAAATTAACAACGGAAGGGATTAAAATGAAAGTGAAATAAAAATTGAGTAACTCTAATAAAAAATTTAAAAGTTCAGTGACCAAAATAAAAGTATCCTAAAAATTCGGTGACCATTTATGTACTTTACCCAATTTTAAAATTGATATAATTATTGGTCAGCTGATTAAATACTTATAAGTCATTTGTGTTGTTTTTAATTTAATTTTCTCGTAATGTTTTCGTAAAGTATTAATAAGTTTCTCTTATAAATCTATTAAAATAAAATTAATATTTCAAATTAAAATTTATTTTAAAAAATAAAATTAAACAAAATTAATAATTTTAATTTTGAGATACAACGGTAAAAAAAAATTATTTTCTATAAACGGATCTAATTTAGAAGTTCATCTTAGAATTAAAGATTTAAATATTTAAATTTTAATGTCTAAAATTTTAAAGTTTACGAATAAATGTTAGAGTTAATTTTAATTTTTTAAGTGAAGTATTTTTTTCATAGCCAATGTACAAAAATTAACCTTTAATTTTATATATCATGTAATTTATAACTCATAAAAGTTATATATATATATATATTAGAATATCTCAATGTTAATTTAAATAACATTTTTAAAAATATTATAAAAAGAACATCAAAAGGTTCAAATCTATTTAATCAAAATTTTGGACCCATATTTTAAAATAAACTAAAAACCAAATTATTGTGCACAAATTATTTTACCAAACATTTTATGCTATTTGACAGTTTTTGCGTTAGCGATGGGTGGATGTCGACAATAAATTACAGAAAATATTTGATGCACTGGCGTAGAAATATTTTGTTTTCATAAACGCCCTAATTTTAGAGGTTAAGGATTTAATTTAAGAGTTTAAATTTATGTGTTTAGAATTTAAGGACTATAACTTGAATTTAAAGTCTAGGGTTTGGGTATATAGTTTAAAGATTTAGGTTTCACCTATAACAATCTCTAGACCCTAAACCTTAAATTCTAGCCATGAATCCTAAATTCTAAACATCTACACTAAATCTCCTAAATTAAAACACTACACCTAAAATTAAAGTGTTTGTGGAAACAATTTTTTTACTATATGTGTATGAGATAATAATCCTAAATCGCAAGAGTCAACTTATTTTCTAAAATTTTAAAGGGTTTGTTTTTAAAGTATTGAAAGTTTAACTATTTTTTTAAAAAAAATTAAGACTTAATGAGAACTTTTAAATTTTTTTTAAAGGGATTTAATTAAAAGAATATTAAAAATAAAATTTAATGAGAAATTTAAAATTTTTCAAGGGGCCTATTAATTTTTTTTAAGATTGAAGGGTAAAAAATGAATTATCCAAAATACTGGGGGGGCAGGCCTCACTCCCACTAACATCCGCCTCTGTAAACAAAGATAATATTATGAAACTAAACAAGACAATCTCAGTACGGAACCAAACGCACACTTAAAGCGACCAGCTGATGAGCTGACGAGTCAACTCAGAAGAGCAGTAAGATGGAAGTTTCAAGGGAACTTCAGGATCCTAAAGGGATTTGGTGGAGATCACATTCCTAGTACATTGCTATTTGCTAGTCATCATACTAAAAGTCTTGGTCTTCATCCTCCCAGTTCCTTTAAACTTCTTAATGGAAATGTATGTGGGACCCTAAATCATCTTATCATTTTAGCATTGAAGCTTCCTGCAATGTCACTGCAAGTTGATGGGGGGAAACCACCTCTGCTTATTAATACACGCATGCAACCATTCCCGTTACCGCATAGATGCTAGTCCTTCAGTTTCGTTATCGAAATGTCTAGTAACGGTTTTAGACAGCAACACTCGCTTGAAAGTGACCATGCCGATCAATCCAAGTTCGAGTTTCCTGAGGCTTGCTTCACTTTCGACGGCTGGTTGCTGGACGATTATACTGAAGCCATGATCTCAAGGCCAGTTGAGAATAATTTTCATCAAGCCATTGAAGTCGGCAGCCTGGATATTCAAGAACCAGATGATAGCAGTAAGGAAAATGTCATTCATTTAAAACATCTTAAGCTCTTCCTAATACTACTGAGAATTATATTTTGTTGTTGATTGTGTTAAACAGGAGAAAGTGAGACTACCGTATTCAAAGAACGATACGCATTCAAGACGAAGTCTGCGGTTGATGTACTGGATGATGGGTACAGATGGCAGAAGTACGGGAAGAAGATGATGAAGAACAGCCCAAATCCAAGGTATATTTATATGTATCTAATGCATGTTATATTTTCAATCATTGAACTAAGCTAAATAAGTACCTGCTCTACGTTTGTTTTCGGGGGGGTTCATCAATTTCTTCATATTTGATCAACAGGAACTACTACAGATGTTTGTTCGAAGGATGTCCTGTGAAGAAAAGAGTTCAAAGAGATAAAGAGGATCCAAGTTATGTCATTACAACTTATGAGGGGACCCATAATCACCAAAGCGTCTCTTGAGTAGGTGGTTCTCTTGTCGGCTTCGAGTTCCTTTTGACCCGTAATACCTCACAGTCGACCTGTATCATATCCGAGTCATGTATTATGATTAAAAAAATCTAAAAAGAAAATTTTAGGTATATGCTTCATGTTTTTATCAAATGGACATGAAATGATCACAATTCCTATTGAACTGTTCATTCTTTTCCAACAAAAGTTGTGTGATATATGCAGGAATAGTAAAAATTCTGCAAATAAGTAGTTAAATAAAGACATCATAGTAAGTAGTCAAATGCTTCAATCCAAAAATAAACTGACACCTTAATTTCGACGGCTGAAATTGATGAAAATTTTGATGATATAAGTTACTGCAAAGGTGCCTCAGTTATCCGCATGCTACAAAGCTATTTAGGTGTTGAATGCATTCAGGTTGGTCTTCTTGTATAAGTTGGTGTCGTAATGATTGTGGGCGTGTTTGCGTAACCCAAAAAATGATGTAATGTCAGTTTGCAGTTATTCATATGTTATTCTTGAATATCTTAAATCGAAGTTATTCGGTTTACTTAGATGTGAAATATTCCTGCAATCAGAAATCACTTGCTTCGTATATAAAAAAACACGCACATTCAAATGCGAAGACAGAAGACTTATGGGCTGCCCTTGAGGAGGGATCTGGTGAACCAGTGACTAAGCTAATGAATAAATGGACCAAACAGATGGGGTATCCGGTTGTGTCTGTCAAAGTCAATGATCAGAAGTTGGAATTTGAGCAGGTTTAATCACGCTTGAATCTTTTATGTGGGGTGGATTGGGAATGGAAAAATGGGGTTTTCTGTTCAACTCAAATTCATTCATCATCATTTGTTTCTCTTTATGTCGGTTCTATTTGATGTTATCATTGAAGTTAGTTCTAACAATTGATGGGATGAATGACGGTCACAATTCTTCTCTAGTGGTTCCCTTGGGGATGGGCAATGGGTCGTCCCAATAACATTTTGTTGTGGGTCATGCAAACTAAGTTGGAAACTGAGGATGTAAAGGAGTTCTCTTTTGACAGCAATAAAAGTGTTTGGATAAAGCTTAATTTGGATCAGACTGGTTTCTATAGAGTGAAATATGATGAGGAACTTTTTGGTAGACTTCGCTATGCAATAGAAAACAAATACTTGACTGGAACCGATAGATTTGGTAACTCGAATATTTTCATGAGATTGCATGTTGTTCTAGAATGGTTAAAGAGGTAAGTTAACATTTACTTTTCCTTGTACAGGCATCCTTGATGATTCATTTGCACTTTGCATGGCACGCCAGCTGCCTTTGATTTCCTTGCTTACCTTGATGGCTGCGTACAGAGAGGAACATGAGTATACTGTGCTTTCCAACTTGATTAGTGTAATGCTCATCCCCACTCTTGCTTAAAAATTACTTTGAATTATTCTCCAGGGTCCTGATTCTAGCTCTTGCTTTTCACAGATAACATACACGGTTGGGAGAATTGCGGCTGATGCAAAGCCTGATCTAATGGATAACATTATTCAATTTTTTATTAAACTTTTCCAATATTCTGCCGAGTAAGTTATTTTAAATGTTCCATTTTGTTTAATCCAATTCTTAATCTGATGCAATTTTTCTGTTTTTAAAACCTTTCTAGGAAGCTTGGTTGGGATGCTAAACAAGGTGAGAGTCATCTGGATGCAATGTTGAGAGGTGAAATTTTGACTGCACTTGCTGTGTTTGGACACAAGGAGACACTGAACGAAGCAAGTAGACGATTTGATGCATTCTTGAACGACAGAAACACACCACTCGGTCCACTCCTGCCTCCTGACACCCGAAAGGTTGTTGACTACATTTGGTTCTGAAGGATTTATTGAGGCAGTTGTCCCCGGTTATTACCCACCTGTTAGCTATTAACTATGGTTTCAGGCAGCATATGTAGCTGTAATGCAGTCAGTCACCTACTCCAACAGAACAGGTTTTGAGTCTCTTTTGAGAGTTTATAGAGAGACTGATCTAAGCCAGGAGAAAAGCCGCATTTTAGGTACTGAAAAATCCTTTTCATTGTGACGCAGATGATGAGTCAATGAATTTTGACAATTATATTACTTGTTACGTTTTGTAGGTTCATTGCCATCTTGTCCCGATCCAGATATAATTCTTGAAGTTCTAAAATTCTCATCGTCTCCTGAGGTATATTCTAACCGTCGGTTGGAGAGCAATCATTTATCTCAATAAATTAAAAGTTTTAATCTCAGCCATTAAATTCAGCTAATCCAATGATCCTAATTCCTAATTTAAAAGGTCGTGAAGTTGCCTGGACTTGGCTCAAGGTAATACTAGTAAAACTGTTTAGTTGATTTAGGAATTAGGATCATTGGATTAACTGAATTTAATGGCTGAGATTAAAACTTTTAAATTGAGGATAATTCACTTCTCTTTTTCTCTGTAAAAACCTCCTCATTTCTTACGTTTAATCTCAACCATCCATTTTCACTCATCTAACGAACCTAAAAATGTGTCATAATGGATTTGTAGCTTATGCTGGTAATGTTTTGGCAATAATAGAGATTGCAGAAATCTTTAGCATGTATAATAAACGATCAAAGTAGCGTTGAGATTTAGCCTCCTATTATTTTTATTACCATTTTCTTCCTATTAAATCTAATCTTTCTGCTAATGGTGTTGTATAGGATACGTGGGATTTCATTGTAAAAACCTTCAGTGGATACCTGACACCAAGTTTTGTAAGTGAAGTAGTGTCGCCGGTTTGTGCCTCGCCCTCTTTCTTTGCTCTTTTCTGTTCCAATGCTTTACTATTCGCTATATTTGGGAGCTCAAATTCTCGTTCTCATATTCGAACTCAAGTGTTAAAACACAAGTACTTCGAAAGAGTTTAATTAACGGTGTTCGACTATAAATTTCAAAATTGTCAATTCTCTTCCCTGTACGCAGTTTGCATCATTTGAGAAAGTGAAGGAAGTGGAGGAGTTCTTTGCAAGCCGAGAAACGCCTGCGATAGCGAGAACGTTGAAGCAGAGCATCGAATGGGTTAACATTAATGCCAACTGGGTTAAGAGCATCCAGGGAGAGAAAAATCTGGGTGAGGCCGTGCGGGACTTGGCTTATAGGAAATACTGAAGGCTTTATCTTTATTCGACTACAGAACGAACACATAAAGATATTGTGGCGGATTCTAGTGCTTTTATACTTGTACCAAATTGAATACCAATAATACTAATAGGAATAAGCTAATAAGAACAATGCATTAGGCACCAGTTCATTAGTTTTTCCCTAGTGCCTTTTAAAAATGTCAAGATCTTTGATTTCACTAGGATGGACCAATATAGACGAAGAAATTGACTAGTACATGTGTTGATTAGGCATATTGGGTTTGGTTAATTTGGGTCAAACCAATTTGATTTTGAAAATTTCAGGTTATTTTGGAGTTGTTTAGGTCATTTCAGGTTTAGGGTTGTTCTAGATTGTTTATTAAGGTTTTAGAATTTCTCAGAGTATCGCCAGCAAAATGAGAGGAAGTGGTAGGTTTTAGGGAAAATTGAGAAGAGTTGGGGTTTTAGTACCTTGACTACATGCTGAAATTTGTAATTCAATCTTTTTATTTTAATTTGAAATATGTTAATAGTTGTTTATGTTATTCGATTTCTTCAATTTTTTTGAAGTATCGATATTTAATATTTGTGTCCGGCATTTAGATATGTAGATATTATTTCTAAAACTCTAACAAAATTTAATCATACTTATGTTCAATATTTACACGATTCTGAATAACATAAACTATTGTGGTTATCTGTAACGACATTAATTTTTTTAAGACGTATTACTAATATTGTAAGACTAATGTATTATCATATTAAAATAGAAAAATTAAATCTCGAAATAGAAGAATTAAAATCAAAATTAGATCATTCGAATTTTAATATTGTAATGTTTTACTTGCATTTATAAAGTATTAAAATTCTTTGAATAGGCATTCAAATTGGAAATTGAAGAATGGAATGAATCGGCAGTGGTGGCTAGCCAAATAAGAGAGCAGTGCTCTCGGCTAGCCCAGGGTCAAGGGGCAGTCCCCTCGGTCCTAACCGGTTCGATCGAAGTTTTATTTTGAGTCCGGTCTAGTTAATTTTTTTGGAGAGATCGAGGTAGATCTCGGTAGAGTTCAGTCGGGTTTCGTCATTCGAACTCCTAGTTAGGTATATTTTCTTTCCTTTTTATTTATGTTGTAATTTTTATGATTTAATGAAGTAGTAGTTAATTTAAAATTGTGTTTTTAATTTGTATGTTTATCTATGTTTTAGATTAGTATGTTTTAAATTTATGTTTTATATTAATATTTTATTTATGTTAGATTTATTTTTATTTATGTGTTAAATTAATAGTTATGTATGTATGCTTTAGATTAGTATTTTATTTATGTTATATTAGTATTTTATTATGTTAGTATTTATTTATATTTTTATCGCAATGTATTTATTTATATTTGCCATGTTTTTAAGTTTGCATAACGGACATATATAATTGTCAATGCGGTGCCCTTTTATTCGAGCGTAAACGGGGTCAGTATCAGGCGTAGTGATAGTGGTTGGGCGTTTACTCTCGAATAACGGGGCCTTTAAAATTTACTCGCACATATAACCAAATTTTAATTTATTCGTCACTTTAATCCGGAAAGTCTAATATTAATAAAGAGGTAATTATTAAAGTACCAATTTTGGGCGGTGTGGGGTGCTAATCCTTCCCCATCCGTAACCGACTCCCGAACCCGATATTTCAAAATCTCTAGTTTTCTACGGTGTCCGTTTCACCTTGAGTGGCCGGTGGCGACTCCATTTTTAAATAAAACACGGGTTTTATAAAAATCCCACGGAAGAAAATATTTTTCAAAAAAACAAAAAACCACATTATTTTTAGCGAGAAAAAACATCGCTACAATTATTATTAGTGTTAGATTTTGACAATACAGTCTGAGAACCGACTTAAAATTCTTAAATTTTAGAGATTTAAATTTAAAATTTTTAAAAATATGAATAGTTTAATTTAAATTTTTAAAATAAAATGGGGGTTTTAACTAATTTTTTTAGATTTAATGATAACTTTTAAATTTTTTAGGAGGGACCATAATTTAAAATATTCAAACAATTTGAAACATAATATGAAAAGATCGAATTATTATTTTTTGAATGACTAATTGTTAATTTTTTTTAAAATTTCGGGGCCGGATACGATCTGCCCTTAATTATTAGTAGATTATGTCACACAGATAATTTAAGTGAAAGAAACATTTTAGATAGAAAAATACATTTTTAAAATTTATTCAACATCGATTATAAGTGGATTATCGTATATAAATTCTGCCAAACACACGTTTGATCATCGGATGTGTGATTTTTAATTGTTTTATTTAAAATATATATAAAAGTGTGAAAAATACAGAAACACTGTCATAATAATATTATTCATCTTTTTAAAGAGAATGTATTTTTATTTTTTTATACTATTAATTATTTTTCCAAAAAAATATATTATTTTAATATTTATCAACTTAATAGATACTCGATTAACCCGAGGTTTGATAATAAGTATAGATGATATTGATTAACGTTATTACAAAAATTTCACTTCTAATTTTATTTTGATAATTTGGTCCTGCTGAAATTGAGATTTAGATCTTTATATTTAATTTGGTATAATTTAGTCCATCTACTTTTATATAATAATTCAAATAGTTAACTATTCTAATTAAAATGTTGATAATTTGGTCCCGATGATATTGATTATTTTCTTAAATATATTATTTCCAACTCATTAAGCCAACATAGATATTTTTTGTTGTTGGAAGTGAGTTTTTTTTCCTCTAAAATAAATTCACGTCACCACTTTATATAGAATATATTATTTAGTATAACTAGTGACATAATGACGTTATAAAATGGATTATTATTATCTTATATTCAGACGGTAAATTTTTTATTTCCACAAGCGCCTCAATTTTAGAGTTTAGGGGCTTTAGTGTAGAGGTTTAGAATTTTATGTTCATGGTTAAAATTTAAGTTTTAAGGCTGGAATTTAAGGTTTTAGGCTAATATGGTTAGAGATTTATGTTTTAACCTCCAAACCTTAAAATTTAACCATAAACCTAAAATTCTATCAACAACCCTTAAATTCAAAACTACTCACTTAAACCCATAAACCCTATATCCTAATTGAAGTTTTTAACCTTAAAACTAAGGTGCTTGTGTAAACAAAAAGTTTCCACAAGCGCCTTTGCATGAAATAATTACCCTTATAAAAATTGAAAACAATAATTGTGACACATTAAAATATACGGACTAAGTTTTAAATTTAAGCATAATAAAAAAGGCTTAAATCAGAATTTGACCATAAAAAAACTAAAATAGAGTACCCTGGACAAAAATCCTCTGCCTTTATACTAAAAAAATTAAATTCTAAGCTATATTTCTAGTTTTAAATTTTAAACCATAAACCCTAGAAAACACACTATACACATAGTTTTTTAAACGCTAACCTTAAATCCTAACTTTAAACTTTAACCTAAACCCTAAAGCTATTTTTAATATAAAAACATAAAAAAACTGAAAAAGACATAAATTCTATTCAATACCCACCAAACTAATTCAGATCAAATGCAGTGTGTACGTTGGGTTTTCAATATAGTTAAGATTGCTTAATTAATGTTGCAATTGACCTGATGTGGTAGTGGTCAAGTGGGGATACCAATTGTCACAAAATCAACATTTTCTGCTGCTTTTGCCTGTTTTTGAATAAATAAAGCAAGCAAAGTCTAAGTCTAAAGGAGTCCTCCATGTGTTGCGTAATTTCCCCTGAAATCAGTCGGTTGGATCGAACAATAAATTTTTTTATGTTATTTAAATAAATTGTCGAGTTTAAGCTTTATGAATGAGAAAAACAGTACTAGAAGAACCATGCCCCTGTTTAAGAATGTGATTCAATTTAATTTAAGATTAAGGTTCATGTGACTATAAAAAAAATCGAAAACAAAAAAAAAAATCTCATTTTACACATTAACATGTTAATGCGATTATGGTAGTAGTTGTTAAATGAGTCTTAAACTTGATTTTTTTGTAAAATATTTATTACACAGTGTTTTTAATATTTGGTTTACGCAAGCCTATCAATTTCAGCGTTTAGGAGTATACCAAAAGGATTAGAGTTTAAATTTAGGTCTTATTATTAGAATTTAATGTTTAGAGTTTAAATTTTAGGGTTTAATGCTAGAGATTTAGGTTTTATAGTTTAAATAGAAAAGATCTGTAAATTTTTTTATATAGTTTGTGAATAAAAATATAACTCATATTTTACATTAAAAAATATTTTGATACACATGTTTAAACTAAAGTTTATATAAGCCTATTAATTTTAAGGTTTAAGAGTTTATTTAATGTTTAGAGTTTAAATTCTAATATTTATAATATAAATGTTTAAAGTATAAGATTTAAGATTTTAAGATTTAAGCTTAAGAGAGTTTAAAATAAAATAAAAGTTCCAAATCTTTGTGGGTTTGACAAAAAGAGGAATCAATTCATGTTCATTATCTATTTCAGTCCAATAGGCCTTGGTCATGGATTGAGTTGGGTCATGACCCACTTCTATTTCGTTTTTCTTGTTTAGGTTTGAGTTTAATTGATTTGATTTGATTTAATTCAAATAATTTTATTTTCACTATTTTATATTATAAAATGCAGATAATTGTATTCAATAATACATACTTTTTGTAATTAAATATCAACAAATCATTTAAATTTTACTTGGAGCATGATCAAATCAACCTGCGGATATCATCAAACTATTTAATTTACTTGAGTTTCTTGTACCACCGGAGGATGTGGTTAGTCTTTTATTGGATGATACGAGTCATGAGAATCTTGGTTAAGGTTGTCGTTTTTGTTTGGTTTATGGTTGTTAGTTGTTTCGTTGTAAGCTGACTTCGGTGTTATTTTATTGCTAATACGTGTACTTTTTTTCTCCATTTAAAATTATGGAGGTTTTTAACGAGACACATATTAGGAATTTTTTTTTTAATAAAAAAAAAATCAACCTATCATCAAACTATTTATTATTGTTTGGACTATAAACCTACTTTTTGTTAAGCTTGTATGATCATACACGGAAATATCATCAATTTCGACTATGATAAATAAAAAAATATAATGTAATTGACGAGTTATTGGTTTTAAAATAATAATTTAATAATTGTTGATTTCATGAAGATAACTAAAAAATAATAATTAGAATCAACTTTTATGATTAAGCTACAACTTGCTCAAAATATTTAGATTTTTGAATGATAAATAATCCGGAGCATACACATTTACAAATGGATTGTACATTACAACAAGGGTTTCTCGGTTGGGATGTCAGTTTAGTCAGTTATTTCAGTTGGTTTTTGATATTTAAAATTATAAACTAAAACAATCGATGAAATTGATTTAAAATTATAAACTAAATCAACCAAAGTTATATCGATTCGATTAAGTCGGAAACTTAACAGTCTTATAGTCCTCGATTCAAATTAATTCATAATGATTTTTTCTTTCATTCTTTGCGTTTAGATTTAAAATTTGATCATCATCATCCAATAGTGAATTACCTTCTACTTAAGGATTTAAATCGTAATCACATACTTGTTCAGTGGTATTGTACTTATCATGATCGTAAACATAATAAACGAGAATATTAGAGGCACGAACAGTCTAAACTCAATATAGTGAATATGTAATTAGTCCTCGTCCTCCAAATCATTCGAGTTGATTCATACGTTACTTAAATCATCAATGGCGAATATTCAAGTCATTCAGCAGAACCCTCCTCCGAAATCAAAGCACAAGCAAGGAATAAAGTGTTAAAGGGTTACATTTCTAAGTATAGAATTGATGCTCACACAGGTGAACTTAGGTTAAGAGAAAGGTATAAAAAATAAACTTTTAATAAAGTTCGGATTAGTGTCATCGCGATAATAGATGTTGCCCCAAAATCAACATAATTTTTTAAATTTTGTACACTTAAAATAAAGTGAGAGAACTTAAGCGGTATTGCTCTTTTTGAAGAAGGCTGAAAAAAATAAAAAAGATAAGAGAAGCAAATGATTATAATGTCGGAAAAAAAACCGAAGTCTTCCACGATAGATCTTAGAATTTATTCTCAATCAAGATTAAAATAATATTTTTACTCATATATCACACTCTAGTTCAATGTGTTACAAATCTAAATTTACTTCAATAATAACTTTTAGTATATTTAACGGTATCGATTAATAGCGGATCTATAAATTTAAAAATTAAGTCCAAAATAATTTCTTCAAGATTGGGTATGCAAAAGAAATTCTCCTACACATTAAACTATTTTTTCTTTAAAAAGTAGCACTAAATTAAACTGATTTTTTTAAAAAGAAGTGGGGATGCAATGCTCCCCACTGGCGCTTCAAGCATCCACCTTGGACATCGATATCAATTGAACAAATAATCAGTCTGCTGCTTATGGGGAGATACGACTTAAAGGAAAATTATTCCAAACATTGTCAGTTGAGGTACCAATAAAGTTAGTTCAAGTGATAATTAGTTTGGTATCGTTTAATCAGGTTTAAGTTCAAGGCTTTGTGTATGTAGAAAATTCTTGCCGAGAGACTCGCGCACCAAAGTCAAATGTGCGACGTAAAACGGTCTAAATTAGTCAAGGTAAAGTCATGAAAAACCGGGAGGATAACAAAAATATTTCCACAAGCATAGCTGAATGAATGACATGTGCATTAAAGGTTAGAGATTAATGTTATAAAACTTAAAGTTTAAGATTTAAAGTTTATGGTTTAGATGTAAGAGATGTGACAATATCTAAACACTACTCGTGGAATTAAATTTTTCACTATTAGTGTATCGAACATTAACATGTAACTAAAATGTATCTTCTATAATTTTCTTTTGGCTTAATGTCAAAATAAGTGTCGAAATTATCCAAATTTTTTCTTTTTAAGTGCCTAAACTATTATGTTTTTCCTTTTTAGGTGCCTAATTTTTTTGCCCTTTTTAGGTGCCCAAAATATTGTTTTTTTGCTCCTTTTAAGGTCAAACTGAGACACTTACTTTGATTAAAAAGTAATAGTTTGGACGCATACTTTAATAAAAAAATAATAGTTTGGGCACCTAAAATGGGCAAAAAAAGTTTAGTCATCTAAAAAGAAAAAATGAGATAATTTAAGCCCTTATTTTGGTATTAATCCTTTTATTTTTTACAAACCAACTTTGTGAAGATACTATTTCACAAATGTATCTACTAAGATCAACACCTAAAGCAAAGTCTATACCTATGAATCCTCTCTTTTTTTCAAACAATCCAAAAAAAAAAGTTTTTTCGGAGATCAAAGCAAAGAATTTCGTGGAAAGTACACTTATATTCCATTTTGCATCATTAAGGAAAGCATCTAAAACCCAACTTTTAGAAGAGCCATGCACAAGCATGTAAAAGGGTTAAGTGCCCTATCTTTGGAGGTGTTTTACCCTTCATTTGTAGTTTGTGCACAAAAGAGCAAAATAAACATGGTAATGGGATTTTCAAATGGTCCACTATTCCAAGGGCTCAAATGGGTTATCTTGGTTATGAAAGTAGTGGTCATGGGGATGCTCATGGTTGCTAGAATGTCATCAGGTGATGAAACTGGGACACCGTCAGCTGGTTTACTATGCATCAGCGAATGCGGAGCGTGTCCGGTCATTTGTTCACCCCCGCCGGCACCATTGTCGAAGTCGCTTCCACCTCCATTACCATCATTGTCGCCGATTCACCACTCG
This sequence comes from Hibiscus mutabilis, assembly GCA_019671005.1. NCBI lineage: Eukaryota > Viridiplantae > Streptophyta > Magnoliopsida > Malvales > Malvaceae > Hibiscus > Hibiscus mutabilis. The sequence goes on from CM033715.1 coordinate 679,833, forward strand.
CCACCACCGACAGTACCTTACTTTTACTTCCCACCGGAAACTCCCATCCACTCCCCACCACCGTTGGAATCGGAATCTTTCTCACCACCTCCGCCGGCACCTTTGTCGTCTTCCTCCAAGGGCAGTCCACCACCTCCTCCTAAGATATACGTCTACAGTGCACCTACAGGCCAAGGGTCACCAAATGTAGGACCGCATGAGTACCCTTACCCCTACCCTTATTACTATTTCTATTCGTCCAAGGCCTCTTCTCTTTCACTTTTGGTGTCAATCTCAATTGTAATGTTGTTTTTCAGTGCTGCAATATTCCATTGCTGAGTTCTTGAATGTTTATATAGTTTTGGGGTTAGTAAGTGCATATATATATATATATACACACACACATACGTGTGTATAAATTTAGGAAATCATTTGGGGTGTATGTTGTTTTATCATTCAGCTGGTGTTTAAAAATAAACTATATATATCATTCAAGTTGTTATAATTGATCTTTTTTTATTCTAATGATGTAATTAACAATTATTTGGATAATTCACTTTTTTTCTTGAAAAATCTTTTCATTGCATATGGTTAATCTCGACCATTGATTTTGATTAATCCAACGCTTAAAAAAGTGCAAAATCGATGTATATATAAACGAAGAGAGGGGCTTAGCGAAAAGAGAGAGAAAATTAAGATCCAGTCGCATCATGTAAAATCTAAAAAAATTATAACTTAATCTAGGACTATTTTATGATTCTAAATTAATAGTTGAGATTAAACTCATATATTTTCATTTCCTTAGAAATATTTGTATTTTGACTCCCACCTATTAATTTACATTCATCTAATGATACTAATTTATTATAGAACTAAAAAAATTTACATAATGTAAGTATATAAATACTAGACATGACAAGCTTGATCTAAGACCCGAACCGATTTACTCAATTCGAGACCCGATATCAACCCGAACATGTTGATTTAAATTTGACCCGAAGCCCAAAATAATCTGAACATAACCGAAATCGACCTGAACTTTAGTTGAACTAAAATGGACCCGAATTAATTTTCAACCGAACTGAATAGACCCAAACCGAAGGCAACTCGAAATAAAGAAAAGATATTAAAAGAAATAAGGAAAGATGAGATGTGAATTGCCACACAACTCACCAAAAAATCAAATATATTGACTTTATAAAACCATAAAAAGGGTGCAAAAACTGACCGACCTAAAATCCCAACTGGCTGAAATAAGTATTCAATGATATATTTGGATGTCAAAGACATATATCTAATTTTTTTTTAAAGTAGACATATATATATATATAATTTTTAAGAGAAAAAGGTGATCGGGCTTTTTATATCATTATTAATCTATTCTTATAAATTTTCTAGATTATTTATATATATATATATATATAATTTTTATACAAGTTTCATAAAAAATGAATAGAGATGAAAAAATCACATAAAATTCTTTTAGTCTAGAACAAAAAGAAATAATACGATATAACTTTTTTATTTATATTCCATACACTATCCAATAAAGAAGTATAATAATTTATATTTAATTCATTGGTACTTCTTTTTGTATCTCCATTAAAATCTATAGGACATAGGATAGAGTAGAATCTACATCTATTATGATATATAAATAGAATTGATGAAATAAAAAAAATTATAAAAAAAAATTCCTTTTCTATACTCTGCTTATTTTTTTTTTTGTTTTCAGTTTCAAATTTATCCATTTTCATTGTGAATTTAGACATAAAAATACATTAAATAAATAATGTATAAAACCATTTTATCTACTGAGTAAACTTTAATTTTTTCTTTTATTAACCGGTAATTGGTCAATATCAAAAAGAGAGTATGTTTAATTTTAATTTTCAATCAAAGTCGAATGAGACTCATAGCTAATCTATTAAAGAATACACAATTTAAAAAATCTATATAAAGGGCTCAAAGACATTAACCCTTGACCCATAATCACTTGTCATCCCTTTATTATTTATCTTCTTCATTCGAAAAATTAATAGCTGAACAAACAGAAATCAATTTTAGATGAAAATTTAGGACGAACAATTACAAATAATAATAATAATAATAATAATAATAATAATAATGAAATGCATGGTCTAAATAGTTAAATTCTCAATATAAAAGATAAACATCAAAGGTTAGAGTCTAGTTTGATCAATTTCAAAACTATAAAGATTTAAGACGTATATAAACCAAAAAAAATGAAAGGGTTGAAGTTTAATTTTCTAAATTTTAAAACTAAAAGCATTAACAGACGTATGATTTTATGTTACGGACATAAGCGGAGCCACACCTACAACTGAAGTGTCTGTTGACACTCTAATTTTTTTTATAAATTATATTTTTTTATATAGATTGTATATAAAAAATTAAAAATATATAATTGACACACTTGTATAAATAATTAACTCCTTTTTAAATATTATTCGAAAAATGACAGCCCTTAAATAAATTTATGGTTCTATCCCTATTAAGGTAATCGAAATTATAAAATTTTAAGGGGTGAAATAATAAAATTTTAGAGGTGCGAAAATAAATTTTTAATAAAAAATATATATAAAAATTTCAAATTTTCAAAATTAGATGCGAATATTAAATTTTTAAGCCCTGTCCATCACTGACTGTGGCCAAGGAAAAGCCACGTCTTCTTCATTTTTCTGCAGTTGTTTTCATTCGTTATAGAGGGGGCTCGAGCTTCAAACAATTAGCCTTGAACCATTCTATTAGAGTTCATCTTCTTGTTGCTTCAGCAGGATAATACAATGGGTAGCCATGGCCAAGCCGGGGTTATCTGAAAATAACACCCAGAAAAGCTGGTGTTAAGGATCTCTCTCGTCTCCTGCGTCACGGTGACCTGAGGAGAGAAGTTTTGTAGAGAGTTCCGATGAGACGGAGGTGAAGTTCAAGTACAGACGGCTGATCTTCATCTCCACGGCGGTGCAGAAGTTTCTCATCTTCTTCTCCACGCCGTTGGCAGTGGTGGGATGGGTGATCGAGACGTGCCTCAACTTCCTCTCTAACAATCCCAGCCCTTGTGCTTTCATCACCGATCTTATACGAGGTACGTATACATACCAGGGACAGAACCAAAAATTAAAGTTGACAGGATAAAATGTAAATTTTAAAAGATAAAAGATGCAAATTCATAATTAATCTATTTTTATTAAAAAATTATTTAAATTAAAGGTAAAGAAATTTGTTGAGGCAGTAGCCCCTACCAATGATTACTTGGATCCGTCTATGATACATACATGCATACATTCAATCTATGTATAATATACTTTCTAAATCGATTATTAGTGTTTTTCGTATATATTTTTACCATGTTAAATTTTATCGGGATGAAATTAGGATATAACATTAAAGAGTTAAATTATTTTAGCTTTCAAAATAACAGTTTTGTTATTAAAAAATTAACAGGTTTTAAATATGTTTAAATTAATTTGTCTAATTTTAAGATTGAGGTGGACCAAATCAATATTTAAACAAAAATATTTTAATTTTTCTTGTCTTAGTAAATATTTTAATGTTTTAAGATAGTTTTGACCAACATCATTTTAACTTTCAATTAATTGCTATAATATATATATATATATATATATATATATAAAAGATTGTTGGATTAATCATGTCAGAATTAACAACAGGTAACAAGAAAAATTTTATAGAAAAAAAATGAACTATCATGTAAAACTTTTAAGTTTTACAATTGTTTTGACCGTTGGAAGATGGTAAATGAATGTATGAGATTGGTTGTAGTAAATGAAAAGATTTTTATGGGAAAAAAAAGAAGAGGATAATCACAACTCATGTTCATCGGTCCAAAAAATAAGTTTTACACTGTATAAGCAGATCATAACCGTGTGTGTATATATACGATTTGCACATGCTTCTTCAAAGATATTGTATTGGTACAGGGACTTTGATACCACGTAGAGATTCAGAAAAATTTGTGTCCTTCATTGGACATTTAGATAACAGAAGGAAGTGGGACAATGACATCAAACATGGAGACGGATTAAGGTATTATTCAGCATTGTGTATGATGGCTTCCAAAGAAGCATATGAGAACAAACCCTACATTCAAAGAATTGTCAAGGATTGGGAGGTATATATATGCATGGTTACTCATCTTTCAATCTTCTTGCAGATGGTGGAGTTCTTGGAGTTTCATAATTGTCGGAATGGTAAATCAGAGATCAATCTTCATTAACCTTAAAAGAACAGGTTTAACCATGCTTATATCAAGAATTTAAATTAAGGTCGCGGCAGCGTAGTCGGTCGCGGTTGCTATTGCGGTCATTGATTACCACTATTTTTTTGCAATAGCACTTTCGGATAGCTATTTGATTATTGAATGAACTGATGGTTTCGTTTGATTCTCTTTGTTCGTGGCAGATTTTGCAGATAAAGACTCAACCCAAGTTTGTTTTCTTCATGTTCAAGGCGATGATCACGACACCATTGTCGTGGCTTTCAGGGGAACGGAGCCATTCAACGCCGACGATTGGTGCTCAGACTGGGATCTCTCGCAGAAACAGCTTGGCGACATGGACAGCGTCCATTACGGTTTCATGAAAGCCCTAGGGTTGCCCAAGGACCACGACAACGACGAGAACTTCTACAACTGGCCGGCGGAATACAAAGAAAACGGAACCGGGAAACAACCCCCGACTTACTATTTCATAAGAGAAAAGCTAAAATCACTACTGAACGAAAGTCAGAAAACAAGATTTATAGTGACCGGCCATAGTTTGGGCGGAGCATTAGCCATTCTATTCCCCACAATGTTGCTTTACCACGACGAGAAACCGTTGTTGCAGCGATTGGAAGGGGTGTACACGTATGGTCAACCGAGGGTCGGGGATGGACGGTTAGCCGAGTTCATGAAAAACGAGTTGAAACAGCATGATATTCGATATTGCAGGTTTGTTTACAGTTTAAAAAACGCAATAGAAATATCTAAATTATAAATACATCCCGCCATTGCCTAAACAGTTTTGCATATCAACTGCCTACAAGAGCATGGCATTTGATATTGCAGGTTTGTTTACAATTTCGAAATAAAACGAGCATAAGAAAGATTTAAATTATAAATACCTCCACCAATTGTCTAAACAGTTTTGCATATTAACCGCCTACAAGAGAATGACATTCGATATTGCAGGTTTGTTTACGGTTTCGACATGGTCCCGAGGCTGCCTTACGACGACAAAGACCATTGGTACAAGCACTTCGGCAAGTGTCTGTACTACGACTACAATTATCATGGGAAGGTTGTTCCGATGTTGCCGAACAAGAACTACTTCTCGTTGGTGTTGGCCGGGGCTAACATGATGGGTGCCTTGTACGAGTTGATCGAAAGCTTTCTGATGTCGGTGAACATGATCACGTGTGCCTTGTATGAGTTGATTAGATCATTCGTTATACACTACACGAAGGGACCGTATTACAAAGAAGGGTGGTTGTTGTGTGCTTCTAGGGTTGTCGGATTGATGATCCCTGGTGTTTCAAACCATTCGACTCAAGATTATGTTAATTGTACTTGCCTTGGGTCGCCCGATGAGATGTTGGACTCCTGAACTCTTTCGAACATGTCGTTACCATGATCATGCTCGGCGTTCGGGTGTCGGAATCTGTCATCTCACGGAGGATTTATGTCTTTGTTGCTTCGTAGAGTTGGATTTGCTTTTGTTTGAGACTTTCGTTTTGTTCTTGTGTGTTCTTGTATGATTTCTATGTGGTTCACCAAGACAGTTTTATGGCAGTTCACTGCTTGTCTAAGTTTTTATGTCACGTACATGCTACTTTTTCAAGTTTGTCTAAGTAGATTTGGATCAAATTTATGTCTTAGATTATTATATTTATGTTTATTCAAGTTTGATCCCACTTGAATTCAAAGAGTGGTTCCAGTGATAAGGGGCGAAATATTTCGTCAAGATAACTCGAGCTTGAGCAGTTGAATTTACGAGTGTGTGTGAGTTTATTCAAATTCGAAACTATATATAGATATTATCTTTTTTGCTCGAATGGAAAATTTTGATTTAACTTGAAAAATGGATTCTCCATATTTGTAAAGGGTTGATTCAAGTTTATTTTCAATCCACTCATCTTTTTGAAAAAGTATTTATTATATTTTTTAATCCATTGTTAATTATATATATACATATTTTAATATTAAAAAATTCACAACTGTTCATCGATAGAATACTTCGATAACTGAATGATTAACTAAACTAAATTTTAATTCGATTTCAACCGGAAAAACAAACCCTTTTAATTGAATAGAATCCTCTTCTATTTTGATGTCCTTATGTATGCTCTAATATTAAAAATGAATTTAGGGTCTAAGATTGAAGTTTAGGATTATATTTTAAGATTTAAAAATTAAGCTTTAGGATTTAATATTAGAGCATATAATTTAATTTTTTAGTGTTAGAGTATAAATACGGACGAAAAAATAAAAGATTTTTGTTCTTTTTAATTACTATCCACATGTTTAATATTTTACTAGTGAACTAACTAGTGGGTGAGTCTAACGTACAGTAGGGGTGTAACACCTTAATAAAATGGTATTAAAAATTTAGAGAAGAGGTAACTTATCACGGGGCCATTACCCTCTTCCCAAAAGACGTGTTTATATATCTCAAGATCTCCATTATTTTCTGATGTAGGATTAATGACCCTGCCTCTTCTCAGACGTGACATTATTCCCCACTCAACCTCGTAACGCCCTCGTCACGAGCTTCCGCTCTCGTGATTGTCCAATTATCACGGTTGTCCACCATGCCTACCCTACTTATGGGCGCTTGGCGTGAAATCGGGCAGTTAAAGGTTGCTCTAATACCACTTGTTACAGGGCTATTACCTTCTTTCTAAAAGACATGCCTGATAGAATGTACAGGGCCATTACCCTTCCTTTTCTTTTTTGATGTGGGATTAATGACATCGCATTTTCTCAAGCGTGACATTTAAAAAAATGAATGAAAAGAAAAGAACATCGCATTTTCTCAGGCGTGACATTTAAAAAAATGAATGAAAAGAAAAGAAATTAAAATCTTGTAGTCAATGGGTGCTGAACTTATGACTTTTGCTTGATGAACCCAAGCCTTAATCATCTGGACTAAAGGCCATTCTTAGTTATCCACTCTAGATTTTCTTAATAAACTAAGTATTATTGGTATGAATCAATAATAAATAAAATCTGCATCAAACTCCCCAATCATTAATTAATGCCTCATATGGATCTGAAAATTAGAGATCTCTCCAGAATATCCCTGACCGTTCACCTATCCAAATCAAATCGACTTCTTTGATCTCTGTCACCGCTCCGTCATGGCGTGCACTGCCGCCACCAGTATGCTCATCGTCGCACGTCGATCCTAGCCATGTCCGCACTCCCCGAGCCTCACTGCTGTTCGCTGTGAAAATCGAGTTGAAGGCTCGACAGAAATCCCCTTTTCACCTTCTAAGCTGTTCACCGGTAGATCTCCTTCACCGCCGTGACGTGGTGTTCACCGCCCCTGCCATCCGAGCCATTGCTCTTCCTCGACCATGCCCTTGGTCGCCACACGCATAGAGGCCCGACCTTTCAACGTGGGCTACGGTTTGAAGATTCTTGATATAAACTAAGTTCGGTGCCTCAGTTTTTGCCATTTTCTGGTCACCCTCATCCGTTGTGCGAGACACAGTCATCGATTTTGAACTCCATGCGTCGTGGCGAGCAAACCCATGGTTACCGATCACCAGACCAACACTGAAAAAGCTTCACCGAAGTTACGCCGAGCTAAGTCAAATTTTGACAGTTTGTTATCCATGTATCTTCATATCCGAGATGTTCGAATTTGGGTTCAAAAATGTTCAAAAGGCATTTTAAGGGTTGACCGATGTAGCAAGGGTACATTACTATTTTTTGCATGATTTATAGTACATGTGAGTATTTGGTTAACACAATTATGAATATGACAAGAGTACTGTTATTTCTGCATAAATCAAACCGATTTTGGAAATAGGAATGAATCTAGTTAAAGTCGTAATACTCAAATTAAATGGCTAATAAATTGAAAGGATATGGAATCTGATAAATAATTAATGAAGCAATTAATCTCCAAACCCAATTGATAGTGTTTAAAGATTTCATGACTAAAATATTTGGTTATGAAATTATGGAAATACTCTTGAGGTGTAAGGGTTACAAAGTTACTCTTGACAAATAAATGAACTGAAAATTTATTTTTGATCTGATAAAGTAATTGAATGCATCTAAAAATTTGATCTAAGTGAGAAATTCTAGTAATGTGATTCAAGCTTGTGAGTTGATGAAATACTTGAACTCTCGAATTCTGAATAATCTTTGAAAATAAATTATAAGAAATTATTCGTATGTCCGGAATTATCAAAATGGTACAAATTATCGAATTGATTGAAACGGCTGAAATGACTAAAGAATTGAAAGTACTGATAAGACCAAATTAATCAGAATGGGCGGAATGATCGAAATCACTGAAGTACCCTCAGGCATTGAATTTAGAAAATTAATTTGAAGGATAGATAAACCCTCGAGATTTGTAATGAATGAAGTATTAGAAAGTACCGAAAGGATCCGAATGATTAAAACACCATTGATTGCTTAAGTTGTTAAAATATCTCAAGACTTGAGATAAGTAAAACTTTGGGAAATCATAAAAAATTTTATAGAGCCTAAAAGACTACAATACCCCTATGGGTTTAAAAATTGTCTTATATATATCGGTCATTATTAATACGTTGCAATAATAGAAGAATATTGCATAAATACATGTTCAACTGTTCGGGGCCCGATCAATGACGTTTTAGGTGGTGTTCGATTTAATTATATGACATTGCTAATACTAATGAATGAACACTCTTGAAATGTACCTGTCTATAAGCGGGGGGGGCATAATATGTTTGAGTTATAGCTATTAGATGGATATAAAGGTTCGATTAATCACTCAAGATCGCGAACTTGTGAAGTTTTGGATCTACTCCTATTGGGAATTTAATTACAAAATGGCCCCTAAGAGCTAAATAACCAGAGTACTCTTATGAGAAAAATAGATTGAAACACTTTTGATATGTTCAAATCCCTAAATGAGTTTAATATATCTGAAATTTTTATTGATCTTGATCTTCTAGGAATTTCGAAATATATCCCAATACACTTGAATTCTTACATACTCAAGATATATCATAGTTTCAGAATGTCTTTAATGTATAACTCTTGAAAACCTGGAAGAAGTCAACTTTTACCGAATTCTTTTGAATAAGGTTCTTGAATTCTGAAATCAGACTAGAAGGGACTACATTTTAGAGTTTTCCTACTACTTTCAATAAGGACATCAAAGTGATAATTTGATATCATCTAGTGTGTTCCAAGTATACTTGAAAAATCTTTCTGACCGGAATCTAAGTCTATCTGTTTTGTTTTCTAGTGATCAAGTTATCTGAAGCAAAAATATGACTTATAGTTCATGATATCTGATATCAGTATACCCGATTCATGAGTATTGATATTCCAGTCACTGATTACCCATCTGTGTGTATCCTGAATTCCTGACATACTGCTGTTAATTACTAAGACGACTGTTATCATTCAAAATTATTTTACTTGGTACTGGATATTGATTTAAGATTTCAGGCTCAGTCCTGATCAAGCTGGTAAGTCCGCCCGTACTCGGTTCCTATGCTTTGGCTAGGGTCCGCTCGTATTAGGTTCTTAGTTTCGACTAGGGTAATTTTGCCCGTATTAGGTTCCTAGCTTCAGCTAGGGTGATTTCGCCCGAACTTAAGGTATTCCCTCAAGATGGTGCCTACGCTCAATGAGCTTGAGTTAATGCCTTTATAAATGCAGCTCAAAATTGCATATTGGAGTACAATTTGAGAGTAGATAAGAATTTAAAGTGAACCGTAATTGAAAACTATTGTTACCCGGAACACCATGACAGTTTTATGTTCTACCATATACTTGCTTTAACTTATACATGCATGTGCTTACAACATCATTTGGTAGTTTTGTTTTACTGAGCTTTCTCAAGCTCATGTTCTTACCATCACAGGTTAGATGAAATCCATCATGGTACGGTGATCGACATCAGTGTTGGAGTTCTCTTGGCGTTGTTTCGGAGTACGGTACTGGTATAGTTAGCGGGCATGTATGTCGTGCATTGTTTTATGTTGGTGTCTGTAATACATTTTTCGAACTACTATTATATGTTTAAATGATCTTCTGAAACGATATTTTAAACATAAATTTGTTTTACAGTTTTTAATGTATTAGAAAAAAAGAATTTTGTTCAGGTCTTATTGTGGGTTGCTCTTGAAACCCTAATGTGACCTCCTAGAATCCGATGCAACGCTTAGGCGAGTTTAAGAGGTTACAAGGGGTGTGTAAAATAAACTGTAACCATTAATCAGTATTACTGTTAAATTTTACCGGTTAATTAACTTACCGTTAAAGCTTAAACGGTTTCGGTTAACCAACCGCTAAAAATGATGGTTAATGGTTAACTGTTATGAAATTATTTAGACAAAAAATGAAGCCTGTGATTAGAAATTCTTTATTAATTTTTTTGAAAATTTTAATACAATATTTATCGGAGAAATAATTTTATTATTCTCAAAAGAATGAGTAAACATTTAGAAAAAAAATTATAATAGGTTACAGGTTAACCTATAACCGAACCGTTAAGTAGCTGTTGACCACTATAACAGTTAACCATTTAAAAATTTAATAGTTAACCATTTTTTAATGGTTAGATTACGGTTTAATAACCGCTATAACGGTTAACCAACCGTTTATGCTAAATGGTACGGTTAACCTACCATGAACACCCTAACGGCAAAAAGATGACAAGTTTCGAAACTTATCCTCAAACTAAAAATGTTAGAGTTCTTAATACTATTTTTAGTTAGTTTTTTGAATTTTTTCTATAAGTAACAATACTTATTTTATAAATTTTAATATTTTACCCCAAACTAAAATTTATTAAAAAAATTAAATATTACTTAAATAAATTTTAAAATTTATTATCTTTTAACTAGACATTCTTGTCCTAACCGGTGGACAACCATTATTACAAACTCTTTTATCCAGAAATGTCGAAGAGGCTCCCTCGTGAAAGGAAAAAGAAAAGGAGATTCGATATGATTAGTCACTGCCGTTGGATGACAGTTGGAGAATCAGGACCGTCAAAGTGGGATAAGAAAAACCGGAATGAACCAAGCTCTGGAAGAACCGGGGCAATAATTCTTCTATCCAAAAGAGATCTTTAGTCACATGGAGCACACACTTCTTGAACCACATCGGCCACAGATCCAGAACCATGCAGAAAAAACCCACACTTGGAAAACCACGGATCACGGGCAATAGTATGCTTCAATAGAAAATTACTCAGTACGAGCTCCAAGAATGATATCAGTAATAAAAGGCGATATATTTTAGTTAAAAATTTTGAGTTTGAATGAATTAATCTATAAGTGTAAGTGATTGAGTGAGTGTGTTTAAATTTGAAACCAAACGCAATTATTAATTAAAAAGATTATAAAAAAATTACAAGTACAATTTATCTATCACATCTTGACACATGTCATTCCATGATAATTTAACCTCAAAAAATAATCTTTTTCTTTTCATATAAAGGGGGAGTATAGTAGGTTACAATACAACTATAGTACAACACCAATCGAAATATTATAAAATATAAAACTTAAAATATTATTTATTAATATAAAATATTATATTTTTATCATTTTAAATTGGTAATCTCATAATAATATTGATACTTAACGTCAACTTAAAATATTATCAAAGAGACAAGTATTAATACTTTACCATCAACTTAAAATATAAAGTTTTGTAATATTTCAGTTGGTGATGCATCCTAGTTGTGCTTCCTGCTGCACCCCGGACTCGCCCTATATAAAGGGATTTAAACAATCAGCCTTCAGCCACAGCCAGTCACAGTCACAGTCACTTATCTCTTGTTTGTAGTCTTCTTCTTCCTCAGTAACAATGGGTGGCCATGACTCGAGTTCATCTGCTAGTCCTAGACCTACATATCTGATATTAAGACCTGAGCTAGCCACTTTCAAAGATCTCTTCCTCCTCTTGCTTTCCAGTAACTTGGAGAACATAGCGTTTGTGGAGAGTTCATCCATAACAGAACCAAGTTTCTACACCAGATGGCTCATGTTCGCCTCCACCGCCGTGCGGATTCTGGTCGGCTTCTTCTACGAGCCATTGGCATGGATGGGATGGGCGATCGAGATGTGGCTCAACTTTCTGTCTCACAACCATTGCTTTTCTGCCTTCATCCAAAATCTCTTTAAAGGTACATATACATATACATATACATATACATATACATATACATATACATATACATATACACATACACATACATATACATATACATATACATATACAACTATGTTTTAAACACAATTATTGAAAATTTATAAATAAAAAATTGTATCGGTACAGGGACTTTGATGCCGCGTAGAGATTCAGAAAAATTTGTGTCCATCATTGGATGTTTAGATAACAGAAGGAAGTGGGACAATGGCATCAAACATGGAGACGGATTAAGGTATTATTCAGCATTGTGCATGATGGCTTCCAAAGCAGCATATGAGAACAAAGCCTGCATTCAAAGTATTGTCAAGGATTGGGATGTATGTATGTATGTATGTATGTATGTAATCTTATCTGGTTGAACATCTTCATGTCCTGCATGTACTTTTAATGAACATGGTTACTTATCTTTCAATATTCCTGCAGATGGTGGACTTCTTGGAATTTGATGACTGTTGGAATGGTAACTTGGAGAGCAATCTTCATTAACCTTGAAACAACAGGTCGATTATGCTAGGATATCACCGGATGAACTAATGATTTGGTTTGATTCTCTTTTGTTCAACAGATGACCTGGGGAAACCCTCGACCCAAGTCTTCTTCCTTTGCGTTAAATGCGATGATCACGAAACCATTGTCGTCGCATTCAGGGGAACGGAGCCATTCAATGCAGATGATTGGAGTACAGACTGGGATTTCTCACAGCGTCAGCTTTACGACCCCAAGTCCCACACCGGATTGGGAAGCGCCCACCGCGGATTCATGTACGCACTAGGACTGCCCAAGGACTACCAAGATGACCCGAATTTCTTCAAATGGCCAGTTCAATACAAAGAAAACAAAACCAGGGAATACCCCTTGGCTTACTATTCCATTAGAAACAAGTTAAAAGCACTGTTAAACGAATGTGACAAAACAAAATATATACTAACCGGCCATAGTTTAGGCGGGGCGCTAGCAATTCTATTCCCTGCAATTCTGTTCTGTCACAACGAAAACATGCTGTTGCAGAGACTGGAAGGGGTTTACACGTACGGTCAACCGAGGGTCGGCGATGGAACGTTCGCCGAGTTCATGGAAAGCAAGTTGAAAGAACATAACATTCGATATCGCAGGTTTGTTTACAGTTACAACATGGTCCCGAGGCTTCCTTACGATGATAGAAACCATTGGTACAAGCACTTCGGCACCTGTTACTACTACAACTGCCTCTATGGCGTGGAGATTCTGCAGACACTACCGAACAAGAACTACTTTTCAGTAAAATACACGGTGGCCATGACGATGAGCGCCATGTTTGAGCTGGTGAGATGCTTCATAATACATTAGTGGAAGGGACAATATTACAAAGAAGGGTGGTTGTTGTGTGCTTCAAGAATAATGGGATTGTTGATACCTGGTGTTTCAGACCATTCACCTCAGGATTATGTTAATTGTACTTGCCTTGGACTATTAGATTAAACAAATAGTGTGTAAAATGATGTTGCATTGCATTGCATGTAATCAATGTTCATATGATGTGAGAGTTGGTTCCTATGATGTTTGATGTGTTTGAAATAAGTATTGCTTGTGTGACCTGTGTATGCTTTATATTTCATTTTGTTTCTCAAAATATCTACTGAAGCGAGCACAATGACTAATTTTTCGAGTTATATTGGTCCATATAAGGAATAGATACTGATTACAAATTTTAAATATGCTCTATATTTTAATCCTTCTTTGTCATAGTACTATTCTTACGTTGTTAATCTAGTTCAATTAGACTTGGATCGATTCTAAATCTTGCTTCGACCGTTAAATGTAGTATCTCGACCACCCTGAAATAGCACCAAACGAAGGTCAAAGGCAGCAACGGTAGCAAGTCTACGGTTTGAATTAAAGAAAAGTAGAAAGTTTTTTTTTGATGAAGTTGAAAAATATGTACTTTTAAAAATTTAATGATCAAAATAAACTTTAATCAATTTTATTAACATGTCACGTCATCAATGTAACATATGTTTATGATTCACTGATTAAATTTTAAGCATATCTTTTCTCTTTAATTTCACTCAACCTGTGTGTCACCTAGACTGAAGCATGGGCATAACTCTGGCGGATGCTCACTTTGGCTCCCATTAATCGTAACTTACTGGCTTGATTAATATTATTTAAATAATTGAATAGTCTGATTGATAAAATTAAAAGATCAGTGGTCAAAATAGAATTAAACCTATAGTTGATTGAGTGGTTATGAGTGTAATTTACCTAAATATTATTACCATTTTAATAGCATAATTACTATAATATACACCATATCCACAATTATGCAAATTTTAATTAAAATGTGCTTTGTTGTATTCATTTCGGAGAATGAAACAAACTTAATATAACATGTATATTTATGTATATCGAATCGGTTATCTATTTAAGCAAAGCTAATGTCTCAACTACTTTTAATTATTCTCCCAAAGTCATCAATAATTTTAGTACTTTCATATTGTGTGTCTTCAATGATTGTTGATAAGTGCCCACAACATATTTCTCCGTACGACAAGTACAAAACCAATAATTTGTACCAATGTATAAAAATTTTACTTTCTTAAGAAATGAAATGAAATAAATTTAATATTAGATTGTTCTTAGGACAATTATGTTTTAAATTTAACATGTATTGTCTTCAAGGAATAAAGTATATCTAATCAGAAAATTTGTCTTAAATTTATCATGCTCTCGTTCACTTTAAGGAATAAAATAAATATAAATTTAAAAAACGTATTTTATTATATTTGATTCTACACAAAATAAAGCAATATTAATGAATCTCAG
This sequence comes from Hibiscus mutabilis, assembly GCA_019671005.1. Taxonomy (NCBI): domain Eukaryota; kingdom Viridiplantae; phylum Streptophyta; class Magnoliopsida; order Malvales; family Malvaceae; genus Hibiscus; species Hibiscus mutabilis. Next base: position 695,035 of record CM033715.1, read on the forward strand.
TATCATAGACCTTTAAGGAGAGGAATCAAACGCTTTTGAATTTGGATGAACCAAAACTTGGTCGTTGTACTAGAATTACATGATTGTTGCTCGACTTTCACACAATGTCTAATTTGCCTCCAAAATGTTCTTGAAAATAACTGTAAGTAGATCGTGTTGATAACATGTTACAAATAAAGGAAAATAAGAACAAAAATAAAAAGAGAGAAATTTATATTATATGCTCAATATGAAGTGTGTACAATTTCTTCTCCAATTTTCTATTTATAGGCAAAAAAGTAAATATTATATAGAATTTTAATTTAATTAAAATTAAATTTCTAGTAATAAAGTAAATCAAATTCTTAAATAAAGTTCTTATCATAATTAATATCTACATAGATAAACATTCATAATATATAAAAGACAATGTAATATTAAAAATAAATCATATGAAAATATAAAATACAAGTATTATTCGATTTGTAAAAATTCATTAATAAATTTAATAAATAAAATACATGCAAATTCATTTTTAGAATTTTGAAAACCTAATAAAAATGAAATTCCTCCCCGAAATCTATCTTCCAAACACACTATCATAGTTATTTACTTTGAGGTTAATTAATTCATTTACTTTTTAGCGTTTCCTATGAAAATAAATTTTATTTATTAATTGATTAATTATATAATAAAAAAATTTAATTGCATTAAATATAGTATATAATTAAGCAATCATTTTTAGCTTTGTGTTTGATGTGATTAATTTTAATAATTTTGATTTGGTTAAAAGATTTTTGCCTATTTGTAGTAGGGTTCGAGTCTAATTCAATCTCTAAACTTTTAATATATTTTATATTATTTTATTTCATATATATATATATATCACTTTATTTTATCACACTCACGATGTGAGTGGAAGAAAATAGTTTTTATAAAAATATATTAATCAGAATTTATTTAACAATTAATTTTAGGTGGAACGATAAATGATTTGTTTGTATCTATTAATTTCGTGTTTAATCCTTACCTTTAATTTATTTTACTTAAATATTATATAAAATAATAAAAGGACAAACAACATTCAATTAATATGTATTATAACCTTAAATAAGGGTAATTTAGTAATTTCAATTTGAGTTGGTGCTAGATGATTGACACCAAACTCAATCAAACTTTTAAAACCTTCAATAGTTTAAGATTTGATTAACCATTTACAAATATGTTACAAACATACTTGGATTAATCATTTACAAATATGGACAGGTTTAAACAAAATCTGATATTCGTATTTTAGGTCTAATTAAACATAAAGAACGTCAATATCATATACATAAATCTATCCCCGAACCCGGTCTATGGATGAACATTTTGAAGCATGCAAATAGGAAAAACTTTTTATTAAAGTAAAACAAGTAGTGTAGTAAAGTCTCCTGAAACTATTGGCCCTGTATGCACAATCTGCTTTGTAAAACCAAAAACTAAGACTATAAAGTGATCTGAACAGTGTTAGTTTATGTAGAATTTCAACCTCATGTATGTTTATCTATTCCTTTGCCATTTGTGGAATTAAACAGGGAAGCAGCACCATTCAGATCATGCTTCAGCTGATGTTGAATTGACCCACCAGCCCTTTCCTTCACCACAAGTTTGTCACTGAAATCAAACAATGCCAATTTTGAGTTGTCAATTGTACCAAATACAACTTTAGTAATCTTGCGAATCATGTCAACCGAAATAAACTCGGGCCGGGCGGAATTTGATCCTAATGGTACTTTTGGACTTCTAAACCACCAAATCTAAGTAAGGTGCACGAAACATTCAAACTTTAACTAGCAGGGGCAAAACTACGATCAAACATCAAGAATAGTTAAATTGTTGAACTTAAAAACATGGGTCTATTAGTTATTTAACCTCAGAATTTTAAAAGGCAAAATTTAATTTAACTAATATTTAAACTCGAATCGACTGCTTAGCAAAGCATATGAAAGTGGCCATGGAAATGAATGGTTTCTAACATATAAACTCATACTTTAGCAAAACTAATTGCCTTATTAAAAGCATATGCACCCAGGCCCTTGACTAGTGCTTATTTACTAAAGGCTACCATTTTTGCCATTATTAGCAAATAATAATAACTGAAAAAACATAAATTACAACTTATATCCTTGTTGCAAGGATGTTTGTAACTATAACAGTAAAAATGATTAATTGACTCATTTAATGCAATTTAAATCCCTATGACCACTAAAATTTCCTTTTATAAACAATCGGAAATCGTATTTTAACGTCAACTATAAGTAAGACGAGGCATTAAGTCACTCGAGCAAAGTGTCATTTGAATCCTATGAATGGAACAACTTATTATGGATCACTGTAATACCCTATTCAAATTAGTCGACTAATAATCGAACATGAAACTACTAGAAAGACATAGCTCAAAAATCAAACCTGCTTTGAGTTTTCGATCCAGCCGAGTCGAAGCCATATATTTGATGATCTCTCTTATCATCTAAGAACGAAAGCAATGGCTTGATATCTTCACCTACATCAGAGAGAACATTACCTTGTTGTTTACATGATGGAATTCCATTCGAAGCTGCTTCCTCCAATTCGACTTTAACAGGAATAGAATCGAACACATCGTAAACAGACATCAAAGATGACGACCCATCACCATTTAAATACTGAGAATACTGATCATCGACCCAAATCGAATCGAAAATATTAAAACCATCGAAATTAACCCTTTCTACATCATTTCCCACTACAATTTGTTTCTGTTTTTGAGCCGATTCTTGTTGATGCTGTTGGTATTGAGTAAACATCGACTGCGTTTTACAAATGGAAAGCTGTTGATTGATGAGATCAAGTTCCGCCTGGTACCGAGCGATCTGCTTGTTCAACTCAGATATATACTTATAACAACCGCCGACGGGGTCAGCCGCCCTCACGTTAGCTTCGAAGACGACGGTTTTCACGGCGGTAACTCGCTGCTGGAAGCTGAGATTCTCGATGAGCTTGATGATGTTTCGAACCCCAAAAAGCTTGCGGGTGTTGAGGAATTCTTTATGGCGATTCGCAGGGAAAAACGGAGCCAGGAGACAGTTACTGGTGCATTTCCTACGTTGGTATTTGCAAACAGCACAAGCTTTGGAACCTGCGGCGGTGTTGCTCGCCGTCGGATTTTGCATGGAGGGCTGCGATTAAATAATGTTTTGCTTGCTGGATAATTGCAGTATAATCAGCGCAAATTAATCGGCGATTACATAGAAAAAAGGGGAGAAAATGGCGATGGAAAAGAACCCTACGAATAGAAAGTGACGGCTCAAAGCTTAACCGAAATGGTTTTGCTGGAGAGAAAATGGGGGACGTGTTCTTCTAAATGCAATTTTTTTAAAAATTTATAACTATCATTCGATCCAATCATCGATTAATTCAAATAAAAAATTATAAAATTTCATAATAATACAATCATTTCAACACAATTTATATCTTTCACAACACTAAAATTTAATTAAAATTCGAATATATTAATTTATGATAATTGCATTTAAAATAAGAAAAATATATGGGGCACTGCTGGTGAAAACGTTTTGTTTCTATAAGCGCCCTAATTTCGAGGGTTAAAAATCTAGTTTAGGCTTTATAGTTTTGGGGTTTAGATTTAAGGGTTTGGAATTTAGAGTCTATGTTTAGAATTTAGGGTTTAGTGTTAGAGTATAGGGTTTAGAGGTTAAGGTTTAAGTTTTAAGGTAATATAGTAGAATCTTAGATTTTTACCTTTAACCTTTAAATTCTAACCCTAATTCTAAATTTAAACCACAATCCTTAAATTCTAAACGCATAAACTCAAATCCTTAAACTAAATCTTTAACCCTAAAATTAGGGCGCTTGTGAAAACAAAATATTTCCACCGCGTATAATTACACTTTAAAATATAAATAATTTAATGCACTTTTGATAAAAACAAATGATGTGATATATATACATATATATGTCTCGACATTTTTTACATTTAATAAAATAAAAAACATATATAATATTTTTTTAACCAAATACCATATTTCATTAAAATAATGAGAAAAAATACACATATAAGTATACTTTAAAATATAAAATAAGCATAAAAAATAAAGAGTATGTAATCGTGAATAGCAAACTTAAATTTTCTCATAAAATCTTTATCAGTATTCTTCAAATCTAACATCATAGTCAAATCTTGGAGTGCTCACTGTAAGAGCGCAGATCATTGAATTATTCCAATTAGCAGGAAAAAAACGTCTTGGTTAACTCCAAGAACAACCACCTCACGCAATATTGTGCGGCAAGATTCAATTGAAACATGCACCAGGTTGTAAATGTCTTCAATGTCAACATGCTATAGAGGCAGACAAAGAACGTGCCATAACGATAGATGAAGAACATGCCAAAAATAGTCGACGAAAAATAAAAATAAAAATAAAAAACAAAAAAATCATTATCAGTAGACGGTTAAAGCCGCCACCGTTGGTTTAAAAACACTAAAAGTTATTTAAAAACTCTCAGCAAATAATAGTCGCTGCAGAAAGAATGAGAGTGAAAAAAATAAGAGTTATTTCGTTCAAACATATAATATTTCTTAAACTTTAAACAAAAATATTACTAATATGTATATGTCACATCAAATCATATTTAAAATAAAAATAATGCATGGACTACATTTTATAAAATTTAAATATTTTTAAAATTGGAATTTTGGAGAACAATGAGAATAGATTTTTGTACATTAAAATTGACACAACATACTCATAAAGTTATATTTATCTATGTACTTTTTATCAAATAAAATTATCTAGTCCATTTAGAAATAATTTTAAACTGCCAAAATTATATCGTAAGCTTTAATTTAAACTTTTTAGTTTAAAGAAAAAAATGCCTAGAGAAGATTATTTAACCAAAACACTCGTGTAAATTGAATCAATTTAATCAATTTTTTTATATATTCAATTAATTTAACCAGTATCAACATGAATTTGATGAGTTTCGATCCAACCTGATCTGACAGGGCCAAGTATTTTTAAAATACATATTTAAGACGGGTCGGATGGGTTTTAATAAAAATATAAGACAGATTCAGATTTAGAATGAAAATTTCTCAACCCGAAATTATTTTAAAAAAATACCCTTATATTTAGAGACAAAAATCATTTTAAATCTTAAACCCTAAGAATATGCCCTACCCTTAAATTTTTAAACTCTAACTTTAAACCTTAACCCTAAATTCTAAATCTATAATTTTATAAAACATAGTAAGAGACACCAAAAAGAGTAGAAGATTTCTATTATATATATATATTAAGGTTACTTTTAATTCTAACCACCGCTTCTCTCCTATTTCATTCCATGTACGATAGATCTGGTAAACTTGATCCGATATCCAAAAATCGAATTAATTTATTTGAATCGAGACCCGAAATCAACCTGAATGTGGAATGATGACCCGAAATTCGATTCGAAACCGAAATAAACGATCTAAATTTTAGTTGTTCCGAAATAGACCCGAACCGAATAGATCTGAACCTAAGACAACCCGAAATATAGAAAAGATATTAATAGAAATAAATAAAGATATGGATATGAACAACTGTACAACTCACCAAAAAGTTAAATATATTGGCTTTATAAATCTATATATAGCGCGTAAAAAACTAACCGGCCTAAAAACTCGATTAAAACGACCGATCTCTCATTGACCCAAAATTGACACGAACTAAAAATCAACCGACCCAAAATAACCTAAATCACAATAGACCCGAACTAAAACCGAACTGAACCGAAATTAAATTTAAATTGAATAACATTAAACCTGAAATAACTCGAATAGAAATTGAACCGAATGAACTATTTGCCGCGTCTAAATTGTAGGCCTTTCCATTACCCTTTTATTCTAGTTACCGCTCCCGGTCTTTACTAATTCCATTCTTTTTTATTTTGATTTCTTTTTGTTTCATAACTTTTTATTTTACTAACTTCATTCTAATATTTCTTCTTTTAATTTATTTTATGTAGAGTTTAAAGAATTTATTTCTCTTCAATGAAATTATGATTATATCAAGCAAAATAATTTATTTGTCACAAAATTTAGATGATATACTTATTTTTAAACCTATAATTAAGTAACTAAATTTTATATACTTATTCTTAAACCTATAATTGAGTAACTCAATTATTAATCTTGAGTGTTTATTAAAATCGAATAGTACAGAAACCCGTTATGAAAGGTGACTCTTCCAACTTAATTTGTTCTATTTACAACATTAAAATATAAATATTAAAATTTGAAATTTTAATATTGCTTAAAAATCTAATGTCTTATCATAATAGACGAACTAATTATTGCATATAATTTAAATATTACAATTATAGATAAATAATTTCTTATTATAAAATTTTATTAACACCGAAATAAAATTATTATTTTTGATACATTATTAAAATTGCCCGCCTGCTCATGAATTAAAGAATATTGTGTACTTAAACATACAAAAATTAAAATCTTGAATTAAAACATACTCAAATCAATTATATTGCAACAATAACAATACTAACCAAACTAAGATTCATCAGCAAGAGAAAACATATTATTAAAATATTTTTAAAATTTACATTAATTAGATAAAATACACACATGATTAATTACATAAAAAGCACTATTCGAGTATATATTTAGATGAATAAATTAGTTAAAAATACAACCTTATTTAATGATAATTAGATAAAATACACACGTGATTAATTAAATAAAAAGCACTATTCAAGTATATATTTAGATGAATAAATTAGTTAAAAATATAACCTTATTTAATGATAATTAGATAAAATACACACATGATTAATTAAATAAAAAGCACTATTTGAGTATATATTTAAATGAATAAATTAGTTAAAAATATAACCTTATTTAATGATTTTAAGAACTTGAGATTTTGGTAAATTTATCAACTGAAATTGTCATTATCTCATGACACCAAGATAATTTAAATATTCAAAGAAAGAAATGAGATAATATGTATTGAAATTTGGATATTGTATATCAAAATTCAAAGTCCAATCAAAGTAATTCCTGAAAATAACACAAACCAAAGGTTTGAACTTTGAACTTGTTTCCTACTAATCTAAGCCCAAGTGCAGAGCACAAATGCCTGGTAAATAAAATTACTAGCAGTAAAAAGATGATCAACTAGCATACTAAGTAATCTCAAGGAGACTCAAAGGGTTAAAAAAGAGGGGGTTTGAGTGGCAAACCATGCAATCGACCGCTACTTCCATGGCGACATCACTAATTCTTCTATATGTTCAGTCCACAATCACACACAAGGTTGTACACAAATAAACCCAGTGGCAGTAGCAATCAGGCAAAGTTACTAAACCCTAAAGGTGGGAGGAGAATATGCATATGCACATTCAATTCAACAAAATCATCACCAGGAAAGAGACCCTACCAGCTCATCGCCTGCTACGGTCCAACGGGAGCAACGCCTTTGCCTTTAGCTGCAGCACTTGCGGCGGCGGAGGCGGCTGCAGCCGCGGCAGATGCAGCAGGACTTGGACTTGGAGGCGCTGGCTTGGACTGAGTTCCATTTTGTGGTTCAATCATTTGTTGACCATTTTCTTCTTGCTGCTGTTGAGACTTGACCTGGGCAAGAATAGCTTTAATTTGACTCCCTGTGAGTGTTTCATGCTCAAGCAATGCATTTGCAAGTGCATGGTGTTCTTTCCGGTGGGTGGTGAGAATGCTTTTCGCGTTGTTATAAGCCCTTTCCAGTAAATACTTCACTTCTTTCTCAATAAGAAGTCTAGTCTCAGTGCTCATGCTCCTACCATTGTCGTCATACAAATGAGTAACAAGCCCCACTTCTTTACTCATGCCATACCTTGTAACCATAGTTCTAGCTAGAGAAGTTGCGTTCTCAAGATCAGACTGTGCACCAGAAGTAACTTCATTTTCCCCGAAGATAATCTCTTCTGCAACCCGTCCCCCCATAGCAACATCCAGCCTTGCAAGCATCTGCTTTCGGGAGAAGCTTGTTTGATCCTTGTCAGGTAACTGGGCCACCATGCCAAGAGCCATTCCTCGGGGGACTATTGTTGCTTTGTGAACAGGAAGTGCCCCATCGGTATAAACGGCAACAAGGGCATGGCCAGCTTCGTGGAAAGCTGTATTTTTTCGTGACTCCTCAGAAATGACAGCTGACTTGCGTTCACTTCCCAATATGATCTTGTCCTTTGCAAACTCCAGATCAGCCATTGTAACCGCTTTAGCACCATCCATTGCAGCCTTCACCGCAGCAACATTGACCAAATTTGCTAGATCAGCACCAGAGAATCCAGGAGTACCTCTAGCAATGATCGTTAAATCAACATCCTCGGCCTTCAAGACCTGTAATGAACAATAATGAACAGTCAAACTCAAACATGCATGGAAGCACACAATTATTCTACCAAAATATCAACAAGACTAATTATTAATTTGATGTAACACAAATCTAATGTGGAAAATGAAACAGAATGTTCATGCAATTGATGGAACATGTAAAAAAGCAAAAAGATTTTATGAAACATGTTCGAATGGGGGCTGAAAAGCACAGTCTACAAGAATTACTATCTCAAGTCTGATGAGTCAGCCACTGAAAGCTGCCACCTTGAGCTCAAACTCCTAGAAGACATGAACTCACAGTGAACACAATACCTTTGACATGTGGGATTCCATAATCTGCCTTCGTCCTTCAACATCTGGATAAGGAACAACAATGCGACGGTCAAATCGTCCAGGTCTCACCAGTGCCTTATCCAATGATTCTGGAAAATTAGTCGCAGCAATTACAATAACTCCTTCATTCTGTTTAAATCCATCCAATTCAACAAGCAACTGATTCAATGTCATCCTCATATATTGTTGGTCCTTTGGATTACGGCTTCCACCTATGGCATCTATCTCATCAATAAATATAATACATGGTGATCGCTTCTTTGCAGCAGCAAAAAGATCTCTCACTCTTCGAGCTCCAACACCAACAAACATCTCTTCAAACTCACTGCCACTGCAGGAGAAGAACGGTACCCCAGCCTCTCCAGCAATAGCTCTTGCTAACATAGTTTTCCCTGTGCCAGGTGGACCAACAAGCAAGACACCTTTTGGAAGCTTGCCACCAAGACGAGTGAAACGCTGCAAGAAGGGTAAACACATTTAGAGTTAGAGAGAGAGAAAGAGACAAAGGGAGACAAAGTTACAAATCCAAAAGAGAATTTACTTTAGGATCTCGAAGGTAATGGACAATTTCCTCCAACTCTGACTTTGCCTCATCAACGCCTTTGACATCGTTAAATTTTGTGTTAGATTCCACAACTTGCACCTCGTCATGTAGACCAAGTCCTAAACCAAGGATATAGTCAGTCAGACTCAAAATTCAGAAAAAAAAGATATGCTTGGGTAGAAACTTAAGAGAAAAACTTGTCACTTAAGGATTCTACCTTTACTGATCCCTCTATCCTCAATAAGTGCACCAATACCAGAAACCAACAAAAAGCAAAGTGCAAGACTACGAAAAGTACGCCACAATTGATCTTTAAAACTCCCTGATTCTGATGACACCATGTGGATAGGAGCACTAGCAGTTCCTAAGAGACCATTGTTTGTAGATTTTCCCACATTTCGCAAAGCTGGAAGCCCACCTTTACTCACTTCCTCCCTCGCCGAATTAGATATACCTGTAATTTTGCACGATATCTTAGTAACCAAATATTTAGAAAGGAACAGAGTGGAAAATGGAAATGGTTCAGAAAGAAATGGCCCAATAATAGTTTAACAGAGAATTTCTAATCCCGCGTTCAAACATTTTAAGCAAGACCACTCACCTTTCTGTAATGTCTTAAGCAACTCACTTTCATCAAGCCTGTCAACTTTGACTAATGCTTTAACATATTCGGAAAGTGCAGAACAGTTAGAATGTAATGATGGCTGACTTTCGAACAGCCTTATCACTGCTTCAGGATCATTTTTATGGTAAAGTTCTCTTAAGTGAGAAACTTCACTAACTTCATATGCATCTCGGACCCTGCGAGCTAAACTGCCTACATAGCTTGATTTAAACCTCTGTTGGCCACTCTGAAGTCTATTACCTGCACTCCATCAAGATTTCAGCTTAGGCAAAGCGGTTTTTAAGTTGAGGACAGTGAAAGCTAAGAATGAATTGAAAACTTCAAATAACCATAATTAACTACGAAGACAACGATGGAAACAAAAATACCAGAAAGATAAGTTCTACTAAACAAGATTCCTAATTGTCCCAACTCTGACTGCTGCCTCGAAACCTGTTTTACGATGAAGATGAAGATTAAGCTCACTTGTTTATCTAAAGAACAAACATTCAAACCCCAGTCTAACATGTAGATAACCACTTTAGTAATCAAGAATAACACAAACAATATATGAACTAGAATAGAATATCTCCCAATCAGCATAAGCAAATGAATATCTTTATAAGCTCCAATGAAAACTAAAATAAAATATTTCAAATTTATATTCCAATATTATTTTAATCACCTACTGTACCACTACCTAGCTCGGAATGAAATGTTCAATACAACTTTAAGAAATTCAAGATTAGGGTTTCCATAATCCCCAAATTTCAGAACTTCATGTAAAAAAATCCAACATATTAAATGGTGCAAATAATCTTAAAAGATATACCAAGACCTAGAAATAAAAGGGGGAAACGCTTAAAAGAGAGAGGGCAAGAAACCTGAGTGATCAACCGTCTCCAAGCCATGGCCTTTTACAAAGGCCAAAACAGGTCTGATCTTTCTATAGGCGAGGGCGTGTTTGGTTAGCAAGAAAATTAAGGGAAAGGAGGAAAATCAGAGGAAAATATGGAATTTGGAATGGTTTGGTTTGGTTTTGTTTTGTTTTGTTCTTTTTAAGTTATGGTAACAGTAGCGGAAGATCTGCCACTCGAAATGACATTTTTGTCATTTCAATTTTGTGGGTAAACTACATCTTTAGTCATCCAACTATTATAATATTTTTTTGTTTTAGCCACTCAACTATTGTCGTATTCTGTTTATTCACTCAAATATTGTCACATTGTGTTTTAGTCATCTAACTATTCTTTGGTAAGTTCATCACTAACCGTATGTTTTTATTCTAAATTGTACATCGTTCAACGGAGTTAAAAACTTAATGAAGATGGTGATGCAGTCTGATATGATAACAATTTTAGTTTTCAAAATTTATACAGATTATTAATTTGGCTTTGCTTTTTATCTTATCTTTAAATCATATTTTATATTTCGACAATATTCATCCTCTGCCTCATAAAACCTTATGTTGATTCCTCCAATTGTTCGTTGGTATAGATTTTCAAAACTCACGAAATCGAAACCAAAACTTCAAAAAAAATCGTTGGATCTCCATGCACTGAAGCTACTGTTGGACTACATTTTTGTAGCAAAATCTCTCTAGAAGTACACCCCCACCCCCAAACTCAGTGAATCAAGATGAAATAATATTTCTGGATTTCGGATTCTTGGGGTTCAAGGTGCCATTCCCAAACCAAGAACAACCAAGATGTTGGCAACAGTGAACAGTCAAGTTCTAAAGGTTTATAGAAATTTTGAGATTTTTAACTGGACGGTGACGTAAAAGCGACGATAATTAAAGTTTTTAATGAAAGAAATTGTAGAAGAAAAAAGAAAGAAAAATAATATTAAATTTTGATTAAAATTCAAGAATCAAATTAAAAATTAACTCTTTTTTGTTAACATGTCATGACAACAATATAACAAGAGTTATGTTTGACTTTTGAGTGACCATTTTGTGATAAATCAATAATATAAGTGATCATTTTGTGGTGAATTATTAGATGAGTGTAAGATTACGTAAAAATTTGATTGAAAACACAAATTAAACAAATCAAAAAACAAAGAATGTTTGGTTAGATCCCTTCCCATCCACATATCTACTCGAATTTTGGTTAGACTTGAATGTAAGCAAGCCTCGGTTAGACTCAAATTTTGGGGCTCGGTCTTGGTGATGGTATCGGACCACAGCTCCCAACACGACCGTGCTTGAGTGTAGGAGATAAGTTAACCAATGCCTGAGGTTGCAGATCCATTGGGTAGTCCCTAACACAACCGATGCGAGGACCAACCCCACTCGACCACTCGCAAGACAAACGGTTAGCCATGTAGAGTGCCGGTGCTTCCGCATTGGCTGCATTGTTGCCATTGCCACTTTGAAAACTAGAGGTGCTTATTGAGTTGAGCAGCTCACAAACAACTCGAGATTAATTCGGTCAAAATTTGATTAATGTTCGATTCGAGTTGGTTCGACTTAAACTCGAGTTCGACTCAAGATGTTGATGAGTCGAGTCGAACAAAGCCTAATTCGACTCAATAAGTTCGCGAGCAGTTTTGTGGTTATCTTAAAAAACTAAATTTCAAAAAGTTTAAATGCTAGTTCAAAATTTTAAAAAAAATCCAGCAACTTGTAAGATAATTTACTAATAAAATATGTAATTTAAATTTCTAAAACGTTTAATATTTCCACAAAAAATTCAAAAGTTAATTTGTATTAATAAAAATTTAAATTACAATAATTAGTTTTTTCTAAAGTGTTTTTTTTTATTATTTTATGTATAAAAGCAGAAAAGAGAAAAAGTTATCAGTTCCTGTATAAAAAATAATATTAGAAATAAAAAACACTGAAATCCTTGAGGTCTTCCTTCTTTTGTATTTATCGAATATTGTTGAAAAAATAAAAAACGTCTCACACTCGAATACCAAATTCATCTATAACTCGGTCATGACATATTATTTTATTTATCTCCACTGTCCTCACATTTTTTCCTGAACTTGTATGTTTATATTAAGCTATAATAGTATTACTAGATTTTACCTATATTTTAAAAAATAAGGTAAAATTTTTGTGGAGCTTAACGAGTAACGAATCGAGTCGAGCAGCGAGATTTTTTAATAAGCACGAGTCGAGCAAAAATTTATCGAGCTTAACGAGCAATGAGTCGAGTCTAGCAACAAAATTTTCTAATGAGCACAAACTGAGTACTATTTAACTGGCGATCGACTCGCTCGATAAGCCCCCTATTGAAGACTTATCGTTGTCGTCTGATCTGCTATCTGCACATGCTTGGATTCATCAGCAGCAACTTTGAATGAGGTGTAGTCATCATCTACCGTACATCTCTGCAAAAGTAATTGAAGTTGTAGTAGTAGGTAAAGGCAGCTCAATATATAGGCAATTGGGTAAGAGTTTGAACAATCAAAGCTACTGTGACCATGTGGAAAATTAAAACAAATATACAGACTTTCATGGTGTTAAACATTACTGGAACAAGACCGAAACGATATATACCGGCTGGTATGGCCGATGCTGACAACCATGCTACAGAGAAATCTCTTGTTATTTTTCTTACAAGTAGTTTTCAAGTTTAAATGGATAGTTTTACAAGAAACTAAGTATATTGAATTTATGGTCGTTTTAGAATACTTTTATTTTTTACAAATTTCATAACGTCAAACAGATCCATGGGGGTCTGATCTTTAAAAATTCCATGCCCTCCAAAAGAAACCAGTTCGAATGAATGTGCTTCACAACTCTGAAGACTCGAAAGTTGATCAGAGTTTGCCTTATAATGTACGAATATGCGGTGATCCTTTGTTTTCTTTGTTTAAGCCTTCGCCTTAGCCGGAGTTGGTATCAGATGATGCAAGGTTGCTGCCGGAATAACCGTAGCTGGGCTAGGTTCCTTGACTCGGTGAGATCCTGTTCTCCTCAGACATAAATTTCGGCCCACTCCACTAGGTATTGAGTTTTGCAATGGCCATGGAAGGTGCCGCATCAGTCTTGTTGAGCCCACAAGCAAAATCACACCCATCATGATAAGTAACCTGCGATCGCAAAATTTTCAAGTCAACTGAGATTTCATGAGGAAAAAGGATGCCAGATTCAAGCAAACAGGAACATGAAATCTTAGCAAATATCGGGTAAATGACCGAATATATGATTTTGAACAAGATAAATGTGATGGATGAAGCTACAACACCCGATCATATAAATCAAAGATGTGTTTCCATGCATGAACTCCCCTACGGTATGCAAGGTGCGGCAAGCTACACGGGAGAAGACGTTCAAAAGCCACACAGAAAAATCTTGGACCAAAATGTTATTGTGTGAAAAACAGATTGAGCACTATATACCATCCGAGCAGAAGTGAAAGACGAGCAGCTGGTGCTAAAGGCAGCCGTTCACCCAATGCGAGCATACCAGCCAGTACGCCAGTCACAATTGATGCCACAGCAGCACACGTGGATATCACAATTGCTCTACCGTGCTTTAGGCCACGAGTCTGCACAAAAGGTGTACAAGATTATGTTACATATCTAAGAGGCTTGAATATGCAACAATAGTTGGTAAACTAACAAATTAGTCAACCTGTTAAACATAATTTCCTGTCGATGAAACTTTCTTCCGCTAAATCAGAACATAAGTGGACCATGTTAAACATGAATTCCTTGAATCGCACATGGACATGAACCAATTTGAGTATGTCATGGGCGATGAAGCCTAGCCATGGTCATCAAGCAATCTTCGAGATTTTAATTTAATTTATTTCCTTATGTCAAGTTATTTATTTCGAAAGTTATTGTATTTAATTTTATTAGTAGTCTTTATCAGGCGATGGTTATTCAACTTTATTAGGAGTCTTTATTAGGCTATTGATATTCAACACTTTATTAGGAGTGTTTATTAGCTAAAGGTAAGCAAAAAATGAGTCTCACTCAAACGAGTCTCGAGGTGGATTCTCCCTTTGACGATAATCATAGCTAGAAAGTAGAAACCGTAATAAGAAGACGGCTGTGCAATGCAGTCCTGTTTGTACACGATCCTATATGTAGGACCATAACAGAGTAGCTGAAATACCTGGTAGTAAAATCCGGTACCACTACAGCATATGCTGATTGAGACACATAGAGGAATCATCATTTTGGAGAAGCCCTGCTCCACTAAGACAAAACCTATCTTTGATATCACCGATGCCATCCTGCAAAAAAAAGAAAAAGAAGGAAACAGAACCCCATTAGAGGTGAACATCTAGAACCAGAAGGCACACACCAAAGCTTCAACAATTTTGGATCTGATGGATAAAATCTCCATACGAGATCAATTATGAACCATGAAGAGCAAGAATAAGATGTCCGATAAAAAGTGGTTTGGGTGCAAAAGTTTACCCAAATAAAATTCCTGACTCCAAGCCATATATGATCTCTTCCACAACTTCATACTCCATCTGAATGGGAAAAAAAAATTGTTAAAAAGATGCACAACAGCAAGAAAGGGGACAAAATTAAGTGAAAATACTTGCAGAACAAATTAACATAAATCTTTAAAACTGAAGTTTACCAGTTCTTGCTCTCTCCGCTGACGCTTGCAGATGCGAAGCCACCCATTTAAGAGTACCTGTATACAGAGTACCAAAGCATCATCGCCGGATGGATTAGCCCACAATAAATACTCGAAGGATCAATGAAATGTAGCATAAGCAAAGACTACAAAGATGTTTGGAAAACAAAGGATTATGAATTGGAGATATCAAAAGTATGGCCCTCCTTCAATGGCCATCGTCAGCAATAGTTCTTTCAGTTTTTTTATAATGATCTAGCTCCACTACCTTTCAAACTTTTCTAACATTTTATATTCGATAAATATAAAACTCAACAGGAACCAATAATTCATGAGTATCTTTTTGGAGCACAAGGAAACAACTTCAATACTGTATTTAGAAGACAATCCATTCACAATAGTATAGCCGTCGGCAACAAATCTTGCATCTCGGAGGAAGGAGGTGTCAGCAACAAATTAACAATAATTGGTGTCATATGTTTAAACAAAAGATCCATTGAACTTACGAATTTAGTAAAGGTTTCAAGTTTGTATACAACAATAATTAACCATGAAATAGATCAGTGAATCCTACCACATATTTCGGATAATAAAAAATATATAGACATGATATTAATATAAAAACAATACAATAAGATAAGTGTACAGGAAAAAGGTACCTACAAACAAGAACACAACAAAGAATGCCAACCATGGTAACTGTAAAATAGATACCGAAGAAGCCCCTTGCTCCTCTCCACCAGCGCCAACTCCTAAACATACAAAAGAATAAAAGAAGCCTATTACTACTTTATATAGGTCAGTAGTATTCTATTGCACTACTGCAGGATTAAACGGGATGATTCTGGTTATTGCAGAAAATATAAGCATAAGCACCAGGAGAAGTTAAAGAATTTAAACCCGTAAATCATTGTCAAAATAAACTACCAGATGCTTGTAAATTAAATCGAGAACCATCATGTCAAAATTTCTGAATACGTTCTCTTTGAGACTGCACGTAAATGGTTGATTCCATAGGGAGTAGATAAAATTGAGAACCAGGAAAAACTTGCGTTACCTATGGTGCCAATGCCGGCTAATGTAATCCCCATCCAGTCAATAACATTCATGACTTCTTGTAGATAGAAGTGTGAAAAGATTGAAAGAATGGCAAGCCCACAGCCAGATACCGGTTGAATGACAGATACCTGAACAACACTTTTAATCATCAAAACGGATAAAGAATACACATAATTTTTACACAATCGAGCATCATATATAGAATCGAATCCCTCTGCAGCCAAGAATTGGTCATGAACTAGTTAAAGCAGTAATCTTCTATATCAATTAAGTTACAAAGGAAATAAAGAAAATCAAATTCACCGGAGCCAAGGATAATGCTCTCAGCATCAACAAGGCGCCAGATATATCGATCAGAAATCCTATCGCCCATGATTTATTAACAGCATACGCTCTTATCACCTACATAAAAAAAACATGTACAAAGTACAAACCAGTCAATAACACTTCAACCAAATGCAATTCTTTCATTTATTCTTCTATCTTATAAAAGTAACATTTTGAAGAGAAAAAATGTCTATTTCGGACCTGATCTGAAGCTAAGATTATTAAACTTTCAATGGCCAAATTCCCAAAAGTCCAACATATAGAAAAGTTTCAAACCAAACCCAACATTACAGTGGCATAAAAAAGTTGAATGATCATACGAATCATTGCAAATATTCCAAAAAGAAAGATACCCAGAAACAGAAAAACATGTACAAACCAGTCAACAACACTTCGACCAAATGCAATTCCTTTATTCTTCTATCTTATAAAAGTAACATTTTGAAGAAGAAAAATGTCTATTTCAGGCCTGATCTGAAGCTGGGATTATTAAACTTTCAATAGCAAAATTCCCAAAAGTTCAACGTATTGAAAAGTTTCAGATCAAACCCAACATTACAATGGCATCAAAAAGAAAGACACCCAGAAACATAAAAACAAAAATGGTGAATCAGAAAATGAGAGAATCAATTACCTTGAGCTTGAAGGAGAGAGGAGGGAGAATAACAGTGCCCTTCTTCTGCAGAACTTTGCCAATGTTATTACCAGCGGTGGCTGCCAATGTTAAACAGATCGATTCCCACATTTCTTCTTCCCTGGTATCTCTATTTTTGAGAACTGGGAAAATATGTCTGTGGGGGGTTGTTTTCTTCACCTAAAAACAGGGATTTTTATGGGGGGTGAAGCAGTGGGTTAGAGGTTGTTGTTGCCTTACGTTAACCCCTTTTCTTTAGTTAAAGAATTCGGGGTTGGCATGTTGTCAATGGCTGTCGTTTGCTAGTTCCATCGCATGTTCTCAATCCACGTGGGATGCTTTAGCTTAGATTCAAGGGGTTAAGTTTGGGGATTTAATTTGATTAAGTTAATAATCTGAAAATGTACATGGTTCCGATGAAATATGATATAAATATAAAATCATCTGAATTTATTTTATTTTTTAATAAAAACCGCTAATTTTATTAAAAATATCTAAAAATTACAATAACAATTTACAATTGTCATCGTAACAATTGTAAACTAAATACATAATTTGAATATTTTTAATAACAATTTACAATTGTCATACAAGGATCGTACATGAAAAAAAGTTAAAAATCTAATTAAAAGACTGAAACAAAAAATATATTCAAACAAATTTAATTGTATCGATAACCAAATGACAAAAAGAGTAATTATTAAAAGATTACCGAGAACTGTAAATCAGAGTCGAGTATTATGAGAAACTATCCCCGAACATTAATTGTGTATCCAAATTCAATTCAATTGTTCAGAGCAGGAAAAATCAACAAGATTACAAATAAGTGACATCTTGTTTAATCTTGACGTCGTCAAATTCAAACATGATAAATTAAAAAAAAAAACAACAAAAAAAAACAACAAAAAAACAAAAACATGTCAAAAGATTAAAATACACATACCACAAGAATATAATTGTTCTTATTAAAATCTTAAAAAAATTGGCGGTCTACGACCCACGTAAAACTAATGACCAATTAAAGTTGAAAAAAAAGTTGTGGTGCTCTATAAAGATAGCACGCAAAATTATATAAATTTAACATAATTTAATCTTACTTGAAGGAGAAGAGAATGAACGTATAATAGAAGAGAAGAAAAAAAATTTAGAAAAAAAAAGTGATTTTAATAGATTTAAAATTTATAACCTAAAAAAATATGAGAGAATAAAAATAAATAACTTAACTAACCGATTAAATATGGTCGTTCCAAATGACTCTAACTTGAAATAGTTAAAAATCAAAAAAATATATATATAATAGAAGGGGAAGACAAGCGAACAACATTCCTAACAAACAAGTGGCTTCCGACTTTGGTTCTGAGAATCATTGGTTTCACCGTTTCATTGATATTGATGGATAAAGAATGATCTTGGTCCATCATCAGCATCCCGATTCCTTGTTGCAAACAGAAGAATCCTGCTATTAATATCTGGTGCTGATGATTTTCTGCTTGGTATTAAATGATCCTGACCGTACACTATAACTGCAGGCACACCTCAAATAGAAGCTGCAATCCCACATGGCCTATAAAATTCTAGTTCCAATGCTTTAAATATACCATTTTGTGACAATTTATAGATATCTGAGCCTTGATAAGGCTTACGCCTTAGACCTCGTAACTGGGCCTCTTGCTTGATGACGGGCCTGGAACATGTGATTGCCACCAACGAACCAATTTGCCATCTCTAAGCTTTTAAGAGGTTACCTGAGCTGTCGGCTCCTTATTACCGTCTCAGTCCGATCTGGCCACATGGATTTAGGCTATTACCATTTTGTCCCTCATAAAATTCTCAAAATACCATTTTCTCATTATTTCTTTTTTGTCAAGTATTATATATATTATAATATTCTTAATTAATCTAATAATCAAATTAACTCAAAATGAAAATAAATTAATCTAAACTGAAATTTAAAAAAAACTCAAATAAAGTTGAAAATGATTTTAAGAGGTTACCTGCTGTGAGCTGTCGGCTCTCTATTACCTTTTCAGTCCGATCTGGCCACATGGATTTAGGCTATTACCATTTTGTCCCTCATAAAATTCTCAAAATACCATTTTCTCATTATTTCTTTTTTGTCGAGTATTATATATGTTATAATATTATTAATTAGTCTAATAATCAAATTAACTCAAAATGAAAATAAATTAATCTAAACTGAAATTTAAAAGAAAACTCAAATAAAGTTGAAAATGATTTTACGAATTTTTATATAAATATTTATAATTTACGCATCAAAGATCGTAAAGCAAACTTGTAACTTAAGAACCGTAAAGCTTTAATTACTTATGGCGTTTATCAAGTGAAGCAGGGGTTTAAAATCTTGAGCGTAAGATTTACATCGGTATAAATTTAACTAATTAATTAATAGTGGCTAACTATAACGTATTTCTACTGGTATAATTACAGGTAATTAAACTAGTATCCAACTATAACGTATTTACATCAGTACAATTAACCAAACTAATATCTAACTATAACATATTTACACCAGTGTAAGTACAACTAACTATATTAATATCTAACTATAACGTATTTACATCAGTGTAATTACAACTAATTAAACACAACTCATGTGCGAATTAAAATATATACTCTATTATATTATTTTCCATATTTAAAGTTAAGGCAAAATATAAATATTTGAAAGTAGGACGCAAATTTATAATTAAACTAATTTTTAAAATATATATATATAAGGGGAAAAGTAAAAATATTATTCAGGGATAGGGGACGATTGCCCCTCCCTACCTCGTTCTGTTACTGATTGTTTTCATGCAACTGTTTGAGAATTATTAATTTGTTCAAGTAAATGTTTTAATAATTTCTTAAATAAATATATTATATTTTTATATAAATAAATATACTATTTATTAAAATTATTTATAACTTAATAATTTAAATTATTTACTATGCTTATAAAAATTATTTAAAAAGTACGTTTAATATTTAATTGTATTAATAATATGTTACATTTTTTTTTTGCAAAATTTAGATAATGCACCGTAAATAATACTATGGATACAAATATTTATAATTTAATACGAAAAATTTAATTTGTTATAAAGAAAATAGGGTAAAGTGTCAAAATGATCACTGAACTTTGTTAAAAATAAAATAAAATAGTAACCAGACTTTTAAATGTTACAAAATTGCAGTTAAACTTTATGTTTTGTAAAAATTAATAACTCAATCATTAAAGGCTATTAAATACTTAACATGACTATTATGAAATTTTGTATCATAGTACATTTAATCCTCCATATTTACATATTCAATCAATTTAGTTATAATTTAAAAAAAATTATAAATTTAATTCTCATTATTTATATTTTTTTAAATTTGGTCCTTATTGAAGGCGGCGCATTTATCTTACTATGAAAGTGTGGAATTCTTACTTGATCATTGCTCTCCAAAACCCAACATCCTAACAGAACACAAATCACAGTGTCTTCATTCTGTGGCTGTTGAAACTGTTCTTTGCTGGCACTGCAACTTTCGTTGCTTATCAGTTATTTCCTTAAATGGGTAATCTCTCTCTTTTTAAAACAAATCTTATCTTGTTCGAAATTATTGACTTTGGATAAATAGCGTACATGTTATATCAATTCTGATATTAGACTCTTGTGGGTATTTCGGGAGATGTACAATTGGTTTATGAGCTATCCTATGTTATCAAATTAGGACTAAATTGAAAGAGTAGGTAAATAATAAGGATTAAATTTTTTAAATTAAGACTAAATTGATTGAATGTGTAAATATAAAGACTAAATGTGCTATTAAAAAAAATTTCATAATAGTAACATTAAGTATCTAACGGCTGAGTTACCATTTTATTACAAAACACAGGCATTTGAATGTTTGGTTACTATCCTGTTTTTGTAATAAAGTTCGGTGACCATTTTAATATTTTACTCAAAAAATATGTTATAAGGATAATTTAGTAAAATTCACTTTCATGTAATCGTATATTCCTTCAATCAAACAATATCGTCTCATATTTCTGTCAAATAATCTAAACAAGAAAATGTAATAATGATGCATTCCAGTAATACTATTACTAAAAGTAATCATCTTTTTCACCAACCAAATACAAAGATAAATTTGTTACCATGTCAGACATAATTAGGTAAAATTGATGGAAACTAGTCGATTAATTGTTTTTAATTGTTGACTTTTTAAATTGAGAGTAATTAAGTCGTTAATGAGTGATTTAAATAGTTATTATTTTGTTATTGATTACTCTTTGTTTGTCGGTTTATGTTGTTAATTTAGGCGTTTTCTCTTATTTTTTGTGCAAGACATTAGATTCTAGAATATGTGCTAAAAATGGCAAAATTCTGCAACTTTTATTTTTTTGGAGTCAAGGTTGGACTAGTGGGCATAAAATCTAACGTGTCGTCCAGTCAGCAGTTTCTAGAAGGCGACGTCAGCAGCTTCTAGAAGATGACGTTAGCAGCGTCAAATAGCTTATCATCCGCATATCGATAGCTTATCAGCTGGAATTTAAAATTCAAACTTGAAATTATCATTTGTATTTAATTTAAATATTTTTAAGATTTATCCTTTATCATTTTTAGGGTTTTAGAAGACTATAAATACCCCTTTGGGGGTAAACTCAAAAATTATTCTCTCTTAGTTTTGATTTTACTTTGAAAGTTTTATAAAATTCTCTCTTCTTTTCATTTATGTTCTTTAGTTTTTATTTATTTTCTTTTAAAATGCTAAGTATGATTTTTATCATAATCATGCTTAGCTAATTTTCCTATTAGCCAAGGGCTTAAAGCGAAGCTTCAATTCACCTTGTGAGAATTAAAAGCACTGAACAACTTCGTTTTACATTCTCAATTTTCTGAAAACTTAGATCGACAATCGGCCTTTCTATTAAAATCTTTTCGCTTTCATTTCAAAAGTGCACGTTGACTTGATTGTTGTTCAGATTTATAATTGGGAGGAAGGATCAGCTTGTAGCAAATTCGACTTTCTATTAACACACTTAGCGACGAATTCGCTAAGATAAATTCATATCAGATTCGATTCTCATCGAGACAACATAATTCGAGTCAGGTTTTTTCAAAATTTTAAAATTGTTTTATTCTAACGACGATAGTCGTGGTTAGTCTAGCCAGAAAACTGAAATTCAAAAATTGTTTTTGAATTACCGGTTTACCGGAGAGAAAAACAAGTTACAAGGGTTAGGCCTTGTAGACTGTAACCGGCATGTATCCGGAGTAAAAATTCTTTTTCGATTATCATTTTAAATTGAAGCGGAGCAAAGCTTGAGGCTAATTAATTTACTCTTCGAAATTTATTTCCATCGTTTTCGCTTTTACTCTATAGTTATTTTTAGCTTTCTGGTTCAAACCCCCATTAACTATACTACCTCGAAACAGTCAGAATCAAAACCTCCTAATATCAGAAACTCCTTAGTCATTGTGGATCGACACTTTCTTCTCTATAATACGTATTTATTTATTTAATTTGAGATTAAGGCTTAAATTATTTAACAAAATATGATGCTTGTCAAATTGGCGCCGTTGTTGGGGAACTTCGACAAAGTTACTAATATTGTTTGTTTTGATTTATGACCAGGAAGAATCCAGGCGAATTAGCAGATTTTGAACCGAAAATTGAAGCATTGGCCCGAAGATTACACGAACAAACACTTCGGAAAAAAAAGTGAAGACTACGACAACAACAACTCAAACGTGATCTAGAATTATCTTCGAAGCTGAAACAAATTTTGACTACACAAGTAACGAGCAAACTTCAATGGCGAACGACGACCAAACCATTCGCCAACTTGTCGCAGCACCAGAAAATCAACAGCCTTTGTGCATTACATTCCTGAATGGTGAAACGCCATTCGCACTCAAGACGGGTTTGATACATCTTCTACCAACTTATCATGGCTTGCCTAGTGAAAATCCTTACAAACACCTCAAAGAATTCCATATGGTTTGCTTAAGCACAAAACCACAAGGAGTATTCGAATATCAAATTAAACTTCGTGCTTTTCCTTTTTCTTTACCTGATATTGCCAAAGATTGGTTATTTGACTTACCTTCCAACTCGGTTACAACTAGGACTGACATGGCTTAGCTTTTTCTTGACTGGTTCTTCCCTGCGGCCAAGGTGAGCGAACTAAGGCAGAGCATTTTGAGTATCCGACAAAAGGATACCGAGTCGTTATACGACTACTAGGAGCTATTCAAGAAGTTGTACGCAAATTTCCCACAACACGGGTTATCGAAACAAACACTTCTTCAGTATTTTTACAAAGGCTTATCTCCGATGGAAATGAAGATGATTGATGCAGCAAGTGGAGGGGCACTTGTGAACATGATCCCAATAGCGGCAAAAACTCTAATCTCTACGATGGCCGCTAACTCTCAGTAATTTTGCCCTTCTTGTGAACCCTCTCGACGAGTTCACGAGGTAAGTACAGTTTCCTTAGATAATAAAATTGACAAACTAGCTGACATAGTTAAATCCCTTGTTACAGAAAAAAGAAGTGCATCTAGACTTTGCGGGATATGCATGAGTCCAGAACATCCAATGAATTGTTGTTCGATGATACAGAAGGAAGATGCTGCACAAGTGAATGTCATGGGTAATTTTCCCAGACCTCCCTAGAGACCATACAATCCCAACGCTAACACATACAACCCAGGATGGAAGGATCATCCGAACTTCAATTATGCGCAAAACCAGAGACCAAATCAAGCTTATCAACCATCTACACCACAATAATATCAACCGCAAAAACCATCATTGGAGTCGATTGTTGAAAGGTTGGCGTTATCCCAAGAAAAATTTCAACTAAAGACCGAAGCTCACTTTCAAGAAATTGACAAACAAATGAGTCAACTGACTTTAGCGGTGAGCCGTTTAGAATCTAGAGGGATGCTGCCGTCACAAACAGAGGCGAACCCACGAGAAAATGTTAGTACAATCACCCTCGAAGTGGCACTGTTGTCACGACGCCAATCCCTAATGATGTTGCCGTAGAACCCCAAAAGAAAGATAAATCAGAGTTATAGAAAAGAAAAGTAGATATTGACGCAGAAACCCAAAAGAAAAGGAAAGTCAAGTCGCAAACTCTTCTTGAGCCATCTATCTATGCCACGCCACATTCCTTTCCATCGAGATTAGTTAAACGCGATAAGCAAGCCGAAGAACAAGAAATTCTTAATATGTTCCGTAAAGTGGAGGTAAACATACATCTCCTCGATGTGATTAAAAAAGTTTTACGGTATGCCAAATTCTTGAAGGACCTTTGCACAAACAAGCGAAAGCTTACCGGAATTGAGAAGGTGAATTTGGGAGAACACGTCTCAGCCGTTTTCCAACGGAAGCTTCCACCAAAATTGAAGGACCAAGGTATGTTTGGCATTCCCTGTAAAATCGGTAAGATTGGTATTAAACGTGCAATGTGTGATTTAGGTGCTTCTATAAATGTTATGCATCTTTCTTTGCACAACTCACTTTTTGCTGAGCCTTTGAAGGAAACGAAAGTGACAATACAGCTGGCTGACCGATCCATGATATACCCAGAATGACTCCTCGAGAAATTCTTAGTAAAGGTAAACGAACTAATTTTTTTGGCAGATTTCTAAGTCATCGACATGGAAAATGATCGATCAAACACTTTTTTAGAAATTCTTCTCAGTCGTCCCTTCCTTAGTACGGCAAATACAAAAATCAATGTAAGAAGCAAAATTCTTACAATGGAGTTCGACGGTGAGGTTGTTAAGTTTAACGTTTACAAAGCAATGCGATATCCTGATAATGTCGTTAATATTAATTTTTTTGATGTTATTGAGCCTGTCGTTAAAGAGTTTTTTGAGCCTAACTTAGTTGATGATTTGTGCAGGGAATTGGAGGACTTTGAAAAAGAAATAATGGAGTTTGAAGAAAAATTTTCAATTGATTCTGATTTAAGACTTACTCCGTCTAAATCTAAACGCTTACCTTCAGTTTTACAGATACCAAAATTAGAGTTAAAATCACCTTTGGAACATGTGGACAAGCTGAAAAACATCCAAAGAAAAACTTATGAGGGTGTTCGAAGCTACATGGATAAAATGAAGGAACTTTATGATCGTAAAATTTTCCGTAAGAAGTTTTTTTGATGGAAGAAACGTATGAAGTGGAGGGAGTATCTCTTTCCGAGCCTGCAGTCTGAATCAGGTCGTCGAGCTAAACGACGTTAAATAAAGTGCTAAATGGGAGGCAACCCATTTTATTTTTCACTTGCTAAATTTTTATTCGTTTTAATTTTATTCCACTTTATTTATTTTTGTCTTATTTTTATTTTGTTTTTGTTTTTATTTTATTTTAATTTAAATTTTTGAATTTTCAGGTACCCTAAGCTATTTTGAAACGAACGTAAAGCAATTCTTGAACCAAAAAGACATTGCACGCATAGATAGCATTATAAGAGTAGCCATTTTAGGGTGCATGTTAGGTAAACCTCTCTATCTCTTGGTGCACGTTAACTGAACCGACCACAATGGCATGACCAAGCAGTCAAGAGAACTGAGATTCATTGTCGTTGTTGTAGTTAGAACGGGGAGTATCTCTATTCCCTCTCTATGATTTCTTTTCCATATTGGGACAATATGACTTAAGAGAGGGTGGAAATTGCATCAAATTTACCTTGCTTATTTGGTGGATTGGAATTAGGTTTTTCTTGAATTGATGTGTTGAAATTGATTGTTGTATGTCTCATTTTTCACATTGTTTCTTTGTTTTTTTTTTCTTTTGAATTTTGATCTCGCTTTTGTTGGAATTTAGGTTGTATGATAGCACTTGGCATGACTAATTGGCTTTTCTTTAAATTTTCAATTGACATTCCATGCATTTGTTACTTGGAATTTAGGTTGTATGATAGCATGACTTAATACAATTTGAACCTTTCATGTGAGTTTTTGAGCCTAATGAGCATACGTTTGCATTCTTGCTCTTTGTATACTTGAATGTGTCGACTAATTATTGGCATTCTAGAACTTGTGGCGTAATACTTTTCGAAGCTACACGATTGAATATGTTGCTTTAGTATGATAGGGGCATTAGGATTTAACATTTTTCTCTTCCCAAAAATAGCCTACCCTTGTTTATCTTTCCCTTAGTGAGCCAATTTTTTAGCCTTATATATTTTTCTTTGTTTACCACATCATTAAACCGAGCCTATTTTATTTTTGTTTTTCCCTTTTTGTCACCTTTTTTTAGGACAAAATTAAGATTGTTCCACGGACACACGAAAAAACAATGCAAAAAAATAGTGCAGAAAAAATAGTGCAAAAAAACAAT
Organism: Hibiscus mutabilis; assembly: GCA_019671005.1. NCBI lineage: Eukaryota > Viridiplantae > Streptophyta > Magnoliopsida > Malvales > Malvaceae > Hibiscus > Hibiscus mutabilis. The sequence goes on from CM033715.1 coordinate 721,848, forward strand.
GCAGAAAAAACAGTGCAAAAAATTTGAAATGATTCGAACAACAAAAAATATACAGTTTGGTTCGAACAACAACAAAAAAACAGAAAAGTTCGACGAAGAAAATAGAGTGAATAAAGCTTTTGATTGTTTGATTTCTTACTTCCTTTCTTCGATTTTTTACTTCCTTTTGAATAATCCTTTGGAATGATCTTCTTTTTGTCTTGAAATTTTAACCCGATCTTTGGCCTTTATCCTACCCGAACCTTTGCCCCATTACAACCCTTTTAAAGACCTCTTGATTATTGCATCATGTTCATACTTAGTAGTGGAGATTGGATTTAGTTACAAGCTTATGGTAATGTTTTTATTAGTTAGGCTTGAGCGATTCTTTCACCCAAAACACTTTGAGCGAAATGAGTGAGCCACTGTGAGGTACTAAGTCTTGTTTCTTTGAGATCAACATATAGTTGAAATGCCATGCTTTGCTTATACTCACTTTTAGTTAAGCTTTTGCTTGATTACTCTTGAATTTCATCATTTGCTTTGATTTTGATTTACTTGAAAGACTTGGAAATTTTGTGAAATAGAGATGGCAGCTTGAGGTTTTTGATACATTGATTGAGGAATGCCTGAGGACAAGCATTGAATAAGTGATAGGGAATTTGATGAGTGATTTAAATAATTATTATTTTGTTATTAATTATTCATTGTTTGTCGGTTTATGTTGCTAATTTGGGCGTTTTCTCTTATTTTCTGTGCAGGACATTGGATTCCAGAATCTGTGCTAAAAAGGGCAAAATTCTGTAGCTTTTATTTTTTGGAGTCAAGGCTGGGCTAATGGGCATGAAATCTAACGTGGCGTCTAGTCAGCAGTTTCTAGAAGGCGACGTCAGCGGCTTCTAGAAGATGATGTCAACAGCGTCGGATAGCTTATCAGCTGGGATTTAAAATTCAAAATTGGAATTATCATTTGTATTTAATTTAAATATTTTTAGGATTTATCCTTTATCATTTTTAGGGTTTTAGAATACTATAAATACCCCATTTGGGGTAAAGTCAAAAATCATTCTCACTCTTAGCTTTGTTTTTACTTTGGAAGTTTTATAAAATTCTCTCTTCTTTTCATTTTCGTTCTTTAGTTTTTATTTATTTTCTTTTAAAATGCTAAGTATGGTTTTTATCATAATCATGCTTAGCTAATTTTCCTATTAGCGAAGGGCTTAAAACGAAGCTTCAATTCACATTCTTAATTTTCTGAAAACCTAGATCGGCAATCGGCCTTTCTATTAAAATCTTTTCGCTTTCATTTCAAAAATGCACGTTAACTTGATTGTTGTTCAGATTTATAGTTGGGAGGAAGGATCAGCTTGTAGAAAATTTGACTTCCTATGAACACACTTAGCGACGGATTCACTAAGAGAAATTGATATCAGATTCGATTCTCATCGAGACAACATAATTCAAGTTGGGTTTTTCCAAAATTTCAAAACTGTTTTATTTTCTAACGACGATAGTCGTGGTTAGTCTAGCAAAAAAACTGAAATTCAAAAATTGATTTTGAATTACCGGTTTACAGGAGAGAAAAACAAGTTACAAGGGTTGGGCCTTGTAGACTGTAACCGGCATGTATCCAGAGTAAAAATTCTTTTTCGATGATTATTTTGAATTGAAGAGGAGCAAAGCTTGAGTCTAATTAATTTACTCTTGAAAATTTACTTCCATCGTTTTCGCTTTTACTCTATAGTTATTTTCTAACTTTCTTGCTCAAACCCCTCATTCACTATACTGCCTCAAAACAGTCAGAATCAAAACCTCCTAATATCATAAATTCCTCAGTCCATGTGGATCGACACCTTCTTCTCTATACTACGTCTTTATTTATTTATTTTGAGATTAAGTTTTAAATTATTTGATAAAATACGACGCTTGCCAGTCGTTCTTTTTAGAGAGACTAAGAGTTCGTTTTATTTTAGAAAATAATTTTATTTTATTCTATTTTTCAAAAATAATTTTTTATTTTTCAGTTTTTTAAAAGTTAAAAAACATGCTTGGTTAATAGAGATAAAACTTGTTTTCAAAAATAAAAATAATGAAAATGTGTTTGGTATCTAGCTTTTTAAAATAGAAATAAAAAATAATTATTAGAGAATTAAAAGAAAATATAGTTAGAAAATATTATTAAAATAATAATAAATAAAATATGAGTAAATAAACTAAAATTTTTAAAAAATGACATTAGAAGAATTCGAATCTGGTTAAAATGAAGTTAAAATTAAAAACTTGTTTTTCATATTTTCCATCTTCCCAAAACATTTTCAATGAAAACATAATTTTTATATTTTCAAATTTTCACTTATTTTTATTTTCTAATTTTACAACCAAGCATGTCTTCTTTACCGTTTTTTATTTTTTTTAAGAAAATAAAAATAAACTCTATTCTCTAAAACCAAACCAACATTGATTTTTTTCAATTTAAAATTTATAAATTAAGGGGGCTAAGAGGTGCTTCTACTATTCATCATACGGTGAATCTTCTTTTATATATAATATAGTCTAGCAGGAAACTTTGAAGATGATTTGATATAAATGGAACAAAAATTTATCAGTTTATATGTATAAAAGAGAGGCACTAAATGAGTTGTATCAAATGCTAGGGAGAAACTAAAATATTTTAGTTTAATAAATTATAAAAAATAATTTTAAAGAGGGTCCATAAATCTTTGAACCGCTCCGGTATGTATATAATATGATTAACAAATATAATTTCAGGGTTACTATGAGAATAACAATGAAATCCCAGACAAAACAAGAAACAGAACAAATGACAAAAATGTAATGCAATCTTACACTTCCATAAGAGTACAATAGATGCCAAGAATAAGTTATTAAGCACTATATTAAGCTTTGAAAGTGTTGATGTTCAATATAGGGTTGTGGTTCACAATGGTTTTTATCATAAAAAAATCAATAATTTACGATTCACTACTTCTGATTTGGACAAAAATTATTATTTTTAAATTTGAAATCTATCTCATAATCATCACGAGAATCATCATAAAACACCACCGCTTATAGTGTACATCAACAGAAAATACACAAGAACAAAAGTCAAAAGAATGTTCCCTCAGGGGTTCGACTGCTCCCTCCAACACCCCTTGGCAAAAGCCATCACCACCAGCTGCGGCCATAGACAACCTGTGTGTACTTATCTTTAAGCCACCTGATGAAGCTCCTTCTCAAAGACCCTTTGACCTTACCTTCAGCACCATACATCCTGTAACCAGCAACCCTTTTCTTCCTCTTGAATTCAGGGTCACCAAAGCTCCATGGCTTTGAAGCTGAAGAAGATGAACAGGAAATGGTTGTCTTCTTCCCTTTCTTGAACTTGAAATCCATGGTGCTCTTGGCCATGTGGGACTTTGAAATATGAATATGAAGAAGCAGCTAAAGTCATAACTAGAAGCTGAAGGCTTGTGTGGTGGTTCATGGTAGGTATCCAGCTGCGTCATCTCATCACCGTAGGATCTTGATCTGTTGTAATCTGCCATTGGATCTTGGTTGTTGAGGGTTCCTTTTCATCTTCACAATCAAGGGAAGCAAAAGCTATGGATGTTGATATATTGGTAAACTACTTGTGGTCACTTAACTATTAATGTTTTTTCTATTTTAGTTACTGAACTAAAAAAAATCGATTTGATCAACAATGTTACAAATTTAACCGTTTTGGTCAATTGCCGTTAAATAGTTGACACCAATAATCAAAAAGACGGAACAGAGTTTGGGTTAAGGAGTAAAATATAAACTTTGAAAAGTGAGGGAGAAAATTCATAGTTAATATAATTAAAAAATTATACAAATTAAAGGTTAAAAAATGTGGGGTCGGGGGCAGAAGCCCCACCCATTGCCCACATAAATTTGTTCCTGCTGGTGATGTGATAGTAGTTTTTAAATTGATGTAATAACACATATAGTACTTAATGTTTATTAATTCTATCAATAATTACACATTTGTTGTTTGATTTAGTCAATTATTTAACCGTAGACGATAAAAACATTAAAAAATTGTGAATTTGTGACCAAACATACCTCTATTTAGAAAAATAAAGTTCATATAGTGCTTCATATAGTATAATTTTCAAGGTAGACATAGGCCTTTATTTGAGCAAATTTGATAATGTTAGTCCTTTGTTCGAACCTTTATTTGAGCATACTCGAAAACGTTATACTCTTATTTGACATATGAACAGTCTCTTAAGTTATGCCCTTGGCTTTTATAATTTCTGTTTAGAGGAATTATAAGTATAGTTTACTGGTATTGTTGTTAAGGCCAATAGATGCCTTCTCTTGGGCAAGGGAGAGGAGCAGGTTGCGGAATGTGGGTCGGATACTGCTCTCCCGGCATCACGACCGAGTAATTGGATGCATTCAACGTCGATACCTGCCATACAGACATCAAACATCAGTTCAGTTCCACCAGAAAAATGCATATGATAGCTTGATGAGATATGGAACTTACCCTTTCTTGATTCCCAAGTTCGTGAACTGATCCGGGTCCTAAAGCACTGTTCGTAACTTGATCGGGTGAAGCGAATGTGGGATTAGGCCGAAAAAGGTGTTCGAAGATGGCCATTATGAGAAACATGGATATCATGATGTCATGGATGTTCCAAAGCTTATCCAAGGAGTTCCCTTATCAGCTGTTACTGCTTGATCCGAACTCGGATATATGTTCCATGGCCTTGATCTTCCAGTACCAAACTCACTCATAGTATATTTTGAATCATCAAAATATGCTTCAAACCAGATTTAGGCAGAGTTGCAGGTTATTTGTGTTTGCAAGATGAAGGGATATATACTAACCTGTGTTGTTTAAAGGAGTTGGCTTTAAAACGCTAGTTCTAATGCTACAATCCCACATTGCCTATAAAACGCTAGTTCTAATACTTTAGATATAACAATTTGTTACAGTCTTTATAAAATTTATTTTATATAGGCCTGTATTTTTGCCTTACATAATATAAAATCTAAATTTTTAACTATAAATTTTAAACACTAATATTAAATTATAAATTCTAAACCCCTAACATTTAAACCCTAAACTACAATCCTAACCCCTACAATTGTAAACTTTATTGAAAATTTTCCATATATATTCTAAAATTCTTAATTACTCTAATAATCAAATTAACTCAAAATGAAAATAAATTAATCTAAACTGAAGAAGAAAAACCCAAATTCACTACAAAACCAGTTTAGTGGATAAATTTAATACATTTCAACACAAAATTTTTACCTATGGTCCCTTAATTTTCTATTTTTGTCTCGACTATTCAAAACAGAAATTTCCGACTTCATCTTTGTTTGTCACCTAATCAAATTCACTACAAAACCAGTTTAGTGGATAAATTTACTCAAAACAATAAAAAAAATAATGCAATCCATGTAACTACAATTAGAATTAATAATTACAACATTCAAACAGATAAATGAAATATATTCGAATCGAGAGCAGAAAAAAAATGAATTAAGTACTATACACAAAATAACATAAAATTGGACTCGAATCCATGAGACTCAAACTCAACCTTAATCTTGAGTGAAGTGCACCTTGACATTAATTAGCCTTCATGATTTTTAATTTGGATAAAATATACTTCAAATTACTCAATTATGTGTTTGATTACAAGCGAGTTATTTTTTCTAAAAGTTACAAGTTAGTCACTCGATTAAAATTTATTACAAATAAGTCATTGAAATATTAGAACTGAAATATGATCTGGTATAATAACAATGTTGATCTCAAATCTTATATATTCTAGCATTTTGGTCCTGATTTGAAATAAATAAATAAATTGACCGTTCATATTTAAAAATTCTGACACTACACCATTTGACCATTTTTTTTCACTTCATACGACTATCCATCAGCTCAATAATCGAGAGATGTTATAGCTCAACAAACACAATTACATCACCACCAGACAACTGACAGACTAATAGAATATACCCATTATGATCCTAAAGCCACCTACTACTAGACACAATTACTTCACTAATGAGATTTTAAAAAAATGAAGGGTTAAAATTGAACTATTTTAAATTATGACCAAATTGATAGAATGTATAAGTTTTAGGGACTAAAATAATTATTATACCATGTCATTTATACGTTCATTTAAATTTTAGCGAAAAAGTAATTTGATTGTAATAAAATTTTATTTGAATCAACAACCAGTTGGTTTAATAAAATTGAGCACTAAATTCCTTAAGTATGGTCATGAGTTCGAATCTTAACGCTGTGAATTAAATAAACTAGGTTGGAAGGATCACTCCAATAATAATCCTTTGAAGTACCAAATCTGAATTAGTCAAACAATTGATTGGATATCAAAGGTTATACCAAAAATAAAATAAAATTTTTTAATTTAGTGACTAAATTGTAACTTTTTTTTTTTAAAAAAAGTGACTTGTTTATAATCGAGAACATAATAGAGTGGCCTATAATGCACTTCACCCTTTCGTTTATTACTTGTTTGTATGTGTAGTTGGAGGGAATTGGTGGGCCGTTTATCGTTTGAAACCGTTTACTGTTACGCTTTGACGGCAAAAGAGTGCGCAGGATAAGCGGATCTACTTCGGCCCTTTGGGCATAGGTTAAGCCTGTAGATAGAATTGTAGAGAAATTAAGAACAGTGGGGAAAATTCTATTTCCGTATAGAGGAAAAAAGAGAGAAACCGAGACGAAAGATAAAACAAAAGTCGCCGTTGATGATCGATGTCGAAAATGAAGCATCTCTTAAGGAAACTCCACATCGGCGGTGGTTTGAATGCGCACCAACGGTTGGCGGAGGCGCGGCCCGTGATCGCCCCGAGTCCGAACTCGAATTCAATGAACGGGACGGGGCCAGCAACGACGACGACCTCTTCTTCACCATCATCATCGTCTTCGGTTGATTCAAGGACTATGGGGGGAATCGGGGCCGTTGAATCGGTCGGGGCAGATCGGACGGCTGGAGATGAGGTGGATTTTAATTTATTGGAAGAGGAGTTTCAGATGCAGTTGGCCTTGGCGATCAGTGCCTCCGATCCCGATACAGCTCAGATCGACGCCGCTAAAAGGATTAGCCTCGCCGGCACCGACACCAATGCGTTTGTTGAGTTACTCTCGCTTAGTTATTGGGTAATATATTCTTTCATATTTCAATTATACATACATACATACATACATACATACATATAATAATTAGGTTTTCGAAATTGCATTCCTGTTTGAATTGATTTCAATAGTCAATTATTTGTCCCCTCAATTTGGTTATGAGGTCATTCTATTTATGCCTTTTATCTTGATTTCCCCCTTTTTTGTGAATTGATGTCTTTTACTAATAAATTCTGATTGCGCTTCATGTTTTCCAATTCCCTATGTAATTACTAGTTTGTTTGTTTATTTTCATTGGTGTTGTAAACGGGGATTTAAATTGCGGATCTCTTTTCGTGTTGTAAACTTTTGAAATTCTTAGCTTTGATGCCATTCTCATTAGTCATGAATTGGTTGGGATAAAAATTCACTAGTTTTTGAAATTCTCATTAGTCGTTTTTCATCTTTTAGTTGAAATTTTGCTAAATATTGCAATTGGTACGTCCTTATTGGTTTCATTCATTTACGTTGACAACATCTCATTGTTTAAACATGTTAAGTTTTCCTTGCCTCTTGCCGCCAATGAACTGTGTTTATATGAAAATTTATTTTATTATTTAGGCATGGCAATTTACTTGTTTATTTGAACTCTGTTATAGAATGCCAAGTCCATTGGTTTTTACATGTTGTACATGTTCGGGACAAGTTCTAAAACCCATTAGGTCATATATTTGTTTCTTTTTTCTCTTGAGGAAAAGAACAATAATTTATGTGTTTCGTTATTTGCAGAATTATAATGTTGTAAACTACGATGAAAAGATTGCGGATGGATTTTATGATGTGTATGGCATTGCCTCAAATTTGGGTGCCCAAGGGAAGATGCCAACTTTGGTTGACCTTCAAGCAGTATCAGTGTTCGATAATGTTGATTATGAAGTAATTTTGGTCAATAGATTGCTTGATCCTGAATTGCAAGCACTTGAGAAAAGAGTGTATAACATATATGTGCAGTCCCGAGCTTTTGGCCATGGGCCAGTTTTAAGTGGCATGATTCAGCAAATTGCTGAAATAGTTGTAAATAGAATGGGCGGTCCTGTTGCTGATGCTGAAGAGATGTTGAGAATGTGGACCTCGAGAAGTTATGAGTTACAGAATTCTCTTAACACTATCATTCTTCCACTTGGACGACTTGATGTCGGACTTTCTCGTCACAGAGCCTTGCTTTTTAAGGTTGTAAAACCCCCTGACTCCTCTTACTTCCATATGTTAAACTAATAAGCTAACTCATCAAAGATGTTTTCCTTTTAACTTCACTAATGTATACACGACCCTTTTTTTTCCTTTTCATTTGATATCTTTTGTTTAACTTCCTTTTCTGCTAGTCATATATCCTGCCACTTTTGTCTAATTTTAACTTGCATTAAAGATAAATGTATGTGGACCTTTTATGAGGAAATTGTTTTATGTTTCGATTTCCAGGTTCTAGCTGATAAAATTAATCTCCCTTGCATTCTGGTCAAAGGGAGCTATTACACTGGTACCGATGATGGAGCTGTGAACTTGGTTAGAATCAACAACGAAAGGTAATCTACAATTGTTTTGGTAATTATGAGTTAACCCTTCAACAATTTGTCATACCAGTTAAAATTCTGTTCATCCCTGTTCTTTAGTTGATGCATTTTTCCCTTCATTCTAAATATACATAAGTTTTGAGTTTGTGTGTGTGTGCCCGCGCTTTTTTTCAGTTCCATCCTGTCTTCTGCTTTAGCCTTTAAGAAGTTTTGCCGTCTAGTCAAAGAAAAATTCAATTTTGTATTGGCACATGCTGATGTAATTAATGTAGAAATATATGAGAAAAACAATGTGTTTTCTCTATTTTCACTTTCTTTTTTTGAATAAGATAGTTACATATACTTTTAAAGGCTTAGGTACAAGAGTTAGACTAAGACTAGGAGTTTTACATAGTTACAAACTCTATCTCTAGGTAACCTGATAAAGATAGAACTCTAATTTAAATTACAGATACAAATAAAACACTAACTCTAATAATACTCTCTTAATTCAACTACAATTCACAATTAATTATCTAAAATACGCAGTGAATATATTATTGATCTGATGGGTGCTCCTGGGACACTAATTCCTGCTGAAGTACCAAGCTGTCATCTCCTAAGTTCTGCGCTGGGTGTAAGGGGCTTTGCTGATCATACTGAAGCTTCTCAGAGTCCACCTGTTCTGCTTGACAAAGTAATTGGAGATTTGGCAGTTTCAACTGCTCTTGGTATGGACCTTAAAGTTGGTGCCATGAGGTCAACAGAATTTGTCAGCGGTCAGGCAAATGAAGAGGAGAGGAGCCATGCTGAAAGAGTTTTCTTTGAGAGATTTGAACAGGATTTTTGGAATATTCTTCCCTTGACACCTAAATGCAGTAAAAATGACTCTGGCATCCATGAAAAGCCATCATCAGCGCAAAAGAGAAAGGTTGAAAATGTTTCTAAGTATGTTATCAGTGCAGCAAAGGACCCAGAATTTGCTCAGAAGTTGCATGCTGTTTTGATGGAGAGTGGCGCATCACCTCCTCCAGATTTGTTCACAGATATTAATTCGCAGGATCTTCGTGAACAAAGTAGGGCTGAACAAGTAGTAAAAGGGATAAATGTAGATGCTGCTGCCAGCTGCCATTCAAATGAGTTGCCAATCAATGCACACCGTCTTGTATCCTCGGGCATGGAGACTTCAGAAAATATTGATTCAAATCTTACACAAAACCACATGGCTAAATACCAGGGAGAGTTTGGAATGAATGCCATAAAAAGTAATGTTGCATCTTCATCTGATGCTATACGTGAGGAATTTCTTGTTGGTAATACGACTAGTGAGTGGACACAAGTTAGTGAGACTTCCTTCTGCTCTGCTAATGAGTTTTGCCAAATACAGCCAGAAAATGTCTTGGCCACGGATGACAAGTTAATACAAAGGACTTCTGGTACTGAGTTCGATAAAGAATCTGCACTGGAATTGATTGAATCCAAAGGTTGTGGTTTGCATTTGATTAGTAAGGTTCACAGTGAGAAGATACATCCTATGCTAAGGGAGGTTTCAGAATGGGAACTCCCATGGGAGGATCTTCAAATTGGTGAACGCATTGGTATTGGTAAGGCCTCGTCATAATAACATATATATGTCTGGCTCTGCTTTCCCTAGTTCTTTTAAGTTTCGGATACATTGGACTAGCACAATGTAAACTGACAATCCTGTCAGTTTCACATTTTATCTGAACTGGATTGTACAAGCCTGCTAGACTTGAAAACTGCAATGTGATGTTTGTGAAATAGGTTAAACCTGCTTTTTGATGCAACAATTTAGGAATAGGAACTAGCACAGTTGATTGCATTTTTTTATATTCATGTTTTACTGGATCTACGGTCAGAATGTGGTACTTGCTTGAATATGACTTAACTGTTCCTTACCAGAGCGCACTTGCTTAATAGATGAACACTTGTCTTGCAGGATCATATGGCGAGGTCTACAGAGCAGATTGGAATGGCACTGTGAGTTACATTTGCTAGTACTTTTGTTCTGTGGAACTTTTAGGAGTAGTATACTACTAAATGATACAATGACACAATAATAGTGCTACATGCCAAAATTTCCAAAATTTCCAAAAATCGTTAAATCTTTATCTAAGCAGTGACATTGACATTGTTTATGCCAAGTTTCCTATTAGGAAAATAGAGTAGGCCTATATGATGGAACAAACGGGTAATATCTGATTCAAACTTACAAAAATCTAAAAAATTCTTACTGCTGTAGTAGGTTTACTAAGTGCATCAGCATTAGCTTCTATTAAATAATTCTTCTATGACTGATAATAGTATACGACTTGTTCCAAAAGTCTCTTCAATGACTTCTATGGTATTTTCATTTGAATGTTTGACTTGTCCTTGTTGGCACTTCAGGAGGTTGCTGTGAAGAAGTTTCTAGATCAAGACTTCTCCGGTGATGCATTGGTTCAGTTTAAATGTGAAGTAAGCCTTGAAGAACTTCCTATAGTATGATGCTTGTTAATTTCCTCCCGTGCTTGTCAGCTCAACTTTACGGTAGAATTGAATGAATTTATTATTGAGAATTGAGGTCATCTCTGATTGATGACCCTTTGCAGGTTGAAATCATGCTAAGGTTGCGACATCCAAATGTTGTTCTTTTCATGGGAGCTGTTACTCAGTCCCCGCATTTCTCTATACTCACAGAGTTTCTACCCAGGTTGATTTTCTGTATCCAATCGAAATTGTTCTCTTTTCTCTTCTTTTGTTTTCAATTCTTTTGTTATAGTAAGTTAACATTTGTTTGTATGCTCTTTTCGATTGTTATGGCTATTAGTGGGCATTTTAAGCTTCATGGTAATTCCCCTCTGGTATTAAAAGACGAAAATGGAAAATAGTGTTAGCTCTTGAACTCTGTCCTCTTGGTATTAATATTGTACATATTATGTCACCGATGTTATTTTTGTACATAGTAAGTATTGGATTCTCCTTGTACAGTTGTACCCCTGTGTAAGCTACTAAGTGCATACATTTTGTGTTTTGCTGTGTATGAAAACGCCATATCCTTATCTAGACGTGTCTTTTTTTATTAAGATGACCCCTCTTATTGTTTGTGGTTTCTGCCATAACTGATTAATTTATAAGACAAGGTTGGCCATCCTGTCTTACATTCTTCTTGTTCCTCCCTCATTCTTATGCAGGGGAAGTTTGTATAAGCTACTGCATCGACCCAATCCGCAACTTGATGAGAAGAGACGGATGCGAATGGCTCTTGATGTGGTAGGAGTCACAAATGACTAAATTATTTATTATTATTTTGCGTCATATTAATTTTGCACTAAAGTTCCCCCTCTCCGTTTCACTCTTCTTCCTGCCTGGTTGTTTTTAACTGAAGCTTTCTATTATTTGCAGGCAAAAGGAATGAATTATTTGCACACAAGCCATCCTACTATAGTGCATCGAGATTTGAAAACACCAAATCTCCTTGTCGATAAGAACTGGGGCGTAAAGGTTCTTATCATAAATCTAATTTCTGGCTAAAACGGTTCCCTCTTTTTAAGCTACTTTACTGATTGCTTAACTTTCCGCTGAAAGATGTTTATGGATTTCTTTTGGAATATGTTTGATTCTCCATTCAGGTATGTGATTTTGGGTTGTCACGCGCGAAGCATCACACATTCCTCTCTTCAAAGTCTACTGCTGGAACGGTAGTATTACTGAAAGACGATCTTTGTTTTCACTTTGAATTTTCTGTTAAGTTCCTATTTATCCAAATATATCATCTTCCTTTAATGAAGTTAATCTTTGCTCTTGGACTGCAGCCTGAATGGATGGCACCGGAAGTTCTAAGGAACGAACCAGCCAATGAGAAGTAAGTGACTTTCAACCGGCACATTCATGCTTCACTGACATTTCTATTTTGTTTCTCATATGAATAGACTGGCTTGGTTGCAGATGTGATGTGTACAGTTTTGGTGTGATATTATGGGAGCTGGTCACGCTGCGAATTCCTTGGAAAGGTTTGAATCCAATGCAAGTTGTTGGAGCTGTTGGATTCCAGAATAGGCGTCTTGAAATTCCGGAAGATGTTGATCCAATGGTTGCACAGATTATACGCGAATGTTGGCAAACGTGAGTTCTAGACATGATTTTTTGACTTTATCCATGTCCGAGGAATTATCATATAAAATGCAGCAACTCAATCTCATCTGAATGTTTAATGAGTCTCTCATTTCTCGGGCACTCATAAACATCAGTGCGAGTATCCGAGTCTATCATATAGGTAATTAGTCTGCAATATTGATCGTTTGTGGAACTCGCATTAATACAACTAGTGTCATCATCTTTGCAGGGAGCCACATCTCCGACCATCATTTGCACAGCTCATGTCCCAACTACGACGACTTCAACGGCTGCATATCGAAAGGCCAAACACGGAAAATCGAATTACAGGATATGATTCAGTGCAGAAGTGTTTGATGTAATAAGAGCTCAATTAGCTGTTTCCTGGCTCGAAGAACCAGGCAGCCGGACAGGTTTACTTCTTAACGTGCAAAGAAAGTTAAAAAAATGTGGGGATGGGTGAAGTGCCGGCTCATTCGAAGCGGGGGATCGACACTTCCCATCCCGAATTTGAGTGGATTGATTCCTCTGTTAAGCAAGCAGCTGCATAATTGCAGTGGAGGATGCCCCTTAAAAATTGTGTCCAGTATTATGAATAGGTTTAGAACTTGTCAACTGTAAGAATGTTCCCAAAAAAACCCAGAAATGATAAAAAAAAAATGGGAAAAAGAAAAGAAAGAAAAATAATTATATGTGGAGGCCTTTGTTTTGGGGTAAGAAATCCATCCCTGGAATTGTAAACATGTGATCTCTATTGTACATTAGAGCTGTCTAAAATATCCAACAAATTGAAATCAAATCCGAAATTCATAAAACTGATCTGAAAATTTGGTTAATCGAATCAAAGAATTTGGTTTTGGTATGGGTTTTTTATATTTTAGTTTGATTACGGTTCATAGTTTTGGTAAAATCAGGTAATTGGTCCAACCGTTTATCTATAATATTTACACATTTATGCATTAATCCTAAAAATATTATGTAGTCAAGTGATTTTAATATCACTCAAATTCTCCGAAAACCTTTTGCTCTAGAGATTAATTACTAAAAATACGAACTGAGTATTTTATCTTTTAATTATTCAGTTTAGTTGATACGATTTAAAATCGAGTATTAACATAATTTATAAATTAACCAAAATAATTTATCAACGATTAACTAAACTCCGACTTTACAAATCGTACTGCACATTGTGGGGAGAAAAGAAGAATTGTTGTCTTTGTTCTAATTGTTGTTCTATAACAATGGGCCTGGAAAGTAACCTCAACAAACCTGGAAAGTATGGCTACAGTGGTTGCAAATGATTGTACAATTGAAACAATATTTTAAATATTTTTTATTTTTATTTTTATATTTTAATTAGTTTTGTTTTTAATAACTACTTCATATCAGTAAGGTTATTGATCCTAATTATAGTTTTAAAATTTGTATTTTCTTATACACACATTTATATGTATAAAAGATACCTAAGAAATGAAAGTGACATTTTTTGGCCTTGACTTTACCAGTTTACCCATTGGTACCAAAAACATCAAATTTATAGTAGTTTTAATAATTACTTTGCATATATATTAGCTTACTGCCATGATCGGGACATATCTGGTCCCCTTATAGTAGAACATCTACTTAATCAAGGATGGACCGAAGTGAAATTTAAAATTTTTATACTAACAGAAAGGAAAATTCTTTTAAATCAGAGACATTCAAATGGTGAAGACTAGGCCACAATTCTGTCCAGAGAAAACAAAACCCAAAATAAATTTAAGAAAATAAAAAAAAAAAAGGTAGAAGCTCAAAGACTAAACAACAGCTTTTATCCATTCTAAAGACTGAAATTCTAAAACACATAGGAGAAAGAACACCGTCCTGAAAGATCGGACACTGCCGCCGCAGTTTTTCGGAGAGCAAGATTTTTGCGACGTTACTTCTCCGCCCAGCTTTTAGATAAGTTTCGCCAAACACCTTGCTTCTTCTTATCTTGGCTCAACTTTTTCGCCATTTTTTTATCATAAACGTTGTTTTCGGAAAAGCTGAAAATTTCAGCTTCTCCCCAAATGCAGCTAGAGTGGAACTCAATCAACGCCGACGGCCTGAAAACAACGACGTCGGAGCTCGAAAACAATGACAAAGATCTTTAGAGTGGAACTTAATTTCCTTCGGAAAACCATGTTCGCCGTCGAAAATTAAGTTGAAGGTGGGGAAAGGAAGTCGAAAAGCTTCAAACAGTGGACTTTTAGGGAGAGATAATAAGTCATTAAGTCGTCGGGGTAAAAAATAAGTTGAATTGAATTAATAAATACGCAGATTTGTGTTATAATTAGCAAGGTTACTGTAGTGGCTTGTTAGGAAAATAATGTCCTTAAAATAAAATAAAATAAAATAAAAATTAGAGAAATAGGGTGTATCCAACATTATTTAAGAAAATGAAGTTTTTTCAATAATAACTATATAGGTGACGATTTATTTAATGAAGTAAGATTTTTTAAGGTAACCATGTTTTTATTATAAATTTTTAAAATTTTATTAAAACAAGAAGGTTATCACTCGTAGCAGAGTCATAATTCTTATATAGTGAGGCCATAATAAATTTTAAAATACGAAAAATCTCATATCATTATAATATAAGTATTGTTAATTTCATATCTAAATAAATAAGTAGGATCAATTCTAATATTTTTATAAAAAAATTATATTAATTTTAAAAAAATTATCTTACAAATTAATTAACTTCCTAATCATACGTGGTTCTGCCACTTATCGCCACCTCTATAATAGCGATATGCTAGTAAAAGATATATATATATATATATATATATATATATCGGCCCCATCTGCATCTGACAACATTTATGATTACGGCTGGAAAAACTTTGCTCCCTAATAATGTTTAAACACATTTTATTTTAAAGAGTACAATATCTTCCTAAAAAAGGCTTGACATAATTTTTAAATAAAATATATTAATAAATTAAAATTTAATAGATAAATAGGTGTTTAAATTATACTTTTTTTTAATTAGGTGTCCAAATTATTTTTCGGGCTAAATATGTATCTAATATATTCATTATGTAATTTATTTAAGGTTTTCCATTAATTTTCACTGTTAAATATCACGTATCATCTTCTGAAAAATTTAAAATTATATTAAAAATAAATAAAAATATATCTTAAAATTTTCAAATAGTCCCCAAATCTGACTCTCCTATCGGTGGCGGCTGCGTTGTTGACGACAGAATGAAGCGCCTTCCCAATCACTGAACAATTCATATGTTGTTCGCCGCATCTCCTGTCGTTGTTCGTCGCTAATCGTTTGAAAGAATCATTCGATAATTTCATCGATTCGCACAACACGGGTGATTTTCGACAACGGGGTAGTAGGGGAAATGGCCGTGATTATCCACGACCGATGTGGTGAACGGCGGTAAAATCGGTCCAAAACGGGATTTAGATTTTGGGTTTAGGGATTTAAAATTTAGAGCTATTTTGTAAAATTTAGAAATTTAAAAATTTTTGAAATTAATTATATTTATTTTTAATATAATTTTAAATTTTTATAAAGATGACACGTAACGTTTACGATAAAAAGTAACAGAAAACTTTAAATGAGTCACGAAATAAAATTTTAAATATTTATTTAATTTGAAAAATAATTTAATCAGTTGATGGTCAGAATATACAAAATCAGTTGTTGTTGAATATGAAACAACTTATTATCCATTCTTTCCAATTCCAATATACTTTTTGTATTTTTCTCTTAAATTTTTTTGATTAATCCCCAAATTGAGTTTTGGTCAGAATATACAAAAGCAGTTGTTGTTGTTGAATATGAAACAACTTATTATCCACCTCTTCCACCACCCTCCAACAACACTTGTCAAAACCAGAAGCAGATTCCCAAAGCAATAACCTTTCTTCTTCTACTTTACCAACCCTTTAAAAAGATCTATCCTTTGTTTTACCCTTCTTTGTTTCCAAGCAATTTTCCCTACTTTTTTCTGTTGCTGGTAAGTGAAACATCTTCCTTCACTGTCCTAAAGTTTTCATTTTTGTTCTCCCGTTCTTTTTTCTTAATTCGGCATGCATTGCATTGAACTAAAGTTCTTGATTTTATTTTTAATGTTATGATGCACATTTTCTGGGTTTTGCTTGGTTTGCCTGATTTTGAACTTTGGGGACTTGATAATTTGATTAGTGTTCTTGACTTTGTTGAATTGGAAAGTTTATGTAGGGCAAAGAGGGTTTGTAAGAAGATTTGTTTTTGCTGATTTCCCAATGATGAAATGGAGCTTTTAGCATTTAATGATTTGATTTGTTGATTCAAGGTAAAGGATTTGATATATTTGATGCATGCTTTTAGGTGAAATATCTATTTGAAGCATCGCAAAATTGGGTAATTGCTTTGTCAATTTCGAACTCTTTATGGTGCTTCGTCCACGGTATTGTGGCTATTTCACCGTTGTTAACTCTCAGATGTGGAGGGAACACAATGCTGTAACGAGTGTCTTTAGCTTGTGTAAAGATGGAATGATGTTTCCGATTCGAGTTGATGTAGATACCATAAAAAGGGCCAAAAGGAATGTTTTTCGAGGTTATAAGGACGGTAACTCGATGCTTCCCGGGTTCCGAAATGGACAAGAACTTGGCATTTTGTTAGGTGTATGAATGAAGTTAGGATTCGTGAATGTGCTATTATATTATAGTGTAAATTGTTTTGGATCTCAATGAACTTTGAATTTACACAAAGGTTTGATGTTCTTGCTAAGATATGCAATCATTTAGCACTTAGGTAGTTACTGGCATAATTCATTCACTTTCTAGTTTGGACTATTCATCGACTAAATGAAACGTGTCCGGATATTACATGGCTTGGATTTTTGCGCAATTATGAATAGCGATGATTGCAGCCTGCTATAAAGTGACCGTTGTGTTACGGTGTATTTCGGAAAATTTTGTTGTTTATGTTGATGATCATTCACCATAGATTGACATTTGGAACCTTTTGCAATCTTAGCACAATTCTTTTGCCTTTTTCTTGTATGGCATTTACTTGTTGATATCGTATATTGCATTCAATCCTTTTACAAATGTAACGTTATTGCGCATTTATTGTAGAATGAGATTATCGTCTTTGTGATTGGATAACAAGTCCGTCACGTATGAGGTGTTGTCTGAAATGATGATGGTTCGCCACGTAGAATTGCAGGAAACAGTATGCCGCTTGGAAGACTTCCTATAATGGATCTAAAAACAGGTTACGATGTCGAACGCGATGGATCCAGAATTCAGCATGACCTGTGGCCTTTAGATGAAATTGATCCGAAGAATGTGAAGTTTCCTTGTTGTCTAGTTTGGACCCCACTCCCAGTTGTCTCATGGTTGGCACCTTTCATTGGACATGTCGGCATTTGCCGTGAGGCCGGAGCGGTTTTGGACTTTTCGGGATCATATTTTGTTAATGTCGAGGATTTTGCTTTTGGTGCCGTAGCTCGGTACGTACAACTCGATAGAGAAAAGGTATTATTTTGTCCAGATGCTCAGAATTTAACCTTTGTTGGAACTAGTGGTTGTTTCATTAACCAGTTTTATTGTGGAACTAGTGCTGCTTTCCCCCAAACCTGGCAGGGCACACATGCAAGCATGGGTACCGGCACACAGAGTACGGGACTGCGCTCACATGGGACGATGCCTTGCAGTCGAGTGTGCGTTACTTTGAGCACAAGAGCTACAATCTCTTCACATGCAACTCTTACTCGTTCGTTGCCAATTGTCTCAACCGGCTCAGCTACAATGGATCAATGAATTGGAACATGATAGCCGTGGCAGCACTGTTGATGCTCAAGGGGCAGTGGGTCGATACCATGTCGATAGTAAGATCATTCCTCCCTTTCGCGGTGGTGCTCTGCCTCGGGTTAGTACTGGTTGGGTGGCCGTTCGTGGTCGGACTCTTCTCTTTTTCGCTCCTCCTCCTCATGTGGTTTCTGTGGGGGACTTACTGTGTCAAAACCTTGCTGGAAAGCTAGAGCTTTCACTCTTCTCTCTCCTTTTTACCTCCATTAAAGTCGAATTTTTCGGTTAGTTGAAAGATGCATGCATAGTTGGTACAGTTTGGTGCTTCTTTCAAAATCCTAGGTTGTCGAATACCTAACAAACAGTGGCCTAAGGTTGTCTTGTCCCTTCCCTCAACAAACTAAATTGTAGATTTGCTTCAAGTGAAGGGAAACTGAACATCTTATTACAATCCTAATATTTCTGGTAGTAAGTTTATCAAGTTAGATTCCGACTTCTACATTAGTGTCATACTCGAGTTGACTAGTTGGAACGGAGTCATACTTGGGGGCCTTTGTTGATTGTCCGTGTGAAGTGACGAGTTTGACGACCAAATATTCGGATGCGTTTCCCTGCGTCTCTTCTGGGGATCATGCCGATCTTCATCAAGTGAGTTGAGGCGATGCCGAGTTGTGTCAAGTATTGATGTGGGTATATTATACTTGGAGAAGTTGTTGATTGTCCTTGTGAATTGAGGAATTTGACGAGCAAATCGCCAGATGTGTTTCCCCATGTCTCTTCCCGGGATCGTGTCGATCTTCATCTAGTTAGTCGAGGCGATTCCAAGTTGTGTCAAGTATTGATGTAGGTACATTATATATGGCAGTGATCCTTGTCTTGGTACCTCACCTGTCCGGTGGTGCAAGAGACTGTCCATCATGAAAGATGGGTATACTTCTTAGGCATAACAGGACTAAATTTCAAAAATCAAAGAGTACAGGGGTTGGGGGAATAATTAGATCAATATATTTATATAAAGCAATAAATTTGGTTAATTTGGCTGTTGATATAAAAATTGAAAAACTCGACTGAAGTTTATAATTTATCCAACTCAAATTCGAATTAAATTAACCAAATCAAATTAATTAATTTACATCGATTTTTTCATATAATTTGATTATTGTTGTATTAAGAGTGAGTAGATATCGATTTAATTCGAAAAAAGTCAAGTTTTTTTTTTTAATTCTGAGTTAATCGAATTGAGTTATTTGATTTTTCAATTCAACTCGAATATGTAATTTATTTTTTTTGAATTTGAGTTGAATTAATTTTCACAACTCGAATAAATCAAATAGGAAATTGGTGTAAATACTTTGGATCCATGTCAATTTTGAAAATAAATAAATGGGTCCTTCAAATAAATAAAAGAATCAAATTACTCTTCAAAAAATCATATAAAAAAATAAAAATAAAAAATTATATAGAACTCTAAAAAAACTATAAAAATGTTGAATATAATCTTCTTTTTCAAAATGAAGAAAAACCGATGTCGTAAATTTTCAAATCATGTTTATCGGACTAAATTTGACATGTTTGCCTTTTGAAATTTTAACTTGACATGTTTACTTTTTGAAAATGTAGTTCGAGTTAATTTATTTTACTCGAATTTCATTTCACTCGACACAAATTTGAATAAGAAATATTTTAAATTGAATTAAGAGGATAAAATAAGATTTATTAATTTAGCTAGTTTAAATTTTTTACATTCAATCTATTTACCACCACGACAGATATAATTTTTAAATTCACATCCGTCCACACATGTACATTTCCAATTCCATTTATGTATCCATTACCTAGTTGGGTACTCACCACTAAACTCATACTTGCCGAACTTATCGGCAAAGTAGACACTAATATCAAACGTAACAGAAAAATATTTTTTCAAGCTAAATAAATTGAGTTCAAAGCCTATAAACTTAACCGTTAACGTAAATTTTAAAACAAACGAAGATCTAAATACATAAAATAAATACATAAAACACCATAACAGAAATGGCCGACACATAATATTTATACCTTAGGATCCTTTTGGCTGAAGAGAGGAATTTATACCCAGGATTTGGGCAAATTACAAGATACGCCCTTTTAGAATTTTTTGGTTTATAGAATAACTTGTGAATTTTTTCTTAAATTCATAATAATCCAAAATTCATAAGTAAGATACGAGGTGGGATAAGGTCTCAAATCCATTAACTATCTACTATTTACGACGGATATAATTTTTGACATTTATACCCACTCATTACCCACTATACTCACATTCATGTTCACCTCAGAGGGCACGGTATAAAATCCGTAAAATTGTATTGTATGTCATTTTTAGTATCGATCGGTGTAATAAAATTACAGAAAAATAAATAGATGAAAAATGTTGTTTGTTAACACAAGTGGAGTTTAACCAATTGCATGTGTAGCATCAAAGTTTGCAGAAGCCTTCCTCCAATTGGTTTCATCATCACAACACAAACAGTTGACACGACAAATCAATGTTGGCCGAAAAAGACAGAACAATTTAATGACGTAAAGCAACAACCCTGTTCTGGTCTGTTTGGTTTGGTATCTCTCGCAGTTAGGGTTTGATATCTTCCACTTTGGGTGTTTTGCTATACATTAACTATTTCCCCACATCTGGACACAACTAACTGAACAAGGGTCTCTTCCTTTTACTGTCCTAAAACGACAAACAAGTGTGAGTCTGGAGTGTGATAGGTATAGTCTCCGGCTAAAAACGGGTAAAATTTGTTTAAGAAATTAAAATATTAGAATCTTTGATAATATATTAGGTTGATTTTTTTATGATGTTCAACAAGTTTTGAAACGTGTTTTTTTTATAATAGTTTAAATTGGGTTTTTTTGGTAAATTTTGAAACTTATTGAAAAAATTAACCTAAAATAATGTCAAAACGTCTAACATTTTAAGTTGGTTGGACAAATTTTAAAATTTATTGTCTTTTAGCCTCAAACTAAGTTGTCTGTTTTTAGACTCTCTCAATAATACCATATTGTTTTCTTCTTTCTTATCTTAGAATTTCTTCATTTAAAAGTGTAACATACAAATAGAAATTCCCAGTTCTCTTTTGATGTTTTATGTATGTTACAATATTAAACAAATAAATTTACGATTAAATTTTAAAATTTAAGGTTTAAGATTTAGGATTTAGCATTAAAATGTAAGACTTAGTTTTTAGTGTTTGAATATACATACAAACACTAAAAAGAGGAATAATTTTTGTTAGTGATTATATATATATATATATATATATATATTTCTCTCTATTAGATATTAGATGATCTCAGAAAATATAAATATTATTTTGGTTTATAATTCACCTAATATTTAATTATTGGTCGTTTAATTCGAGTTTGAGTTTTGCAGAGATTTATTGTTGAACAATCCTTCCAACCCAACTTGTTCTATTTACAACATCGAAATTAAAATTATAAGCATTGTTTAAGAGACTTAACATTTCATTTATCTATACAAACTTATAGTTGGTAGAATATAATAGATGTATATATATATATAGTATTAATTTCAATCATATATAAGCCACATTTATGGATAGAGCCATGCACCAAGACAAGAGCTGTCCCTTAATAGTCAGTATCTTATCTGTTAGATTTTTTAGAGTACATCATTATTGGTCACTAAATTATTTTCGTTTTTCTGTTTTGATTATTAAACTATTTTTTTGGTAAAACTATCACTAGCGTTATATTTTTTTATTTTAGTTATTAATGTTTTTTTTTATGTTTTGGTCACTAATCTATTGCTTATTTCCTGTTTTGGTCATCAAATTCTTGTTTTTTCGTGAGTTTTTAACAGTGGGCGACCAAAATAGAAAAAATAACGTAACATTAGTGACAATTCTATCAAAAATAATAGTTTAGTGACCAAAATAGGAAAGTGTGAATAACTTAGTGATCAATGGTGTTGTTTACCCTATTTTTAACTTGAAAACTACATATGCCATAATCTTCATGGAAACCTCTTTGCTTATTTGAATATATAACTTAATTACATTGCATCTGATATAAATGGGAAACCCCAAATCTGAGTTATGATGATTTATTTTTTCGATAATTTGAATTCGAACAATGTTATCTCCAGAAATAAAAATAATATACGAGTAGCTTAAAAAATAAACTGATTTGCCATGTGATAAGATAAAGGGAT
Organism: Hibiscus mutabilis; assembly: GCA_019671005.1. Classification (NCBI taxonomy): domain Eukaryota; kingdom Viridiplantae; phylum Streptophyta; class Magnoliopsida; order Malvales; family Malvaceae; genus Hibiscus; species Hibiscus mutabilis. The sequence goes on from CM033715.1 coordinate 744,631, forward strand.
TCATTTTTGAAAGATAAAAAGCTTCGAATAAAGGGTTGCCACCTTTTGGATTATTGATAAGATTGATAATCACACATTTCAATGGTCACCAATCCATTGTTTTTTTTTCGTTCTTATTTTGGTCATAAAATTATTATTTTTTATGAGTTTTTAATTGCAGGTGACCAGAATAGGAAAAATAACGTAACATTAGTAATAATTTTACCAAAAATAATAGTTTAATGACCAAAATAAAAAAGTAAAAATAGTTTAGTGACCACTAATATTGTTTACCCTATTTTTTAACCTGAAAACTACATATGCCTTAATCTCTAAAACATGGTCATAGAAACCTCTTTGCTTATTTCAATTTCAACTTCATTACATTGCATCTGATATAAATGGGAACCCCAAATTTAAGTTATGATGATTTATTTTTCTCGATAATTTGAATTCGAATAACATTATCTATAGAAATGAAAAAAAAACATGAATAGCTTAAAAAAAACAAACTGATTTACTTTGTGATAAGATAAAGAGATTTATTTCTGAAAGTTGAAAAGCTTCAAATAAAGAGTTGCCACCTCTTGAATTATTGATAAGATTGATAATCACACATCTCAATGGTAATTAGTTATTCATTATATATTGAATGTGTCATTTTCCCAATATTAGAATCCCAAGACCAAAGTAAGCTAAAGACAAAATCCTTTCCAAATTTAGTCATTTTATGGTCCAACCATGAAATCTCTAATTAAATTTTTAAGGAAAAGACAAGCACAATCCACCGGCAAGTTTGTTAAAAAGTGATATGCTTAAATCCCATATCTCCCTAATTGCACTTTTAGGATACACTGAATTTTAGGATGCTTTCACTTTAGTTATTAGAATCGAAAAACATTTATTAAATATTCTTATAAAATTATTTGGGTAAAAAAAATGTGTTTGGTTGAAACGAATTATTTTAAAAAATTATAATTTAAATGTTCAATTAAATTTTACTATAAACATGTCATTGCGCCGTTAAAATAGAAAGATAACCCAACATACTAACAATTTTAGTCAATGAAATTTATATCTTTTTATCAATTTGATTTAAATTCAAAATAATTCAATAAATTTAACTCCATTCATATTTAAAAATTTTAACATTGTGCCCTTCTGAGTTCTGACACACTCTTCGATCACTTGTCATACTTCATGCTAGTGTCCATCAACTCGAAAACTGACAAATAGGATAATTCGACAAACACAATCACTTCACTATTGAACTAACAAGCTAATGAAATATACTCACTATGACGTTAATATTGCTTACTAATAGATACAATCATTTCACTATTAAAATTTTTAAATATGAAGGATTAAATTTATTGAACTATTTTGAATTAAGGCTAAATTAATAGAATGTATAAGTATTAGGAACTAGAATCATTATTCTACCAAGCCACATTCGTTTCAATTTGAACGACAAAGTAACTCGTTTATAATAAAATTTTAATTTAGTAACTAAATTGTAACTTAAAGAGAGAAAAAATCCATTTATAACCAAACACATAATTAAATAACCTAACTTGTGTTTTACCCTATAAATATTTGGTTTTTGCCTTCACACACCCAAAAACCTCAACTTTTCTTCATTAGCCCCATCCCTGCTTGGTTGCATCCACATCTATCTGTGACCAGATTCCCACCATCAAACCGTTGCAAGACTAGGACCGGACCGGAGCTAAATCCGGTGCCGACCTCCGAGACTAAAACGTAAAAACTAGCCATGAATTTGAACCCAACACCTCCACCACAGGGCCTAACCCAAGAGGAATATACAGAGCTAAAACCACTCATCGACACATACCACAGATTCGAGACAACACCAAACACATGCACGTTGCTAATAACACAACGCGTCGACGCCCCGACGCAAACCGTTTGGCCTTTCGTCCGGAGCTTCGAGACCCCCCAGAAATACAAGCACTTCATCAAGAGCTGCACCATGAGCGGAGGAGACGGCGGCGTCGGGAGCGTCAGGGAAGTCACCGTCATTTCGGGCCTACCGGCTTCGACAAGCACCGAAAGGCTCGAGATTTTGGACGATACTAAGCGTATATTGAGCTTCAGTGTCGTCGGCGGCGAGCATAGGCTGAGAAACTACCGGTCACTCACCTCCGTCAATGAGTTTAAGAATGAAGGGAAAGTTTACACCATTGTTTTAGAATCTTACATAGTTGATATACCGGAAGGGAACACTGGGGAAGATACGAGGATGTTTGCCGACACAGTTGTGAAGTTGAATCTGCAGAAGCTTGGGGTTGTCGCCATGGGTTCTTGTCGTGGACATGATGGAGAAGAAGATCGAAACTGAAGTCTGGGATTTTGAGGAAGTTTGCCTTTTTTTCTGGTGGAGTTATGGTTTTGGTCCCTTCTAATTGCTTGAATTGAGGGTTTACTCTTTTCTATATTTTAAATTAACTTAATCTGATCATTTACTTTTGTAATATCATTAGTTAATTCAAATAATTTGCACCGTACGTTTTTTTGGTAATATATATATATATATATGTTTTACGGATCATATTCGAGGTATGAAGTTATTTTTTTAATAATATTGTCTTCAAAGTTTGAACTCGCATCATGTCGTTAAGAGTACAATATGTCATATTAATGCACCAACCTATTGATAGTAAAGTCGGATTGGGTTAATTAATGGTACATGACATTATAAGCGTAAAGGATCAAATATGTCAAATTAAAATGAACAAGAGACTAAATTCCAATTTGATCGTAGTAAAAGGACCAAAATACAAAATTGATCGAATTTCAATTTGTTTTTTATATTATATACACCGACAATAAAAACTTTTTGTTACACATGCGCTACAGTTTTATGGTTTAAGAATTTAGTTTAGGATTTAAGGGTTTAGAATTTGGGGTTTATAGTTACAATTTAGAGTTTAAAGGTTAGGGTTTATGGTGATATGTTAGAGATTGATGTTTTAACCTACAAACACTAAATTCTAACCTTAAACCTAAATTATAATCACAGTCCCTAAATTCTTAAAACATAAATCTAAACCCCTAAATGATAAACCCTAAAGTAAATATCTACACTCTAAAACTAGGTGTTTGTAAAAATAAAACGTGTCTACTGTCAATAAATAATAAAATTACCCTTGTTTTTTTTAGTAATCACTGTTTTGTTGGCTAATAAATTCGGTTATAATGTTATTTGTTATTGTTATTTCTTTCCATAAATGTTTCTTTTACCGATTATTAATTGATTTAGCATGATGAGATGAAATGTCTTTTAAAGTCAAAGTTCAAATTTTAACCTTGTGAATAAAACATATATTAGTAAGATTATCTCATAATTAATCCTGTAATATTTGATTCAAACTAATTAATTAAAATGTCGAATATCAAAATTTATAAATGTAATTATAATTGAGCATTTTTTATTGAGGATTTTGAAATTTTCAAAGCATTTTTTTTGGGGTAACCCTCGTTCCCATCTGGACATGGACGAGGACTTACCACTTCTAGGTTTCACGAATGGAGCAAATCGGTGGTGACAACGTCTAGAAAGTGAATATGGCAGTTAGCAGTTCAGTGATAATTCGTAATAAAAATTAAAATTTTATATCTATTATATATTTTTTAAAAAATATAGTGACCAAAATAAATATTATAAGATAATTTAGTGACAAGTTATGAACTTCTATCTATTTATTTTACTTGGGATTTTAAAATTTCAAAGCAGACATTGCTAAAAACTAGCTAGTGGTTGATGAGATGAACATGGAGCTGTACTTGTCTGTATATAATATGGAATGAGAGATGTGATTATGTAAAATTACAAAATTATTAGGAAATTATATCACAGCCTAAAGAGTTTGAAATTACAACATTTAGGTGTATAAAATTAGATTATTAATAGAATATATATAAAGTTTAAACTGTAAAGAAAATTATAATTTTTTATAAAATACGACTGACCCTCTAACACCCCAGATCTATCTCGATAACGGTTAAAAGCACCCAAAATTAAAGTAGGTGACTCATATGGCACATACTAATAACACCTCTGTCGTGTGGTTTCAATGTCAACCCTTAATTCAACCGCAAATATATAATATATTTCACCTTCATTAACTCCATTCTCCAAAGTTCTGACCAACTTCAAGCAACATGTGACTGAAGATGGGAACCCCCATTCACACCTCTCACCTTATTCTTTAATTTGATTTACCTGGTTGGTTTTGTGTCCAATCAATTTCAGGTTTACGTCATTTCGAATCGATACTTTTTAAGTTTGAGTCATTTTAAATTTAAGTTTAAAATTTGAGTTTTTGATTAGGTTATTTTCGAGCTATAATCAATTTATATTCAAGTCATTTTGAGTTGTTTATTTGAGTTCTTTTAAAATTAGTTTCGAGTTCTTTTTTTTACGGGTTAGATCATTGGAGTTTAAGGTTTGAGTTTTTTTAATTGAGTTATTTTCGAGTTATGATCACTTTAGTTTTAGGTCATTTTAAGTTACTTATTTGAGTCATTAGAATTCAGATGTTTTGAATTTGAATATTTTGAGTTAATGTTGTTTATGGGTTAGGTCACTCGATTTAAAGTTAAAAATTTTATTAAATTGGGTCGTTTACATACTATAATCATTTTAGACTCAAGCCTTTTTACATTATTGATAAATCGAGTTAAATCAAGTTTAAAATAAAAAATGCCATAAATAAGGGGAATCTAATTATTTATAATTCAGAGCCAAATAAAAGAGATCAATTCCACCGGTTCTCTTCTTTTTCTTGAAGCTAATCACATATTCACATGGGATAAGGGAAATCTAATTATTACATATTAATAATAGGGGGTGATGTCGACTTTAGAGATGGGCACATGTCGGGTTTTTGGCCTACCCGAATCTAATCAAAAAATATATATTATAAACTTAAACCTAACCCGACCCAAAAATTATATACTTAAACCTATATCCGACTCGATCTATTAAAAATTTAAATTTTAGAGACATAATTGTAAAAAAAATAAAAGGGGCATTATTGCGAATATCTCTAAAATATATATGAGAAAATTACACTATTAATCTCGGATCGGGCAAGATATTTTTCACCATAAACTCGAACGTGACCAGACCCGAAACCAAACTTTCAAAAAATGACTCCATCGGGCCGGATCGGATAAATGCTTATCCCTAAATATCGTTGATTGAGTTTAATTTAATTAGTATTATTATGGATGTATTACGTAAAAGAATGTAATATTAAGCATACTTAAACACTCGAAATCTATTGATTTATTTCATCGGGCTGATAGGTGTAACATGCATAACCACATTATCAAAGGACTCAACTTATAGTTTTAAAAACACTTATTTCTACAAAATGTAAGATTAACTAAAACCTAATCATACTTTATAACCTCACATTTTTGACGTGGAATTTCCCAAACCCTTAAACAAAGAAAATTGTGCATTTAAGCACACTTAAACTCATATTTTCTAGATTATTGCAGTAACAATGATACTAATCAAACTAATACTCAGTAGATTTTATTAAACTAACCTTGTTATAGATTAAAAAAAATCTTAAAATTGTACATTTTTTTCCTAATGTTCAACATATTAAACATCAGTGATGCAAAGGTTTGACTTCTTGTTAGTACAAATAACCTGCAAGTTGTTCAAAATACTAGTAAAACAAAGCTCATGAAATAGATAAGGCATTTCAAAAGAGTTGCAAACTAAGTTACAATTATTAGATGGCTTAATAGTAAAACAAATAGTGCTCAACTTATATTTTTTCAATTTGTGACTAACTTTTTTTCGGGTCACTTTGATGCTTCGCGTTTTCTTCCGTAATTCAAGTAGCATTTTTTCGTTAATGATCGTTAAAAAATATCGTCATTTAATCATAACATGATACGTGACATGTTTTTTATTTATTTAATTTCTGAATTTCTTTAAAAATATGAAATTCTTAAAAAAAAACCTCCAAAGTTTTAATTTTTTTCAATCAAACCCTCAAATCACATCTCCCTCACCGTCTGACTTCCTCCACACGTCGGTGGTTCGTCGTTCACCACCCAAGTATCGTATAACTCACCGTTCAACATCTCTCACCCTCTAGTTGTCAGTTAGAAGCCCAATTAGTCTTTTTTTTAATGTTGGATGTTCGTCGATAGAGCAACCGAAAGTTCATTCGCCGATTTTTAACTATGGGATGATGAAGTTTTCAGTCGTAGGGGCAGACGAAGGCAAGAGTAGCCGGTGGTGGTTGAATTGGTGGTGGGAGATAAAAGATTTAGAGTTTGGGAGTTTTAGAGAAATTAAAGATTTTGGGGTTTTTTTTTAATAAAATTAAAGATTTTTTGGTTTTTAAAAAATAAAAATTAAAGAAAATACTAGAAATATGCCACATGTCGTGTTTTTATTGGATAATGATAAATTTTTAACGCCTGTCACAAAATTTTTTTTATTTAAGTTACGAAATGAAACGTTAAGCACCAAAGTAGTCTGAAAAAATACTAGGCACCAAACTGAAAAAATGTACATTTTAGACACAATTTTTTACTATTAAGCCTTATGTGATCTTTATACATAAAAGTCATGTTACTAAACTAACGAGGTTAGTCCAAGTGACAAATAGTTTGATATCGCTTAAATAGGTCTTGAATTTTATGCATTATGTATTTAGAAAATTTTTGTTAAGAGACTCATCGATCAAAGTCAGGTATGCAACGCGAGTTAACCCGAATTAGTAAGGACAAAACCTTAAAAATTGAAAGGGCAAAAAAAAAGTCTCGTTGCTAAAATTGTTCCAAATCGATGCATAGCCAAAGGTAAGCATTGTTAATGCACTAGAGACCAACATATGTTGAACCTTCATACATTGAATGCAAGCAACCGATTCCATAGGTTGGAGCATATGAGATTCATAAGGACAACAATAGATTCTTGTTTTGGAAACAAGTTCATCAGACATGACTTATCATGTCTACTCGGTAGAATAACGTAGGTGTTCTAAAATAAGATCTCATGTAATTGTAACGTAGAATTAGTTCTTTGACTTGAAATGTCAAATCATCTTAGAAGAAGGGGTAATTTTGCAGCAATAATTCTTTTTTATGAAATAGATATACTTGAACATTATTTGACAATTTAGGGAGGATGCTATTGGATTTTTTGACAACTCGAGTACAAAAAGTAAAATTTGTCTGAATTTTAAGTAAAACTTTGATACAAAGGTTGTGTAAAATTAATTTTACACAAGTTTGTGTGTTTATATTATAAAAACCTAAATTCTAAATTTTTAACCTAACCCTAAAAAACTAAACCCTAAATTATAAACATTGACCTTAAATTTTAAACCTTATAACCTAAACTCCTAAATTTTAAACCCTAAACTAAAATTCTAGTCCCTAAAATTAAAAGGCACGTGTAAACTAAAATTTATGACGATTTTAGTACAAAAAGTAAAAGTCGTTTTGATTTTATGACGATTTCAGTCCAATTTTACTTCAACATACATCAATTGCAAGAATTCATGAAAGGGGAAAATCGTCTAATTAAACCTCCATACTTCGCGAAATAATCTACAACCACCCTATTTCATGAAACAAAAAAAAAATTAAAAGCATTATCTAACCAAAATACTTCGAGGAAGGTTATGCTTTAATCACCGCAAACAGATCTTTTATATGAACTGAAAATGAAACAATATTAATAGTGGGAGTGGATCTCATCTTCCCCTCTTGTAAATTTGTCATACTTTTTAAATATTTATGTTTTATCTTTAAATTTTTGACACTAACTATATCTTAATACAAACAAGATAAAAATGAATGAGTAGTCAAAAGAGAATCTAATGCTTCAAGTGATATTAAAGACATATCTCATTTGAATTTTTTTAGCATTCTAATTCCGTAGAATGTAGTATAAACAATAAATTTACGTACAACTAGACTATGTTGTTTGAATCAGGGTTCCTCTCAACAATGTCATTTTCAGAGGTGGATTGTTTAAGGGGCTAGTGAGGGCCACGACCCATTAAAATTTTAAAAAATTTAAATTTTATTTATAAAATTTTAAAAAAATTTACTTTAGCCCCTCAAAGTTTTTAAAATTCATATTAAACTTTAAAATTTTGAATATTTTTAATTAAATTTTCTTAATTATTTTTAATTTTGTTGCTAAATCTCTTAAAATTATTAAAAATTTTAGTCAAGCCCTCATTTAAAAAAAAAATTTGTTTAAGCCTATAATTTTTTTAGAAAAAAATAAGTTGCCCCCTCAAACTTTTAGCTCAAGTTCCGTCAGTGGTCGTCTCCCAAGTTCGAAGCCAAATTCTCTCGTGAAAAGAACAATGTATCTTGTCATTGCACTCCATGGTTGATTGCATTTAATTTTAGGGCAAACTACACAGATGACTACTTAATTATGGGGTTGGTGTCAATTTGACCACTATACTTTCAATTTTGACAATTTTACCACATAACTATTTAAGTGGTTCCAATCAAGCCACCTACCGTTAAAACCTAACGGAAAGGCTAACGTGGCAGTTAATTTTTTCAATTATATATTTAGTCCCCATTATTTACACATTTTATCAATTTAGTCTTAATTTTAATTTAATAAAATAAATTAATTATTCAATTAGGTGGTGACATGTGTCATAACCTCATTAGAGGACTTTAACTATTTATATTTGATTTAATATTTTATTTTTTTCTCCAATCAGGTAGTGACACGTGTACCACCTCAAAGAAAATAAAGAGAAAACACAGCAACGCGCTAGCAGGATTCGAACCAGGGATTGCCTGGACAAAAAAAACACTGTTTTGCCACTATACCAATTACACTTTTGTGATTTAGAGAACGAAATTAATTATATATCTTAATTTGTTGTTAAGGGCAGGAAAAAGGAAATAAATATGGATTAAGGGGACTTGAACATGATACACTTAGACATATAAAAATATACGAATCACCAAAATAAATCTAATAATTAAATTAAAATTATTAAGTCAAATATAAATAGTTAAAGTCCTCCAATGAGGTGGTGACACATGTCATCACCTAATTAAATAATTAATTTTATTAAATTAAAATTAGGACCAAATTGATAAAATGTGTAAATAACAAGGACTAAATGTGTAATTATATAAATTTATTTTAACTGCTACTTCAGCTCTCCGAGTTTTAACGGTAAGTGACTTGATTGGAACCATTTAAATAGTTACTTAGTAAAATTACTAAAATTAAAAGTATAGTGATTAAATTAACACCAATCCTATAATTAAGTGATCATATGTATAGTTTACACTTCAATTTAACTACATATATTTGTATCAAAGGCTCACTAAAACACTTAAAACTTGTATAAGCCCAAAAATACATTTTTCCTACCATCATTTATATCTGTTGGTGGTTGCTCAACAGGATTGTTTATAACCAAGTGCCATGTCCAACATTACACAGTTCATAAGAGGCAAGAAAAGACTGAATTATCACATCAGAATCCCACAAAACACACACCAAATTGTTGCTAAAACACCTTCAAACATCACCAATTACTGACAAGAATCCAAGGATTCAGACTCACAGGATCAACTGATATTTGCTTCAAATGTTATTATTACAAAAAGATTTGGTCTGCCTCCATACTCCATAGTCGACCATAAGTAGTCAATAGATTTAGATTATGACATTATGTACTCTCTCTGAATAGTAAAACAGTAAACAGCTTTGAAGTTTAAGTACACTAGAGCTAGACTAGACTCACACTAGACTGTTTAGTGCCAGCATTGATCTTTGCTTTTGGAGTTCTTGGAGTGCCAACAATGGCAATAACAATGCTTGCCAATTGCTTGAATAAATGTGCAAAAGATCTTTACCCATCAGATATTCTCTCGTCACCTTTTGGCACAGCTTGCATCATCATCATCATCATCAGCATCAGCATCAGCATCGTATATATTCCAAGTACACTGCAAACAACACAGTGTGTTTTCTTGCCATACCCCTTCACAAAATTTTGGTTGGTTTTCTGTTCTAGTTGTGTTGCTTACACTTTTTGTGTTACTCAATTCATTCACCTTTCTCATCAAAACACATTAACCATTAGAGAAGTTATCCCCATTACCCCCATTGTGTCCAAAATGAGCTAAAAAAGCAAGAGACTTTCTTCTGAAAAATGGTGCACCTGACAAGAAACAGAAGTTTTCAACAGGGAGAGAATCCAGATATTTTAATTGTGATGATTGCAGAGAAAACAGATAAATGAGAGGGTGAGAAGGAGAGAGAGAAAGAGGGGGGAGGGCGCTCTAAAGCCTGCAACAGAAATGAGTGGCACTGCACACCAAAGAGTAATGCGGTTCCCTTCCTTTTCTCTCCATCTTCTTGTTTTTTACTCATCTTTTCTCTTTCCATGTTAATGGAATGGGACATCTCCATGTATGTGTTCTGCTGCACCATCTGCTTTTTATTTTCATTTTTTCCGGGGCTCTTTTGGACTCTATCTCCCTCCATTTTTAGAGCTTTAAAATCTTTTTTGGACTGATTACATATCTTCTTGGGGGACTGAAACTGTGAAATTGTGAAATCTCAGTTTCTTGGTGTTTGAGTTCTTTGGAAAGAAAAGAAAAAACTCCACTTTTCTGTTCATGCAAACAAGTTAACCCCACCTTCTTTGTGTTTGCTTTCTTTTATTCTTTTACGTTAAAGAAGAAAACAAAGTCTTTTTTGTTCACCACAGTTCCTTTCTGGGTTTTTTGACAGTGCTCTTTTATGGAGAAACAGAAAAACCCAATGATTCCATGTGAACTTTGCATTACCATGGCTTCTTTTGAGTATCTCTGAGAACAACACCCTAATGCATTCATTTCTCAATCAATATAGTTATAATTAACCTGGTTTTCCATTGTAGATTGATATGAAAGCTTGAAAACTACTCTACATTTCATATAATCCCAGGTTGGTCATCTTATTTTTTCAGCTTACCTCTAAATATTCTACTTTTTAGTACGTATGTTCTTCATGTTCTTCCTTTTTGTTCAACTTTAGACTTTCTTCCAACTGTGCTTTAGTTTTCATTGCCATAGGGGGTCTTCTTTGTGCATGAATTTGAGTTATTTATGGCATTGTGTGCCCCATTTTACTCTGACTGACATGCTTCTGCACTTAGAATTTGTGGTGAAATATTTCACTTATCAATAGTCTTATCTTTGTGTAAGAGTGGGGCAGGAAATGTCCTCAATAATTTTGAAAGGTTAAATCATTTCACATAATGCTTCTGTGAAATTTGTGTACCATTATTCTCTTTACTCTCTTCTTTAAGAGAAAAGATTGGGATCTGATATGATTTCTATCTTAAAAATCTGGTCTTGGAATGCTGCTCACAAGTTGGTTTTTCCATTTCTGTTAGTATGTGATCTATATTGTCTCTCTTTATATGTATTAATTTGGTGATTTCATTTCATTCACATTTTACCAGTTCTCCAGGTTCATGGTGGATTAATGGAATGATCATGGTTGAACTCAAGGAAGCTGTTTAGTGAACCTATATCGATTTGACACCCCAAATGATGTAATGAATGCTAAGATTTAGGAACCCCATGTTGAAGGAGCTTCATATGCCTAAGGCCATGTGATTTTTGTGCCCAAAGTATAATGGAGAATGATATGTTCGGTGTTCCACGGGAGATGGTGGGTCGGAATTCTGTTGTTGTCGACGGGGTTCCATCGGAGACGATCAGTAATAATTCTATAGTTGAGTCCAACTTGTTTAACCAGATCAACCAAAACCAGACACTAGCTGGATTCCCGGTGCATCCCTCGGTGCAAGGGGTGTTTAGTGGTGATCTATGTGCTGATCTCCATACTAATCATGTCAGGTTCTTCGACCCTAATGCATCGGCTGGAAGGAAGGTTGCGAGTGTTGCTTCGGGTTCGGAACATGACATCGAGTTACATGATCAATTCATGGGGAGGACACCCATTTCTTCAACTCCACTTGCAAGGTGTGGTCCTCAAGAAAACTTAAACGAGTTAGCAAATGTAGCGCGTTCGGTCTACCCTCAAGATTTTAGGACCTACTCATCGGCAGAATGTTCTGATGGCATGAATTCTGCAATGGTAACCTCGGTGAATTGTGCATTTAATGAAATTTTTGGTAATGTGACCAGTAAGTGGGATTTTGAGAAGTTTCCTGGTTCTCTTGAACTTATCGGGAAAACCCCATTGCAGACAGCGTTTCAATCATATTCGTCGATAGGATGTTGGGTTCCGAACGGGTGGATACCATCGAATGGTGCAAATATGAGCCTGGATTATCCCTGTGGTGCCTCGAAAAACAGTAACGGGCTATCTTTAAGTCTTGCAACATCGCTTCCTGGAGTAATAAGCGGGAACAATATACCCGACCAGTCCTCTGAAATAAACTGTTGCTTGAATACAACAAGGTTAGGCTCGGAGCAAACTTCTTGCAATGCTAAGGAGCTTTCTCTGAGTTTCGGTTCCGATGGACCAGTTCAAGTATCACATTTGATATCGGGATCGAGATATCTTCATGCAGTTCAAGAAATACTTGCGCAAATTGCAAGCTGTTCTCTTGAAAATCTAGATCAGATGAGCATCGGAACCAGAGCAACTACAGCATTCTCCTCTAGCTGTCTTGCCGAAAGATGGATGGCGGCGATGGATTCGAATGATCTCGCTGACGTTGATGGTAACTCTGAGGTTCAGTTAGAGCCAGAAGTACAAAAACGGGCGGTCGAGGCAAAAAAATTCCAACTGCTGACCTTGCTCCAAGTGGTATGTTGAAACTTATTTTGGCAGAATTATGAATTGTGATTTTGGTATGCTTCAATTGCTTTTTTGAAATACGAACTGCATAATGTTCTTGGATATCGAATTCGTAAGATAGACGGATTCATTTCTCGAATTTCTTGCTTTTCTCTATTTGCTGGTGTATTTAACACGGCATTGCGGTGTACTCTTTATTGTGACCAGGTTGATGACAGATACAGTCAATGCTTGGACGAAATCCATACGGTTATATCTGCATTCCATGCCGCAACCGAGTTGGATCCTCGGGTGCATGCTAGTTTCGCTCTGCATACAATCTCTTTCTTATACAAGAACCTTAGAGAGAGGATCAGCAACCAAATCCTAGCCATGGGAGCGAATTTTGACAGTGGATGCACTGGAAGCAGGGAGAAATCTTTTCAGAATTCATTCATCCAGGAGCATTGGGCACTTCAGCAGCTAAAGAAGAAGGATCAAATATGGAGACCACAGAGAGGGTTGCCGGAGAAGTCTGTCTCGGTTTTACGTGCATGGATGTTTCAGAACTTCCTTCACCCGTAAGCCTTCTTACCCTAGAATTGCTTCTAGGACACAGTTCTACATAATTTTGACATATCTCATTTGCAGGTACCCCAAGGATGCAGAAAAACATTTACTTGCAATAAAAAGTGGCTTAACAAGGAGCCAGGTTTCTAATTGGTTCATCAATGCTCGTGTTCGTCTATGGAAGCCGATGATCGAGGAAATGTACTCGGAGATGAACAGGAGTAAAGCGCGACAAAACGAGGAAGGAACCAACAGCAATCCCAGGAGCCAGATCAGCACCAACCATCAAAGATTTAGCATCAATTAAAAGCACAAGAAAGGAAGTATTAATCCGGTCGATGGATTCGAGCACGTTTTCGGCTAAAGAAACACATCCCCCTCAAGGTTACAACTGTACATAATGCTCCATTATAGTTGGGACCTTGGCTTTAAGGGTATGGTTCTAAATCAAACATGGAATCCTTTTGTTGAAAAATATTATGAAATTCATAGTAAAATATCTTGGAATTAATTGGTATGTTGAATGCATTTAACGCACTGTGATGGCAAATGGTACACTTTTGTTTGTTTATTTGCATTGGTTTCATGGGTCAGCAATGTACTTATGATGCGCAAATTATCAATATTAATAATATATATAACCATGGAGCTCAAGTGAGATGGTAAAGATATCTTTCTTTTTTTTAATTAGTGTTTGTTCTTTGTTTTAAAGATAGAGCATCTTTAAAAATTTGTCTACACATGATTGTTTTAAAATTTGTTGTCAACGTTTATCCACGGAAATCAACATATCGGTTTCGTAAGCATTTCAAAAGCTAAATGTAATAGTTTGAGTTTTCTTAAATTCATAACCCAAATTCTTAAAATTAAACTCTAAATCCTAAACTTTTAACTTTAATAACTATTTTACTAATTTTTCTATGATATAAAGATTGACTTGTACAATTCTTTTACCCTTGGTCTCCCCTTACCATGATTATTGAACACCCTTTATTTACCATGATGATTACATTCTATCTGGATTCACCAAGTTCCAAAAGAGAATAATTTGATGGGAATCAAATCATTTTCCTGGAAAGTGGGTGGTAAAGACAAAGGTGACTATTTCAGTGACACTGTGACCGGTCTAATGGTGGTCTTTTCTTAGCTTTTCTCATCATTTTCCTGGAAAGTGACATGAACCCATTTTCAATGGCCGACTCCATTGCCAGATGATCAGCAGTGCATCACCATGATTTGCCTCCTAGACCCCACCGTGTCTGGTTGAAAATCTGCAGGGTGTGTGGTTCATTGAATGATTGAAATCAACAGTAAGCAAAACAGAGACACCGGAGATGGAAAATGGAGGGCACATTGTTATTATCAGTACAAAGTAAAAACTGGTGTTTCTCTGGTAAATAATTATTCGGATGAATTTACAGAATGGCTAAAATTTATGGTTACAAATAAAAGAATTGACAATATCTCCTTTTTTCCCCATCTGTACTTCATCTCTATCTACAACCCTCACCCACCGGTCAAAAGATGTTTACATGCCTTATATATATATATATATTACAAAAAGGTGATGTTGCCTTACCTCTCTCCAACTTACAAAGAAATCCGGGTTTTAATTGGTTTCAGCTTCAAGCCCATGCTTTCCGGCGAAAGCAGCTCCGGAGAGATGCAAGATGGACTCAAAGGGCTTCTTGGGCTAATGCTTAGAGTTGGCCGGTATAAGCCATATCCCATTAGGAAGTACTCCATTGGTATCAACATGGCATGGGGTTGTTCCTCGGTGACCATTGATCCACATGCCTGAACCTGTAGGTTCCACCATTTCAAGATTATTAGTTCATTGAAAGTTGGATGTATGATGTCGTAACATGTTACGCATTGGACTCTCAGCATACCTCCACTAGGGCACTGTATCTTCCATCTAATTTCGATGTCATGTGAAGGGCGTCAGAATGGAACGGAGAGTTCTCCCCAACAAATATTAGCGAACGGCAATGCAGTTTCCTCAATCCTTCGCTAAGGTCAAGTCTCCTGAAAGACGGTAATTAAACTACTGTAAGAACACCTTTTACTAAACTAGTCTAGCAATCTATCATGGAGATGGGCTTACTCGTTCATTGCTTCAAGGAATCGGTAAACATTTATACCCTGCCTTTCGTCTAGCAACTGCAGGGGTGGAAAAAACACTATTCATGTCAGAAATTCCGATTGAATAGCAAATAAAAGTCAAATATAAGGAGCTGAAGAACTAACTCTTCTGCATGCCTGAACTATATCGGATTCTGGTACTACAACACTACCACGAACTTCCTGCAATTGCCATTCGCAACATCATCACTCAACTAGTCCAATTCTAGACACAAAATAAAAATAAATGGCACAAGTTTTTGAAGCAGAAAATACCTTACTGAAGTATCGCTTAAGCAATAACTCCTTCACCATGCCACACATGCCATAGAAATAAAGCAAATTCGACATCACCTGAAATAATACGAAAAAATGCATCTAAGCACGTAATTATTTATCCCCTAACAGAAAATAAAATGGTGTAGAACAGGAACCTTATTCAACAACCATTCTGTCCATGAAGGCGGTCTGCAGAGGGGTGAAACGAGTATTAACCCAAGGACACGTCTGTGTTTCATCTATTAAGGAAAAACAAAGCAAAAATAATCATTTCCAATTCAAGAGAGAATGATATTTGTTTCAAAATGTAAAAGAGAATCAAGAAATATTAAGCATACTATGCCAAGATAGCTGACTTACCGCAAATCGGGTAAGAATATATGCTCCGGCTGCAACTCCCATACACATTACGGAACCAAGCCTGAGGTTAAAACATTAAAAAAATAAACAGAAGAGTTAAAGATAAGGAATATCAGCTTGCTTGCCTTTATTCTTTCCGATATAAATTATTAGTGGTGATTATATATTAAAGAAGACGACAGCTTAAGAAATTATAAAAGGGGTGGTAGGTGCCTCAATTCACATCATTTTCAGACAACTACAGCACACCATTTACCAGCCATCATGACAACATAATATGTGTCATAAAATGTCTAGAGCATATGAGATTATAGTTAAGTAAATTTCTAATCGGCTGACACTTGGAAAAATAAAGCAAATAAAGTAATGATGAAACTATATTTTACCCGAAAAAGTTGAGAACCTCAATAATCTGATCTGCCAAGTCATCAACGGAAGGAATAAGGTCATCAGAACCGATCGGGGCAGCTCCCATCTGCAATATTTCTTGAAGGAAGTTCCGATAAGGAAGGTGTGAATTATAGGACTAAACCGAAAAAGGAAGATTAAAACATTCATAGAACTGACCTCATGCCCTGGAGGACTTATATGATATATGCAAAAGTTGTGCAAGAGTAAGGAACTAGCTTCTGGGCAAAAGAACAAGCCTTGGAAACAGGAGATATCTGCACAATGTCACGTGATAAAAAATTTGAGATACAGAATGTATCACCATATGAAACGATCTTGGTCGGTACGAAAATCTAACAAATAATGTCATCAACGTCCAACATATTTCGGATTAAAAGCATTGCAGCCTCAAAGTCCCATGCACTATGATGAAAACACGAATGAAGATCTCAAATGTAAAACAATATCCGTGTTTAAGGAGAAAATTCACCGTGCAAAGATAAAAAGCCAAATTGTTAACAAAAACCAAGATCATTTTCATAGACTCTGAAGCACATATTTTGTCACAAGGAAGGAAGCATAATGAAAATCGACGAAACAAAAATGTTTTCTGCATTACTTACGATTTAGAGCTAAATCGGGATAGGTAACAAGAGCAGGCTTATCTTGGTCTCCAAACACAACAACAGAAACCGTACCGAGGCGGGTTTTCACAAGGTACTCCTGCATATAGATTTCAACAAATGCATTTGTTATTCATTTAACAAACCTTCACCAAAACAACCAAATGAATCGAAACTAAATTACCATCAAAACGGGGGGAAACGCCTCGATTCAAACAAATATAGAGAGTAGAAAATTACAATATATGATCTAGTATTACTAGATAACGAAAATCCAACTCACTTGTGTGTCGTTTACTTCAAAATTAGAAATGTTTCAAAGGCATAACCCAAGTTAAGTATATTCTAACTAGATAAAGCTAGCATGTGCAGAAAAATTCCTTTAATCAGAATACAATTTTGATCATCTAAGCATGTTATTCATCGCCCAAACTCCAAATTCGACAAGAAATTGGAATTAAACTCATGAAATTACTAGTCAAAGTTTTATTCTTCTTGCAAATAATTGGAAAAAAAAAATTAAAAACCCATTAAAGTTTCAAAAAATCATTGAATTTAATCTATCTGGGTACTTCTAAAATGAGGAACAAGAGAAGAATCAAAAGCCAATAATCAAATGATAGAAACTAAAAATATAAGCTACAAAGCTTAAAAATAGAGAATTGAACAAAAAAAATGGAAGAATAATCCAGCTTAGCTAAAGAAAAGATAGATAGCTGCTGCATTAAGCTTCTTTTTCCATTACATTGTCTCTTCAATTCCCGCATTTTCTCAGCAACCAAACAGGAAGATAAAATTTCAATGCAAGTTACCTTGCCGCCTAGAGAGATCATTTCTATATCAATGGAAACCGAATCGCTAGAATCTGCCATTTTCCCCTCTCACTACCGAAACGAAGACACGTTTTTAGAACTGGGTTGCATTCCTTATATACCATCTTTATCTTCGAAAATACAAGTTTAACTCGTGGTTAACTCTGTCCGAGTCACCGACGCTCCATGACTCAGAGTCAGAGGAAAAACTCGTAACTCACAAGGGTACCCTACTAGCGGGCTTTAACCCGGGCCTCGGGTCTATATAACCCCGTTAAGAGACCGACAGTTTCTTCCATTTTACGATATTGCCCTCATTTGAGTCCTTTCCTTTCCCAGTTTACTTGTTTACCATTCTACCAGCGTTTTTTTTTCTTAGTCAATTTCTTTTATTACTGCCTGTACTATGTGATATTGGTGGATTTAGTCCCTATACTTTAATTTATAATTTTAGTCCACATGCTTTTTTTAAATTTGAAAATTCAATTGTGACCCGAATAGCTGTCTTTAAATATGCTAAGCATACTTTGATGTTATTTCTTATAATATGTACAAGCTGTGGATTTAGTTTTTACTCTCCGAATTGATTATTTCAAGTCCTTGTAATTTAGTTATATTATTTTATATTGTTTGAATAATTACTGAAATTTTAAAATTCAAAAAATAAATAGGGTAAAAATGATTAAATTAGAGTACAAAGGTTAAATTTACAATTTATGCATGATATGTGAACTAATGACAAAATTTGACCAAGTTTATATGTCTGTACACATAATCATATCTATCCAATATGAAAAACAATGAATGTGTTTATTTTTAAATACGTATATAACTAAACTAAAATTTAAATTTCATTTAATTAAAAAATGTGAAATTTTATGTGTATAACTGAACTAAATCAAAATTTATACAACGCATTGCACATTTGATGAAAGTTCATAACATTGTAATATGCATTTTTATGTTAATGTTGACGATATTTACTTTTAACCGTCAATAATAGTGTGTTTGTATCAATCATTTTTTTCGATTTGGTTAGTTGATTTTTTTAAACCGTTCCTTGTATGATTTTATTTTATTATTTATTTGTTGGTTTGTGCACTTTGATCATTTTAGAAGAAAAGACCGGAAACCTTTTGAGTAGTCTTAATGGTAAATGATTATGTGTTTCGTCCAGGTAACCTGATTTCGAGCACTGTGTGTGCACGGTGTGTGTGCATTATAAAAGGCTAAAAATCTAAAGGGTAAAACTTTGATACACAGGCTGTGTAAAATTAATTTTACACAAGCTTGTGTATTTATAATATAAAAACTCAAATCCTAAATTCTTAACCCTAACCCTAAAAAAACTAAACCCTACACTTTAAACCCTAAATTATAAACACTAACCTTAAATTCTAAACCCTACACATTAAACCCCTAAACTAAAACCCTAACCCCTAAAACTAAAATGCACGTGTAAACTAAAGTTTATACGGCATGTGTATCAAAGTTTTTTCCAAAACTAAATATATATTATCGTGTAATTACACCATAATTTAAAAAAAAAACGCTAATTTTTTCTTTGGATTTTTTTACAAAGATTTGTCCCACTAATTCGGAAAGATTATGATTTTCTCTACTAATAAAATATCTAACAGATTCATTTATAATTAAATTAAAATTTGATACACAAGCTGTGTAAAATTAATTTTATACAAGTATGTGTATTTACACTATAAAAATCCAAATCTTAAATTCTTAACCCTAACCCTAAAAACTAA
The DNA here is from genome assembly GCA_019671005.1 of Hibiscus mutabilis. NCBI lineage: Eukaryota > Viridiplantae > Streptophyta > Magnoliopsida > Malvales > Malvaceae > Hibiscus > Hibiscus mutabilis. Next base: position 764,330 of record CM033715.1, read on the forward strand.
ACCCTGAACCTTAAACCCTATACACTAAATTCTAAACACTAATCTTAAATTGTAAACCCTACGACCTAAACCTTAAACCCTAAACTAAAATTCTAACCCTTGAAAACTAAAAGGCACATGTAAACTGTGAATTAAAATTTTTTCCTTAAACTAAATTGATTATTAATGTATTAAAAATCGAAACAATATTTTTTTATCATATTTTATAACATATTGTCAGCCGTAGCAATAGGATCCAACTGTTGAGACATCATTGACTCAAGTGGGGCCCAAATCAACCACATCAGCAATCCACTCATCTCATGCGAACAATGCGACACCGATTCCCCTCCCAGGTTGGTATCTGTCATTACCACTCAACCAATGGGCGACAGTAACCCCGCGACCAGTCCCTCTCCGTACCGCTTTCATGTCGTTTTACTAAAACGTTTTTCCATTTATTTTTTATTCAGAAATAAATAGAAATAATATTTCACATCCAACACCATATTACTATAGGTAAATTGCAATAATATTATTTTGAGATTTTTTATTTTATGATCTAAAATAGTTTTTATTAAATTAATAAAATATTAATGGTTTGAAGTCGGTATAATTGCAGGTCGATTTTGCCTTTATTTGCTTAAAGTTGACATATAGTCTCGACGATTTCAAATGAGACTGTAACAAATATAATAGATCACAGAATAAAAACTAAAATATTTAGTCTTAGGATAAAGCATATTAAGAGATGATTTAGGGTTTTGTAATCCTCTTATAATTTTTTACCGTATTCATAATTTCTCCTATGTGTTCGTGATTTTTTTGTCAATAATCCACGTAAATCAGTGTATTCGTTTTTGATTTGTGATTGTTTGTTTATTGTTATCTTAATGTGTCAAACTATATGTAGAATAATAATTTTCTTCTTAATTTGTCATGTAAGATACAAAATCAACATCATTCAATTTTGCTAAAGATTATATATAAGAACATAATATTTGTTTTAATATGGTGAGTGGGTTGAGAATATTATCAACATGAATATGACCTTTTTATTTAGATGTTTCTCTTTTTTTTTTCTAGATTCTCAAGCCATGTATTATTTGGTGCATAATACTATATAATATGTGGTTTTAGTCCATGCTTTTAAAGTGAATCAATTTTCAAACCTTTAGAGGTTGACATTTTACCTCACAAAATACCCATAAATTTTTAATTCTTAATTTATAGATCTATTTAATGATTGGATTATTTATTTTGCTTACATGAGGCAACCTTTAATATGGAGGTTTCATGAATTCGTGTCAATTAAATTTAATTTAAATTTATAATTAATGTTAATTTTTATTTAAATTTAATTCTAAAATAATATATAAAGTTCAGTACAATTTTTTTAGTATTATTTAAATTCTGAATTAAGTTTTTAATTCGACTCAAGTCAAATTGAGAGTATTAGATTCAAACTCAAACAATACCTTCTGTTCCCCTAAAAAACCATGGCATTGGAACTTCTATTCTTCATATCAATCAATGAATCTAATTTTGAGACAAAAAATAATATTTTTCTAATTATGTTTATGTTATTTATATGATTAATTACACCAAATGTCTCAAACTACGAGTCAATTTTTATATTGGTCCCAAAAAATTGAAACATTTTAATTAAACCCTCGAATTGATGTATCGTTTCAATTAAATCTGAAGTCAGCTTTGCTTTAGATGGTATCTAAAATATATTTTTAGAACATCAAATATTCTAAGCTCACATCCTGAGCTAAAACTAATGACTAGACTAATGGAAGAAAATTGATATCAATATGGAGATTCGCTTTGAATGTTTTGAAAATTAGAGACTAATTTAGAGTTCAACTCATAGTTTAGGGACATTTTTGGAATTAATTATATTTCTTCTCATAATCAAAATATTAGATATTGATATTCAAATTTTTTTGAGACATTCTTATATTCGTACAATAATTATATTATATTATATATTATGTTGCACTGTAATTGTTTTTATTACAATTAGGGTAAACTACCTATTTAGTCACTAAACTATGGGGTCAATTCTATTCTGACCACTGAAAAATATTATGAAATAGGTCACTCAACTTTTAGTTTGGTTTCAATCAAGCCACTAACCTTGAAACTCAATTGATAGAAAGTATAAGTAATGGGGACTAAATGTACAATTATGTAAATTAAAAATTATGACATCAACAATTACATTAACCGTTAACGATGATTGACTTAACTGATACTAAATTGAAAGTTGAGTGGCCTAATACATATTTTTTGTTCAATAATCAGAATACAATTGATTCTATAATTTATTAACAAAATAAATAATTCATTCTTATAATTATAATGGGATATATGTATTTTAGACAGACCCAATAATATATATATATATATATATATATATATATATTTATAGGGACAGAACTAACTTTATATTGGGAGGAGTTGTTCGTAGGGATGGGAAAATTATTTGGTCCCATCAGGTCTCAACCCGATTAGATAGAGGCATATTTTTTTAATAAAAATAGATTCAAGTTGAGTCCAGGTTTTAAGGTAGGAATTCTCTAATCCGACTTAACTCGGTTTATTAATAACTATAAATTTACTATATTTTTATATATCATATTTAATATTTTTATTAATTTTTTTGAAACGGATTAAATTTAATCGAATTTTTTATTAAAATTTCATAGTTAAGTTATATTTTGAAATATATTAAATTTATATCAAATCGAGGTTGAGTTAGAATTTTAAAATTCCGAGCAAGTGTAAGGGCGGCCAAATACCCACCCATTGCCATCCCTAATTGTCTCGCCCCACAGCCCAAATATTTTTTCTCTTTAATTTATATAATCAATTTAAAATTTTAATGAGATAATTGCAAGTTATCCCCTTGTTTTCAATAAGTTATACTTTATCACCCTTACTTTCAAAGAAATTACTATATTTTACCCCTCAAGTTAAAATTTTGGTTTTGTCGCTATATATACAGGGATGGACCGAGTGGGTGTTGGAGGAGGCAGTCACCCTCTTTAAAATTTGAAACTCGTATATGATTTAAAAGTTTTTGTATATTTTCTATTTAAAATCTTTTTTTATATTCTAAAATTGTATAATTCCACTCTCATAACATATAATCATGCGTTTTATCCCTTATATATATATAATATGTGAACCAACAAGGTAGTATGTAATCGGATCGTAACCTGACGTATATTAGACACGCGTAATATGATAGGAAGAAAATTTATTGCAAAAACTGATCGTAGTCAACCGAGTACACGCGAGGTTTGTCGACTCTACACTAGCCTACAATCTATTACAAATACACTATACACAACCCCAAAAATAATCTTTTTGTACATTTTAGGAACAAAGCCTTGCCCTTGTAACGATCAGCACCGACACACGGTCGTGGTCCAACTGAGTCGACTCAGGCCATGAGACCACGAAATGAGCCGAGTTTTGAGACCTTCCAAATCCATTGTACACGTGATGATTAGTACGTGGTAATAAATGACAATTTAATAAAAAGGTTATTTTCAGGTATTTAACAAGAATTTATTGTTTCATTTCTAAGAAATTCCCAATTTATGTAATATACTAGATCAATTTCTTTAATAAAATTTTAATCTTAATTTTCATAATTGCGTGTTATTTCGTGTATTAATATTAATATTAAAAAATATTTAAAGTTTAAGACTTGGAATACAGTTAATGCTTAAAATCTAAATTTTGGGGGTTAGTATTGAATAAAATTCAGGTTTTGGAGTGTTTATTTTTTATTTTGATAAAAAATATAAACTATCTAAACTCCAAAAGCTAAGAATAATGCACATTTATTAATACATTACATCTAACTCGGTGACAAAACTTTAAAAGACTGGAGGGAAAAATTATATTATGAGTCATTATTGTCTCGTTATTTATGGGACTAATCAATAAAAATCATCTATCTTATTATTTTTTTTTATTAAGCTAAGGTAATTACAAGTATTATCTGTTATGAATATACTCTCAATCATTTGACAATGAACGCTTAATCACCCTCCTGTAGTTGATGGTGCTCAAACCCGTGACCTCAAAGAACAACAACAATTCTTTTAACCACTGAGGCAAGTTGGTTCGTGCTGAAAGGATATAGATTCTAACATACCCAATTGGGTATTATCTTTTATTTATGGGTGAAATATCTGAATAGTTTAAATTATATTAAATTATTATATGTGAATTTATATTCAATACTCTGACCGCAAAATCAAAAAAGTTTTTACAAGTGCCATATTTTTAGAGTTTAGCGTAATATAGAGATAATTAAGTTTTGACTTATAAATATTAAATTTAACCTTAATTTTTTAAATCTCTAAACCTAAACTTATCTACCTTAAATTAAATCTCTAAATCCTAAAATTACGAGGCTTGTGAAAAAAAATATTTATACTGTCGTGTATAGAATATTTACCCATTATATATTATTCATAATTGTTTTTAATAGAATAATATGTAAACTTGAATTTAAACACATGTCGTAAATCCACGTTACTTCTTTGGTGTGTTTTACACGGGATAGATCATAGAAGGAATGGAAAAGGACAAAAGCTATGGAAATCCATAGGAGAAAAAAACATATATTATATCATATATGTATACATGTTTGCCACTTTGACTTTACTTTTCCTTTTGTTTATAAAATGTAAAGCTAAAGTTTTTTTTCTTTAAAAATGATTTAAATTAGGTTTAAGAAAAAAGATAAATCAACATTTAGTCCTTAAATCCAACAACTTCTTTCTTTTTGGTCCTTAGTTTTCTTTTATATATTTTTAGTATAATTACCAATATCCGGCCATTCTTTTATCTATATTTTGATTACTAACTTTATTTAGGATGAAGAAGGTGGAAAGGAAGAAATTACTTACGAAAATCAAGATTGATATTATAACTCAGGAAGATGAGCAAAGAATTCATTCGAAGAGATGAGATTGATGGTGTTGAAACCCAATTGTGTTAAAAAAATAGAATTGATATTTAATTTAGATTTTTGTTTAGAAAAAAATAAAAATATTGTAATAATTATCAAAGAGCTAATGGCAAAATAACAAGCAATCGTAAAATGTATAAAATAAAATAAATACCAAGATTTACGTAGAAAATTGAAGAAGGGAAAATCAATAAAATTTTACTATGTCGAAAGAGAGATTACAACTGATATCTAACCCTTAATCTCTAGCATCTATTTACATGGATATGTTACTTGGTTACAAAGTAACTTGCATAAAAAATAATTCTACTCAAACTGAGTTCTCAACACTTCTATGCATATCCCGAGCAAGCCCTCGCTTTTGCTACAGCTTCTTTATAAATTTTCGGGTCGGTCCAAAATAGAATTTATATTACAACTCTAACAAATTTAAATTCAAGGATCAAACTGAAAAAACTACTAAACTCCGAGACTAATGTGCAAAAAATCAAGGACCAACCTTTTGAAAAGCTAGGTAAATTGTTGTTCATTTCGAGGATAATGATAATTAATAAAATGTCGGCTGACATGATTAGTTGATCGCTTGATTGGGAGTCTGTCAAAGTATTTGTACCAAAGCAAAGTTTCGTAATAAAAAAAAGTGTAAGAATTTCTACTGACGTGGCACATTCTCATTGACTTGAAATAAAAAAAATAAAAGTTTGGTGAATAATTTTTTTTATGTCCTTCTCGCGGGGGATGATGATCTCATGGTGGGACAGAGCCATGTGTTGGTTTCTTAAAGGCAGCCTTTGTATTATGTATTTGCTTGATATACAGGGGATTGAACTGTAATGATCGGGGTGCAGCATGTAAACGAATACGAAGAAAGATATATTCATTCGTTTAATTTTAATTAAGCAAGCGAACAAATAAAATATTATGTTTGTGTTTGTTCATTAAATAATATAGTATGCTCATGTTCGTTTATAATATTTCGTTAAAATAATAAACGAATGCAAATGAACATTGAATATTATATAATTTTTTTTCTTTTTATATTTCTAATACGTGTTTTTATTTTTTAAAATATAATGCTTTTTAAAAAAACAATAAACATAAATGTACATATGTGAATAAATTTAAATAAACATAAACGAACGAATTACCGAACGTTTATGAACGTAAATGAACGAACGAACTATTTTTTGTATTCAATCATTTAATTAAATGAACAGAAAATCTTGTTCATGTTTGTTTAATAAATAAATGAACATAAACGAATTTTTTACTGAACGGTTCACTGAACATTCCGTTCGTTACGGCCTTGTTGAGGTGTATAATTATTTTATTAGATTAATCGATTGATTATCGATTTGTAGTATTTGATGCGATCTTGATAAAAATATCTACTTATTTTTTAGTACTTTGATATATATATATATATATATATATATATATATATGCTTTGTAAATAAATTATTTAAATTCAATTTTTTTTAAAATAACTTTTTTTACCTACTTACAAGTTCTAATTTTTAAAAATTAGTAATAAAGGAAATGTGTTAAGAAATCTTGTTGGGCAGTGTTACTTTATGGTTGGACTTGGACCTACCATGAAATACATGTGACTTTTAGAAACCGAGTTTTATTTTACGGAGATATGTGGCCCCTTGTCCTCCATCCTCTTTCAAACAAATCTGGTTGTTCAATATTTGTACTCGCATCATTATATATAGGTTAACCTACAGCAAATTTAAGTGACAAACCCATTTTAAATAATTATTTACAGAAATGACCCCTCAAAGTTTTATTTAGAAAAATAACCCTAAATCTGCCGCGTATAAAGAATTCGGGTTTTGCAAAAAGCGAGTTCCGACCTCGCTTTATGTGAAACGCGAGTTGTTCGAACGTGGCATCACTTTTCAGAGTAACGAACTTAACATGACCTCAAGGTCCCCGAGAATTTAAAAAGCCAGTTGAATTTACCGGGGGCTGTTTAATGGAACTCGCTTTATGCAGAAAGCGAGTTCTTTGTAAATCGGGGTAGCAGAACAAGCGTCCATAGGCATGTTCGAGCGATATTTCAGGGCTATTAATCGTGTAATTTCAGTAAACGACGAGTTTAGGTGCGTAGTATTAGAACTTGTTTTTTATTCGACACCAATATGGGCAAGTTCAGTGCGTTGTAAACCGGGTAAAATTCGCGTTCAAAACGGTACCATAGCTTGTTTTTGTGAATGACTGGAAAGTTAAAAGGGCGTGATAGGCTTTTCCGGTTTATTTATTGAGTTTTTAATGTACGTTTATTATCGCATTTTTTGACCTTGGAGGTGTTGTGGAGGAACTTGGCTTCCATTTGAGACTAACATTGGAACGTGCGATACACGGAGAAGGGTATAAAAATTACGTTGAAAATGGTTCGAAAGCGTGATTTTTTGTAGGAACGACAAGGCAGAAAGACAACTTTTAAAACCAATGAGACATTGTTATTTCAACATAAACTTATATTACATCCGTAGAAAGTTGTAACCCGTTACTAGTATTACATTTCAACATAAACTTATATTACATTCGTAGAAAGTTGCTACTGGAATACGCCTATCATATTCTATCCCACAACTTATGTTCTGACCCCGATCAAAGATAACACCCCCACCGAAGAGGGCATCTTGTACATTACCGCGCCGGGGTCATCATCGGCCAATTCCTTACACATTCCCATTCTCCGTGAGGTGGGCAATCCTGGATATTGAGGTATACCTCATTACTCTACATTTACACCAGGATTCCATCATCAACGCAAATGGTAGGAGCTTTGGCCGCGGTTACCTTCTCAAGTATTTACCGTTCAACATGTAGGTCTGACCTCGTTCAAATATAATGCAAATGCTAGGAGCTCTAGGCACATACTCATGTTGCAACTACATATACCAACAAATCACAATACTCGAGAAATCTCTTAGCCAAAGTATTTTTCGAGTATGTGATTTGTTGTTATTGGTAGCTACAATAGAAGCGAAATATGCTCCGAAGTTACCTTATTGCAACTTCGGGGGGGTATTTAATGAAGAGATCTCGCTTTTTGTAGAAAGTAAGTTCTTTCAGGTTTCCTGACATGTCAGGGATCTCGCGTTCTGTGAAGAGCGAGTTCTGCCAGAATTCGTGATGTGTCAGGAATCTCGCATTCTGTAGAGCGCGAGTTCTACCAGGATTCCTGACGTGCTAATAATCTTGCGTTCTATACAGACGAGTAATAGGTTGAAAATAAAAAAAACAATAAATAACAAAAAACACTAGCAAACAACAAATATCATACCATAAGATATTAATAAATAAAACCCTAAAATTAATATGAGCAAATCGTACTTAAAACATAGAAATTAAAAACCAAAAAAAATGGAGTTCAATATATTCAAATACAATAAATTAAAACCAAATAAAAAATTGAATTCAAATTCAATAAATTGAAATGCAACAAACATTTAGTTGATATGAGGGCCCGAGCGATTAGGACACTTGTTAATCGTGTGTTCGGGATTTCTACATGTACTACAAAGTTTCTTTTGTCTCGTTCTTTCTCTATGTTCGACCATGTCCTCCGTATAGTAAATCCTTGTCGATCGTGGACGTCCCTTATTTCGTAGTAGTGCAGGATCTAGGCGTATGGTCGGTTCATCATCAATGACACACGTATCAATTTCATTTCTGATGGGAGGAAACTCTTTTTCGTAAACCTTCAATACCGTTTTCAGTAAGTATATCGGATCAAGCACTTGCATGTAGTGAATCCGTTAGGAAGAACAAGCAGCAATGGCGTATGCGTACGGGTATTTGAATATTTGGAAGACTTCGCAGTCGCAGGTTCTCTTCCTCAGATCTACCACGTATACATTGTGCTATATGAATTCCAATGGCCTCGAAAATTCTGAAACACTAAACAAATGGTCTTTTCGAGAGAAAAGAGTTGCAGTCATCGCATTTAAATGGCGCACATAAGTTTGCAATTTTTCGAGGAAGTCCGGGTGGACTTTGTGGCCACCTACCATTTAATCAGTTGCTTGCTTTCCTAGGGTTGCAAATAGGGTAGCCAAACGATAGTAGGTTGCTTTGACAACGGAAGTGATAGGCAAATGCCGCACTCCCTTGAGAGCTGAGTTGACCGCCTCAGCCAAGTTCGTTGTCATGTGACTATATCGTTTACCCCCATCATATGATCGAAGCCATTTCCCTTGAGATTTTGGCAAGGTAGCCTACGCCTTTGTCATTCCTGGCTCTTAGTTCTTTGAACAGCTGGTCTACCTCATGTACGTAATGCGAGTTGCCTAGGGAATGACAAATACCTAGTTAGAGGCGAACAATACCTGCAAAGATATCGTAAATGTAGAGGACGTAAAAGACGTACCCATTCGAAGCATCATTGCATGTTCATCTTGGTTCTTGTAAATCTGCAAGTAGTTGACTACAATGTGTCGTAAGCAGTAACGGTGGTAAATATGGGGAGGCAGCCAAGACCGGCCCAAACTATGTATTATGTACTTGATCGCATTAGATCTGTCAGAAATAACACATATCCCATCATCCTTGCCCACATTACATAAGAAAGAACATGTCTCCGTAGGTTTTTAAGGAATAACTGCCAAGACTCGAGATCCTCATTTTTTACTATTGCAAAAGCTACAGGAACGGTTTTTCGATTGCCGTCTTTTGCAACCGCAGAAGTAAGACCTGTGTATATTTCCCATACAACCAAGTACCGTCGATCTGAACCATCAGCTTGCAATGCATGAATGCACTGAGGAAATGTCCAAAATAGCCAGTAGAATTGACAAACACCTGGTAGGACACGATCATTTTCGTATGCCAAAGCTGTCTCAAGTTTCACAACCGTTCCAAGTATTTGTTTCTGCATCATTTTTAGCCACGGGTGCAACTCGTTGTAAGATTCCTCTCATTGGCCAAACAATTTTTGTACGGCCCGCCACCTTGCATACCATGCTTTCGGGTATTCAGGAATGTAGCCGTACCAATTTTTTGCTGCAGTGATACATGTGGCAATCGTCACACGAGGATTTGCTTTGACCAGTGGCATGAAGGTATCGCATAGGACGTGCATATCCAAGTTCTTGTGATCCTGATTAGGTTACTCACGGTGCATGTATAAGGCCCATCCAGCTTTGTGATTCTCCACAGCCCGTTCAGCATCTTCAAGGATGATACACGAACCCTCCACTCACATCCCTCTTTCTTGTGGGTGCACTTCACAATGTAAAAATTCGGTTGGGTTTTCTTCACAGTCGACGTAACTACCCGGCGAATGTTGTATTACTTAATAGCGGCCACAGCCAGTTCTTTTGTCAAGAATGTCATTCCAATGGCGAGTTCACCATCAGCACGGTGGTTGTAACCGTCAATTGTTGGGGATTGTAAAAATTCCAGAACGTTCAAGGCATCCATATCAACCGTTGTGAACTGTGATGGTGGCTGGTAATAAGAAATAGGTTGGCCAAAACTGGAACGTTGCTTTCTGCCGGGTGTTATTCGTTTCTTTCTAAATCTTCGAAGGACCCTACTGGAATGTTCATGTCTGCTGGTTCTTCATAGAAGGGCCCTTGCTCGTCGCCGTCGGGTCTGACTTCCCTAACCAGTTCTTCGTCAAAAAGACCCCTTCGAACCGGTATAGTTCTACGTCGTCGACTGCTACCCTTTCGGGCGAGCAGACTTGTTGTTGATCGCAAGACCGCTCACGAACCATATTACGAAGATCAAAATCGAGCGCACTAGCACAAGAATGTCTCCCCATAGATGGTTGAACGTACTTCGTACTAGAGACATACGTTGAGTATCGTCCATATGAGAAATTATCGAAGGGGTTGAACGCTTCATGGTCGGACGACCTCATGTAGTTGTGGGATGATAACGTTGTCTCTCTCATACTATACGGATTGTATGTTGCATGTCTTCAAATTGGAGAGGATGGTGCATCGAATTCATCGTTCAGGGGATGGTTTAAGTCGACAATGCACGAATGTCTTGGTGCAGAAGATGACAATGCACTCAACTCGTTGCATAGACTGTATGTAGTTAATTGGTTGAAATTATTTCGTAAACCGGCCATGGGGCTATCAACATTGACATTAGGGTCGAAGTCAAAATTCGCTCATCTCCAGCCTGGGATTTCGATACCAGCATCAGAATCAGAAAACGACACATACAACTCGATGGGCCTTCTTAATGAATACTCCAAATGGGTAGCCACCATCAACTTCACATCACTGTTGTCCCTAATGCGACATACTGAGTAGGTTAACAGTTCAATAGAGATCGACAGACGATACTTCAACTCCTCCAGCCTTTCCATACGGCCATGTGGGACATTGTTTTCCACTTCCTTAATCAACTTCTTACACGATAATCTTATTGTAATAGTTATTCTTACAGTATTCACGGACTGAAAAATGATACCGAGTGAGAAATCAGCAATTATCTCACCACGTGGTATACTAGAACGTCAATACTTCCTCGTCTCGACATTTTCCTAGCAAATAAAAGACCTACATGTAACAAGAACATACATTAGTACCAAGCAATTTAGTAAAACTACACAATACAAGCATTGCAGAAATCGTGGCAAAACTTACAATTAAAACACTTATCTGATTCAAACGGCTCGTAAATTATGTTCGCAATATCCTTTACTCTCCACTGGCTTCTATAAGATGTTGCGAATGTTGATGAGAAATTTATCTGTAGTTTGGGATCATTCCATTCTGCCTGATATAAGAGGTGTGAAGGACCAATATAATATTCGTCTGGAAAATCATGAAGAATCTTACTTTTGCAGACGTGTCGGACAAGAGGCACATCAATGAACCTAGCTTTTTGTAAAAAGCGTGGTTTATCGCTTCATTCATAAATACTCTCCGGTTCTACAAGAAGCAATGTCCATTCCATGCACTATTTGCTGCAGTCTGCTGATTTGATTTGCCACGGTACGTAATAAGTAAAAAATCTTCAAAACATGGCAAGGTTTTCGGCAACTGTCTTCCATTCCGGAACTTATTTCCATACTTCCTTCGATAGCATTGTCTATTCCATGCATTATGTATACTGAACAATGTTTCACATAAATAAAGGAGGACAACAGCATCGTTGCCCATACTTAGAACATTAATAAAGGATGAAAGATGAACTCATAAAATATAATTTGACGATGATTTAAGGACTGAAAGGTTAATGAGAATCATCGTAGTTAGTTGAAATGTCTGAACTTAAGTTAAGTTCTTCGATTAGTTGTTGTTTTTGTTGTCTGCGCCTGTACATAAAAAGTTGCATCTCGTCGGCGGCTGCATCAACATTCAGTGAAGACGAAGCTTGTTCAGTGCTCGCTGCGTGTGCGGACGTAGCAGCTTTTATGGGTGTAGATAAACTACTTTCTCCGACGCTCATCTCATCGAACTTAACATTTAAATGGATGTATTTAGCTCCTACAAAATTGAGCCGGTCGTACATGTTACGTACGTCGGTTTCGTTGGTAAGCTTCAGAATATAGTGCGTTTCAGTTGCCATCTGTGCTGGGATTTTACATTCCAAGTAAGAAATCTGCTTGTCAGTACGTTTATTAATATCTTTAGATATCAACTGCAACAAATCGTGGAGTGACATATTACTGGTGATTGTTGAGTCGAAATGGTACCGATAAAATAAAATGTTGCGAAAAACTTAGCCATGAGGGGAGCAAAGTGTTGGATGTTTTGCTGAAATAGATATAATCGGAGCGTAGGTTTTATAGGGAAGGAAAAGTGGAATGGATTTAATTTCAAAAACCAACCTTGCGTTCTATGCAACGCTGTTTTCGACGGACATCGCTATCTCTAGAACGCGAGGTCCCTTCTGATCGTTCATTATATGCGACTGCTGAGTCTCAACAGATTCAAACCAGTTACATAGGACCTCGCGTTCTGCAGAAAGCAAGGTCCAAGGGTTTTCAAAATTATGTTTTCTAAAATTTATTATATTTCTAAAAAATTAATAAAAATAGAAAATTTATTAGTAATACAACTTATATAATTAATAGATTTTCAGATTACTAAAAACTTTTATCTTGTATTATATTTAATAAATTTATATACCAATAGAGTTTAAAATTTTAACAAACTTTTAGATATGGGCATTAATTAGTAATACAACTTATATATTAATATAATTTAAATACCATCTTTTACTTTATGACTATTTGATTTCAAAGATTCAACACTAATTAAGATTTCAATTTAAGGAAAATAAGAATTTGAAATCAAATATTTTTACTAAATATTCTTATTTAAGGAATAATATTTGAAATCAAATATTTAAAATACCATCTTTTAATAATAATTTAATGGACGGTTTGTGAGGAAAAAAAATAACCTCGCGTTCTACGTAATGCGAGTTCCCTTTTGATCGTTCAAGATGCTCTCTGAAAAGTCAAATGACGCGTCTTTTCAACGAAACTCACTTTCTGCATAACGCGAGGTCTGTGAAATCTCGTTTTTCTCAAAACACGAGGTCATTTAATGTCGCTTCCTAGGCTGTGCGAGACCTCTTATAAATAGGGCCCTACAAACTCAATTACCCTACACCTCTGCATTCTTCTTCTCCTATTCTAGTATACATATCCTAAATTTTCTATACAATGGCGGCTTTATTGAGGCTAGACTAACGACACGTCTTTGACTACTGGCGGGCAAATGAGGAGGTAATATTTTTTTCTTACTTTAAATTAATTTCTTTATTTTGTAATTTATTTCCTCATATATATTAATTATTATCTTTGTAGTCACTCATTTTTATCCGGTTTGTAAATATTGTTAATATATTAGTATAATAATTAATAGGTATTATTATTGCATGTCTGCATATTATGTTATATGTTTACTATATATATGTGATTAATGAGTGTAAAACATGTATGGGATATGTGTAAGCGCATGCGTATTATACGTATTATGTATGTGTATGTGTGTAGGTGTTGGTATATGCGTATGTTTATATTTTGTACATGTATTGTTTGCACATGTATAATATATATGAACAAAAGTATGTGTGTGTGTTTAAACGCATGTAATATGTATGTTGATTTGTATACACGTATATCATTCTATATGTATTTAGATTAATGCCATTGTTGTTGTTATTTGTATGTATATGTATTATTATTATTATTATCAATATTAGTTATTATTAGTGGTATTATTGGGTTATAGTTAAAATGGATCTGTAAATATAAAAACCCATATAAGTTATTATTAAATGCCTAGTCCCGTATATTACAAGGTCCATTATAGTTTACATGGCCCATTTTGGCCTGACCCAATATCTTAAAAACCCTAATCCATATCTGACCCCCTCCCTTTATCTTTGCGCAGCTGATCCAGAACCGTTGGATCAGGCGTCGATCCAACGGTCGTGATTAAAGGGAGATGTCCCACCAGATTCCGCGTGACCCAATATCTGTAAAGCATGGTGCGCGTGTGTCGCACGCTCGAGACTCCTCGGGTTCCCCAGAGGCCACGTGTCGTCGTCTCGCAAGATCTCCTACCCAAAGACCAGATCATGTCCCTCCATACAGTAAAGCATCTCAGCCGTTGGTTCAGATCTGATCCAACGGCCGGAAACAAGTCTGACCAGATGACATCTCCATCATGCTTCCACCAGGCTGCCTTCACCATGTCGCCATACAGCTCTCCCTCAACCATCGGACATGCCAAACATCACAAAAAAGGATGGGTGTCAGAGACAAAATCAAACAAAAATTACATTATGTTTTTACCAACCAGATCAGGGAGGATATATGTAAATGAACCAAAAGGTGCAAAAAAACAAGTTATCAGTTTCCAAAAAAATACAAAAAGGAAAAATAGAGTTTCGTGGGTAATCTTTCTTCTTCTTTCCTCCTTCATGCATGTATATTTTCCAAAAATAATAATATGAAAAAAGAGAGGATGTGAGTCTACCTTCGCCGTCTGTCCATTCTCTGGTGAGAAGCCCTTGTAGGGGTTAATCGGAGTAGGATGCTGGTGATAAAAGGGGTGGGTCATTTCATGAGAGGTTTTTTCCTTCAAAATGGGTTCGGCCTTTTTTAGATCTAGGGGGATGGTTGTTTTTTCTAACATCTAAAGGGGAGATCTGGTTTATACGTGACAAAGGGGTTGTTTTGGGTCGACCAAAGGGTTCACCGTCGCCGACTAACGGCGGCCGGCGGTGGTTCATGTTGTTTTGGGGCGGCTGTTTCTTCTGGAAAAACAAATGAGAGAGCTCTCTCTCTTAAGGGTAAAAAATGAAGGGAAATGAAATCAGGGGCCAGATAATTGAGTTTTATAGACCCGAAATAAAAATAAAATGGTCTAATTGCATCATAAATCCTCCCTTGTCCCCTAAATTTTAATTTTGAGCTCGCCGCATGGGTTAATTACAATTTCGGCCATTTTTCTTTTCTGTTTTATTTCAATTTGATCACTAAATTAACCGAAATCAGATTTTAAATGGTTTAATTACCCCACAGACCATTCCACATTTTCAAACTTTGCACTTTGAGCTTGCCCCATGGTCATATTGCATATCCAGTCCCTGCAAGTCTGTTTCAGTTTTTAATTAAATCCCTGAATGTGTTTTTTTGTTTATTTTATTTGTGCTTCATGATTTTCCTTTTGTTGCATTCTGGACATTTCTCATGTTTGAATGTTTGCGCCATTTAATTTCTATCACATGTTGTCAGCAAGTTTATTTTGTTCATACATGTACTAATGTCATGATTATTTGCGTATTTTGGGTTGTGCTTTCTACGTTGTTTATTTTGTTTGCTCGTAACGTACATGTTCGTTTGGTATGCTTAGTTGACTTATACTCATCGTGTTTGTATTGTGGCATATATGGATTGTTCACTTTGTTTTCAGGTTACATGTTATTATGTTTTTGCTTGCTACGTTTATTTGTGGTATTATGTTTTTTTGTGTTTTAATCCGTTCGTTCATCGTGTGTAGGCTTATTTTAGATATTATTTTAGTTTCTTTGTACATCATGTTTTTATGTACCCACATGGATTTTCATATCCTCGTTTTTTAGGATATATGTTAGTGTATTTCTTGGTGCTATGGAGATGTCATGTTTTTAATCTATGCATATAAATTGTGTCGCATGTCAAATATCAAGCATTAGTTTTTATTCTAGCATGTTTTCCTCTAGTGCCATACTACGCCATGTGTATGTTATCCACATTTTAGTTGTATGTTGTCTTAAAGTGTTCAAGCATGTTGAGGATAATTAATCCAGTTTTGTAAGCATGTTTTTATCTTGTTCATATTTGCTTCGTTTTTATCATGCTTTGTCTTTTTACCCATGTATTTTATTATTTTTGTTTAATTTAGTAATATGCATGCTTTTATATTTTATAGTATCATGTCAATATGAATCGTATGTATGTCTTGCTTTCTAAGGTCGCATAACGGAATATAAATTGTCAATGCGGTGCCCTTTTATCCGAGCGTAAACGGGGCCAGTATCAGGTGTAGTAATGGTGGTTGGGCGTTTACTCTCGGATAACGGGGCCTTTAAAATTTACTCGCACTTATAACCAAATTTTAATTTAATCGTCACTCTAATCTGGAAAGTCTAATATTAATAAAGCGGTAATTATTAAAGTACCAATTTTGGGCGGTGTGGGAGTGCTAATCCTTCCCCATCCGTAACCGACTCCCGAACCCAAAGTTTTCAAGATCTCTGATTTTTATGGTGTCCGGCCTACCTAAGTGGCCGGTGGCAACTCCAATTTCGAAATAAAATGCGTTTCTTCAAAATTCCCACAGAATAAACATTTTTATATCCGAAAGACCACCAATACTTCGAAAACTCGTTTTTCTAGCGAAACGGGACATTCGCTACAATCTTGTACTATTTTTCTTCAAGAACTACGAACGAGCATTGACATGCTATCTAAATCGTATCACGGCCGCGCCAGACGAGGATATCGTTCCATTTATTTCCGAAGCTGGTTTTGGGCACGTCGCTACTATTGTTGGCGGCACGAAGTTTAACCGTCCCTTCATTAATGCTCTATTAGAGCGATGGAGGCCAGAGACCCACACTTTCCATCTTCCGTATGGCGAGGCTACAATTACACTGGAGGATGTTGCATATCATCTTGGCTTGCCTACCGACGGCACGATTATTACCGGTGTTGTCGAGGGTTACTGGCTGAACCTGTGTGCTGAGCTGCTAGGAGTGGTTCCGGACAAGTTCGACGTTGGCAAAGTCTTTCTAACTTTTTTAGAGCAAAATTTTACAATCCTCCCCCGAATGTGGATGACGAAACAAAATGGGTAAATATATTTATTTTACTATATATTTTGTTTCATATTTTTTTAATAATTAAAATATTTTTATAACGGTATTTATTATTTTCGCAGCAGTTTGCTCGTGCCCACATCCTACAAATTATTGGAGGGATTTTGATGCCTGACAAATCTCGCAACAAAGTCCACCTGATGTGGCTGTACCATCTCCGCAATTTTGCAAAATCTAGCAAGAAATGTTGGGGAGCAGCGGTCATGGCCTTTCTGTTCAGGGAGCTTTGCAGAACCGTCGACCCAGATAGAGCCGCAGTCAGAGGATGTCTTTTACTGCTTCAGTCTTAGGTTTGATTTCGAATGCCCTTTTTAAGTCCGCAACCTAGACAGTCTACCCCATACCTATTTCCGCTTATTCGAAGGTACTATTAAAACTATTTAATTTAATTTAAGAATATATTTTTAAACTATTACAATTTTTAAATTCTTTTTCATTAATGACAGGTGGTGCCTTCCACTCACTCACCAGGGACTGCTAGAGACACATCGAGACTACAGACTGCTGATCGACAAGATACAAAACGTGGTCAGGATTTCGGATATTTTTTCTTAATTCCTCAAAAAAATCGGCCAAAAAATTATATAACTCACATTCAAAAATTTTTGTTCAGTTCCTATGGACTCCGTATGCTGCTCCTTCGATTCGGGACTGTATTCCACAGGACATCACGGACGGCTCTCACGTCTGGCTGCTGCTGGTGTCACTCATCAACTACGAAACTATCGAGTGGCATCCTACTGACTCGGTTCTGCGACAATTTAGCTACGTCCAAAGGGTTCCAAAGCCGCCACCCAATTTGGACGAATTACATCAGTTGACGCGGTAGGGGAAGACGAAAGTCCATGGGGCCAACATCACACTAACTGGGTCAGGCAATGGATGACAAGGTATGGTAGGCGGTCGCCCGTCTGTGTACCCATTGTGAATCAGGACGTCACATTCGACTATATGCAGTGGTACTACCAAAATAGGAAGCCGCATATACTAACTCTGGAGGAGCGACAAAGAGAAGTTGTGCTGTCTCCCTAAAATTGCCCACCCGCACAACGTCACGCCACCCAACGCCAGTCGACGCAGCGCGGTACCATAATTGGGCATGAAAGCTAGAGACGTTGAACACACATTGTAGGGGCCTCGTCCTCTAGAACAGCGCGAGCAGCAGATCATTCCGGGGCAGGGCCTTCGACACTAGCGCCAGGACCGACATTCATGCACTCCGCTTCATCATCGTTTCTGCAGATTGGTCATTCTCAGACGTTTCAGCAGATGAGGCCTCCACCCAAGCTTTTCACGACAGACGCCTTTCGTCCTTTTATGTTGATGCCTCCACCATATTACCCGACACCGCCTTTTGCATATGTTCCTCCAGTGTTGGATGTTCCACCATTGACAACATAGTTCGACTACAACATTGTCGAGCAGCCGCCGCCGCAGAGTTTGTTTTACACCGACCCCGGTGTCAGCGGTGGTCTGTATTTCGAGGCGACGATGACGACAATAATAGAGCACATGCCGCTCGGAGAAATCCACCACAAGATCGTCGTGCACCCAGCTACGGAACGGGTGGACATAAGCGTCATTAGGACGAGGGGATGTTTATTTATCAACTTTATTTATTATTTTATAATTTTAAATATTTTATTTTGTCTTATTTTTTTACATAGTTTAAGATTTTATATTTATTTTCGTTCTTTGTCGGATAAACAACAACATACGTTATTCGATAAATAAACATGAAAAGATTATCACGCCCTTTTAACTTTTCAGTCATTCACAAAAACAAGCTATGGTACCGTTTTCAACGCGAATTTTACCCAGTTTACAACGCACCCATACTGACGTCGAATGAAAGACAAGTTCCAATACTACGCACCTAAACTCGCCGTTTACTGAAATTATACGATTAATAGCCCTGAAATATCGCTCAAACATGCCTATGGACACTTGTTCTACTACCCCGGTTTACAAAGAACTCGTTTTCCACAGAAAGCGAGTTCCATTAAACAGGCCGCGATAAATTCAGCCGGCTCTTCAAATTCTCGAGGACCTCGCGTTTTGCAAAAAACGAGGTCCTGTTAAGTTTGTTATTCTGAAAAGTGATGCCAAGTTCGAACAACTCGCGTTTCACATAAAGCGAGGTCGGAACTTGCTTTTCGCAGAACGCGAATTCTTTATACGTGGCAGATTTGGGGGTCATGTTTCTAAATAAAGCTCTGAGAGAATAATTTCTTTAAATAATTATTTAAAATGGGGTTTTCATTTAAATTTGCCTTAACCTACTCTAAATATTATTAATTTTGAGGATTTGTATCGATTTTGTCACTTAATTTTATAACGTTTTAATTTCACCACTAAAATTTGATTTTAGTTTTAATGTAAATATTGGACCGTTAAATCATTAACGACATAATGAAAGATTTTTTTTCCTGTGAACTTTAGCTTTGTGTATCAGTTTTGTAAATAAACTTTAAAGTATTTCATTTATGCACTAGACTTTAGTTTTTGTACCATCTTGGTCTCTATACGCAGTTGTCGAATTCTTTAGTCGTCATTGTCGTTCAATCACCGTTTGACACCAGTCGCCATACGCGACAAAATTAGCACGAAAAAATTCACATTTCACTCCTTTTTTTTTGGATTGTTTTTTTTTTACGAAACCCACTCAAAATCAATAAAAATATATCTAAAGGTTTAGGGTTCTAATACTATGATATTCTTCAACGGTGGTTCGGTGAGACTAGTTTGAAGTATATTATTCGTCATCTTGAAATAATTAAAATAATTAAAATAGCAACAATTGAATCCATAATTTTCGAGTTATTGTAATAACAGCGATGCCATGCGAATTAATATTCAATTGGTCTCATCCTTTTATTTATAGAATATGTAAGATTCGAATTTTCTTGAAAAAGACAACAATGACTAAGAACAACACGGTACATTTATTTCGTATTAATGATTTTAATACTTTTAGTGACGTTTTTATAATAAATTTCTATAATTTTAAAATTAAAGTACACAAATGATCACTGAATTATCTATAAAAATATAAAATGGTCATTAAATTTTTAAATATTATATAATGAGAATTAAATTTTAGTTTTTGTTACAAAGTGGTCACTGAACCATTAACTGTCGTTAATTGGGTGATATGACAGTTACAAAATTTAAATAATATAACATTTAATCCTCTATATTGACACATTTAATCAATTTATTCTTAATTTAATATTCATTATTGATGTCTAAATTAATTGAATGTATAAATATTGAGGATTAAATATGTTATTATAAAAAAATTTGTAACTGTCACATCTCCCAGTTAAAGACAGTTAGAGGGCTAGTGACTATTTTGTAATAAAAATTAAAATTTAATGATCATTATGTATTTTTTAAAAATTTAGTGACTATTTATGTACTTTATCCCAATTTTAATATAAATTATTTGATTAATAAATTAAATATCAATAATTATATAAAAAAATACAATTAGATTAGTTTTGTATAACAGTACGGCCAGACCCGAAATTTAAAATGATATAATTCTAACCCAAAACGTGGCAACCAACAATGCCGATTAATAACACCACGAAACATAATACAAAAAACCTGAGAAAAGATCGTTACTTTAAATTAGAATTTCCAAATCTCTCGGCCTCTCAGAAGCCAAACTCTCTAATCTCTAGAATCGTCGCCGTGCCATGGCTTTAATCACCCGAACCACCGCCAATCGCCTCCCCCACCTCCTCTCCGTACAGCGTGCACTCTCTATTCATACAACTATCCCTTCTCTGTCCTCCTCCGCCACCCCATCTACATACGCCCGCCCTTCTCCGCCGACGACCTCCGGTCCTCCCGCCGGGATCTCAAAGCCGGCGGAATACGTGATCTCCAAGGTCGATGACCTCCTAAACTGGGCCCGTCGTGGATCAATCTGGCCCATGACCTTCGGCCTCGCTTGCTGCGCCGTTGAAATGATGCACGCCGGTGCTTCTCGCTACGACTTCGATCGCTTTGGTGTCATTTTCAGGCCTAGCCCTCGGCAATCCGATTGCATGATCGTTGCTGGCACTCTCACCAACAAAATGGCCCCTGCTCTCCGCAAGTATTGTTTGATTTCATTTCTTAGGGTTTCATTAAGATATTTGATTTAATATTGCTTTGTTTTGATCTCTATATTAGATTTGGGGATTTTTGAGTTGTGAATTGTTGCAGTCCCAACTTTCTTTAGCTCGTTGATTTTTAGGGCAATTAAATACTGTCATAATTGCAAAATTTAATTCGTGGATCCTCTGTGATTTGTGACTGAATTCCTTTGCTGATTTTGAAATCTTGCTTTGATTTAATTCGGGTGCAATTTTCAAATAATTAATGCAATTATTTCCCTGAAATTGATGGATTTTTTGGGAATATTTGATTAGTTGAGAATGAACTGAAAGCTACCTGGGGCTGTTTCTTCTTAAAAATTATGCTTTAGATTTTGGGAGAATTGTTGAAGAGTTAGGAATATAAAGAACTACGATTGCCATCATTTTCTATCTGTAATCTTCTTATTCCCTTAGCTTGGTTGACCAACCATGGATCTTAATGGTGTAAACCTGAAGCTCAAGCTTGCATGGTCCTTGATAAAATTGTGTGATCTAACCAGAACTTGGTGTGTTACGAAGAAGATTAATAATTATTATGAACGAATTAGAACACAACAATGTTTGATCTGTTTAACTTTTATTTTATGGTATGTCTGAACTTGTAGAAAACTATCCAAGCCTAGACTGAGCTGGCTTATTTGGCTTGTAATTTTTTGGCTGCCCTCCTGGTTCCTAGGGCAAAGCCCTAACTAATCCGGACTGACTCGCGTCGCACACTGGCTTTGGTGGGTGAGTCTTCCAGTAGGGATTTTTTGCATACACAAGGCCTCGAACTCGAGACCTGCTTAAGTGATATTGATTTGTTTACCACTTGGACCAACCCCGTTGGTTATTTGGCTTGTAATTTAGTCTCATAAGGACCATAGGCTTAATGTGACATGGTGAATTTAGACTGGGATGTTCATGAAAAAATTTTGTTGTTTTAATGTGATTTGACATTTTGATTTGTTCTCAGAGTTAAGTGAAACAAATACAACTATAATGCTCTTACCCTTGCTTGTATCTCCGTCTCTGCTTTGAAATTTGTGATTCTTAGCAGCATTTTCCATATTTTGTTGCTCGGTAATGTATAGTAGAGATTCTTCATTTTGAAGTGTGTTGCTTGTGAATGACTTGGCAAAGAACAAACCCCGCGTCTATATTTACTTCTTCCTGCTTCCCTTCATATCTCCCATTTGTTTTCCCAGTCTCCAGTTAATACAAATTTGTTGGTATTTGACGATGGTATTGTAATCTTTGCAGGGTTTATGACCAAATGCCAGAGCCAAGGTGGGTGATTTCAATGGGAAGTTGCGCAAATGGTGGTGGTTATTACCACTACTCATACTCTGTTGTTAGAGGTTGTGATAGAATTGTCCCCGTTGACATCTATGTTCCTGGTTGCCCACCTACTGCAGAGGCATTATTGTATGGAGTTCTTCAATTGCAGAAAAAGATCAACAGGCGCAAGGATTTCCTCCATTGGTGGTCCAAGTAAGGATATCACGAGCTGTTTCTAGGCTATTTGCAAACGGTATGCAGTGTTAATTACAAATAAATACTAAATCAATTCTCTGGTGAAATGCCATGTAGAAGATGGAGATTGTTAATAAGTTTTTGAACATAAAAAGTCCATGTGGTTTCTATGACTCTGTATGGCGACTGTACTTGCTGTATTGTTTGGAACTTCATGTTTCTGCTGCTCATGCTTTTGTTCAGAGAATGTTTATGTTCTGTTTTGAATTCAAATGGTATGAAATATGAATAATTTCATTGTTTTCATGCTGCATATATCTGGATCTGTTGGGCATTTTTGTTAGAATCTAGTTTGCTCTATACACAAGTTCAGGATTTGAACTCCCGACCTTGCTTTTAAGGTCGGGTTTTATTGGACCAATTGATAATTGGTGTTATTTTTTTAGAATTCCACATTATTAGATTAATATTCATTGTAAGTAGAATAAAAAAATATCCTCAAGTCGGTCTTTCGGTTCGAAAATGGAATTTTGATTCAAGAACACTAATGAATTCTCCATTAACCGGGAAAATGATATCATATGAAGCTTTCCAAATTATATAAAAACCTTTCTATCAACAATTCTGTGTATACAAAGCAAAACATCAAATTTTTATAATGGATAACATTAATCGACTTTCGGATCCTCACCTCCTAGCAGGTCTTCATACGAAACCAGGACCCTAATCCTGTCATGAACAGATTTTTGTGTCCCTTCCGCACCAAACTGCTCCGGCGGGTTTTGTGGAAGCAGTTGAGGATCTTCAGGAACACTTGCTGGAGTTTCAATAGTCAGCTCACAAACAGTTTCCGGAGAAGAATTCCCTTCTTTCCGGCGGGTTTTGTGGAAGCACTTGAGGATCTTCAGGAACACTTGCTGGAGTTTCAATAGTCAGCTCACAAACAGTTTCCGGAGAAGAATTCCCTTTGTTCTGTGCCACTCGTCCGGAATTTTGTTGCCTGAATTGCTTCAAAAAACGACGTTGTCACCGGTCGCTGAGTTTGGTTAGATAGCCAAACTAAAAAGAACACTGGGCGCTACCCTTGACAACTAATCCACAGGCAGAGCACACAAACAACCAGACAACTTGTTCCTAAGGACATTATTCAGACATCTTATTGCTACATAAGAAATTTCTTATGCAAATGAAAAGGAAGAGAATAGTACTTGATGTGCTCATCAATACAAACCTCAAAGTCCTTGGTTCTTTTCATTCTTTCTCGATAAGCAACAGGTTCTCGCACTTTTAAGTTATTCCACAATACGCCACCACCCGTCTGGCAACGTTTTCCGTCGGCAGTCATTTGGCCTCCACAAGATTGAATTGCGTCCACCTGGGAACTTCGGGTTTCATAATACAATTCCGGTAGGGAAATCGCGGGGAAAACGAATGTCGAAAAGAAAAATGAAGGATTCTTCAAAACTTAAAACTATGAAAATCATCAATTATAAGCAAATCAATAAACATAAAACAAAAACCATGGTTTTGCATCCTATATATACATCAAGCAACGGTACCCAAGGTAAACACTTCAACACATCACACCATCTTAAGAAGAAGCATGGAACAATGTAATTTGATTTAAAAACTTTAATGTTTCAACCAATAATGGACCGAGGGGTAATGGGAGATAGTCGCAACCTCTAAAAATTTTAAATTCTCGTATGGTTTAAGTATTTTTCTTTATATTTTTTATTGATGATATAATTTCACGTCCCTAATTTCAAATATAACTTACTAAAAGTTCTCACCATGTCTCGCCTCCACTTATTCTATGTAATTCTCACTTACATGCACAACCAAATGTTTCGGTCAAGAAATCAAGCATCATGTACACATAAACACTGTATGTATGTATGTACCTCTGTAACAAGATCAGTCAATGCAGAAACCCCCAAACACCCCACAGCAGTGTACACCATGTATGACTTCTTTTCTTTCAATCGACTACAAGTATCCAAAACAAACCTGCAAAACCCACATTTATCAATTTATCATGCATACATACATACATACATACATACATAATGACAGAGAATTACTGGTTTATATCCAAAGATTTATCTCCAGAACCACCCTTTTTTTTCTTCTTCTTCCTCTTATTTGCTCGGCGTTTTTTATTCTTACTCTGGGAACCTTGATTCTCACCTTTAAAATCAGCAACGCCGCTTTTTTCCCGATTATTTCCCGACTGATTACAATCCACGACAATGAGCTCTCCTTCTTCAACGTCAAGCATTTCAACATCTTCTCCATCATCTTCATCTTCAAAGATGGGTTCCGATATGCTCTCTCCTTTCTCCATCTGAGAATGTCCAAAAGAAATAAAAAAAAACCCAGAGTTTCTACTTCGTGAAGCTTTTGAATTGACAGTGGGGGAAGTTCGCCGGCCGAAATTTCGGTTAACGTGGGTACGTTTCAGTTCGATTTCTGGCGGCCATTATTTTCTCGGAGTTTGATGGATTTTAGCCCAAATTAATAGCTATGAGCCGATTCCGGGTTTTCATTTTCAGAGTAATTAAAAGCCCGTCTGAGTGGGCCTTCATCCGGGTTTTTTAATCCCAATATCCGACTGCTTGATCGATTAATTCGAATCAAATTTTTACATATACTTAATATGTAGTGAACCTCTCAATTGAATTTTCTCTATTTACAATGTCAGGATTTAAACTCTTGAAATTATTTAAGGGACTTAGTGTCTCATCACGTTAGACCAACTCGTTTGTGGGGATACGACCGGTTTTTTAACCCTCATTTAAACCAAAACTTTAAAAATCAAACGGGAAATCGACTAATCTACTTTAATTTTCTTAAAATTTAACAATATCTATAGATAAATTAAATATCGGGAAATTTACATTAACTAAATTTAAAAATTATAATTTTCATTATTAATCTTTCAAAAATAGCATTAGATTTAATACATTGTTATAAAATTATCATCGGAATGTATTAAATTAGTATAAATAATCATTAAATTAATGAAATTATTATATTATTTTATAATGTCTCGTGATAATTTTATACCCACCCAATTATTTTATAACGTCCCTTAGATATCGTGCCAGTTGTTTCCTACCATTATACTGTCATAAATGACCATTTTAGTGATATACCCACCCAATCTTTTTTTCATCAATAATGGGGGGACCTTTATTTTAAAAATATACAAATGAGGCCCCTTATGTCTCAAACTTTTTTTTTATTTTTAAAATAAAATAAATAAATAATTTTTGATGAAGTGATCAATGTTATGGTTAATTTACATTTTAGACTACTGAACTTAACATTTACTTTCATTTATGTCACGAACTTTTGATTTAATCAAATTAAATTATTTGATTTTTATTATTAATAAATTAAGTTATTTATATTAATTTTAACAAAAAACTTAAATTACACTTTTACTTGACATATTTTTTCACACATCATCACCGAATAATGTTTAATTGATAATTTTAATAATTTTTATAAGTATTTCTTTTAAACATTTAATTTAGAT
This sequence comes from Hibiscus mutabilis, assembly GCA_019671005.1. Classification (NCBI taxonomy): domain Eukaryota; kingdom Viridiplantae; phylum Streptophyta; class Magnoliopsida; order Malvales; family Malvaceae; genus Hibiscus; species Hibiscus mutabilis. Next base: position 790,821 of record CM033715.1, read on the forward strand.
TAATTTAAAGGAAAATAAATAACTAAATTTCCTATAAATTCTAATAAAAAATATTAAATTACCAATTAAACGTTGTTTATTGATGATGTGTGAACAAATATGTCAAAAAAAAGTATCATTTAATTTTTTTATAAGAATTATTTAACAGTGTTAGTGTAAATGATTTAATTTATAAATAATAAAAATTGAATTATATAAATTAAAAGTTTGTGATGTAAATGTTAAGTTCAATGATATAACACGAAACTTACGAGTTTCTAATTTTATTTCAGATTTAACTATTGGGGATTGATTTGTAAAAGTGTATACACGTCTGTAGGAGTGTTTCGAATCAAGTTGAGTATAATGAATTTTTTTAACTGTTAATCGAATCGAATTAAGTTTTATCAAAAAAATGTATTATTTCAAAATATTAACATTTGCATAGACAGTCTTATTGTTTTAGCGGTTAAGTGATATTAGTATCGATTTTATTTAGAGTTTGAACTTTACTTTTCTGATTATAAAAAATATTTATAATTATTTTATTTAAATAAATATTCTTGTTACAAATTGTCGAATGGAATCTATAGTGCTTAAAATGTAATTATAAAAGAAAAACAATTATATTAAAATTAAATAATATGTAAAATATGCCATGTGAATATCATTATATATAGAGAGAGGATGATTATTTCAACATCGGTAGTGATTCTTTTATAAAGAGATTTTTAATGTTGTAGTGTGATCAATTTAGGAATTTTAAATCCCGACTCTTAAAGATTAAACTTTAAATTATAAATTATAAATTATAAAATGTATAATTTAGTAATTAGACACATGACGATAATAAAAAATTTGCTTATAAAAAAAATCAATGTGAATAGTAAATAATTCCTCACATATTAGAATTAAATAAAAACGGTATTTCAGAGAGATCCATTAACTGATTAAGGTTATTGATGTTCATGTTATTCTAATCTTATATCGTTCGAATTAGGGACAAAGTTAAATGGGTGTGGGAAAAATTTTATTTTTCACTTTTCTCCTTGTATATTAATTTTTTAAAAAAAAATTAATTTATTTAGAAATTCTTCCCATCACTTTAAATTGTTTATATTTTTACTTTAATATCAAATCTTAACCATGTCCATAATTTCAATCTTAACGTTAACCTTAAAAATGTAATTATCTTACAAAAAAAAAAGAGTGTTTCAAAATTTAACTTTTTTTAAGAAAAACAAAGAAAGAACGATAAGGCCAAACAAAAGAAACGTGGTTAAAATGTAGGTTATATCCTATTGGGGTTCCAGCCCAAATTAATCTAAGAGAAAAGACAAATAACCTGACCGAGTAGTCTGCCGTGAGGCCTCTTAACATAAAGTTAAAATACGACAACATTATAGAATAACATAAATTTTTATTATTTTAATAAAAAATATATAATTATATAAATTCTTATCATTTTTTAAGAATTTGTATATATTTTATATTTGGTAAAAAATTGTGTAATTATACAAATTCTTATATTATAACTTAAATTCTTACTATTTGTGTAAGATTTAATGTAAATCCGCCTTATTTTAGTCTCACCATAATATAACCAGCCAATAAATTGATGATAAAAAGTTTTATTGTCTTTTAAAATTTGTATTAATTCGGTTCAAATAATTTAGTTGATTGAACAGAAAATCTAATGCCTGAACTTAACAAGTGGTTTCATTAGAAAAATAGATGATATTTATCTTGAGAGACCTGAATTCAATCGCAATGTCTGCAAAATATGTGTATATGTTAAAAGGTTAAGAATATCAATAAACAAAGACTATCTTGTGAAGTTATGATCACATTTAGACTATTTAAAAAATGTAGAACTTTGATACACATGCTGTATAAAATTAATTTTACACTAGCATGTGTATTTACACTATAAAAACTCAAATCCTAAATTTCTAACCCTATACACTAAATTCTAAACACTAACCTTAAATTATAAATCCTAAACTAAAACCCTAACCCCTAAAATTAAAAAGCTGTGTATCAACGTTTTTTCCTTCAAAAAAATCTAAGGCCTAATAATTTATACTTTAATATATTTTTTTAAAGTATCAATTTAAGTAGATAAATAAAATGTAAAACACATCACTTCAACAAATATCATTTTCAGATAAATATTATTTGAACAATTTATTCCAAAAATTACAGAAAAATGTTCGTAACAATTTTCTTTATTCCAATAACATGGTGTCAATTAAACTAACTAGTCTCGTCTTGTTCTATCAATGTTGGTTTAGATATTTTTGATTTGATCTCAGTTCAAAAGTTCGGTTTGATCATAAAAACTCAATAACTCAAGTATATCCAATTTAAATTTGAATTCACTCAAACTTTAAAACTATTTGATTTTGAAATAAGTTGAGCTCAAATTCGTGTGAACTCAAAATGGCTTAAACATGAAATTATAAAAACTTAAAAGGAATTTAAACTTATAATAACTCAATCAAAAAAATCTATTAAACTTGAGCCTCAAGCATGAATACCAAATTTGTAATAACTTGACTAAAAAATTTAATTCTCAAACCCGAATAACCTAAACATAAATTAACTTAATGACCCAAATTCGAAATAATCCAAATATTTAAAACTCAATTGATTGAATCCATATTAATGATACCATACCGCTCAAATTAACAAGTCTTTCTCTCATCACAACCGTCAACTATAAACGACCCCCAGCAACCAAAAGCGACGTCCCAGATGCAATCACACATCTCTGTCAAAATTCTATAGATAAATTAGTTGGGTGCTAGTTGAGTAGATAACTCGGAAGTAAATCGAATTTGACTCGGTTAAAATTTAATTTGAATTAATTTGAATTTGAGCTCGACTCAAAATTTTAATAAATCGAGTTGAACAAGGTCAAATTCGATTTGATAAGTTCACGAGCAGTTCAACTCGAGCAAAGTTATCTTAAAAAAACATGTTCTAAGAAGTTTGAATGCTATAAATAATAGTTGAAGAGCTAAATGAGTTGAGAAGCTCACAAGTAGCTCGAACTCGATTTGGCTAAAACTCGGTCAACACTCGAAATTGACTTGACTCAAATTCGATTTAAAATCTTAATGAATCGAGTCGAGTAAGGTCTAATTCGATTTGATAAGTTCACGAGCAGTTCAACTTGAGCAAAAATGCATTAAAAAATATGTTTTGAGAGATTTAAATCTAGTTAAAAATTCTAAAAAAAATTAATAGTTTACGCACAAAATGTTTGTGGTTCAAATTTCTAAAATTTATTATATTTTCCGAGCTTACGAGCAACAAATCAAGTTAAACACAAATTAAATAATTTTTTAATTGTGTCGAACACTACTTAACTGTGTTTATGGTTCAAATTTCTAAAATTTATTGTATTTTCCTAGCTTACGAGCAACAAATCAAGTTAAAAACAAATTAAATAATTTTTTAATGCGAGTAGCTCGATAACCACCCCTAAATTAATAGCTCTGGGGTCCATTACGTTGTCCTTTGCTATATATACATTAGCAGCAAGGAGTCTTGGAATTTGCATAATCGTCAAAATCATGACACCTTTCTTGACTGGTGTGATTCTAATATGGTTGTCGGTAACCGGAATTGTCTCAGCCGGTAGAGATTTCACCGGCGATGTTCTCCGGTTACCGTCGGAAGCTTACAAGTTCTTCCACGGGGGCGACAATGTCGAAGTTGAGGGCACGAGATGGGCGGTCTTGATTGCAGGATCTAATGGATATGAAAATTACAGACATCAGGTGATAAATTCTTCCCAAAAATGCTTATGATCATGTTTTAATGGCCACCCCAGTTCAATAAAGTCACTGTTTTGGGGAAATTTCATATCAAATCAATGATTTTGATTCATAATGAGTGTTGGGTCTTATTAATTCCCATCTGTTTCAGGCTGATGTTTGCCATGCTTATCAAGTTCTAAGAAATGGTGGTTTAAAAGAGGAAAATATCATTGTTTTTATGTATGATGATATTGCCTACAATGAAGAAAACCCTACACAAGGAATCATCATTAACAGTCCTCATGCTAATGATGTTTATAAGGGAGTTCCAAAGGTCTGTCCTTTTTCCTTTGTTACTCATGTTTTTCTTACAATTTCTGATTCTTACCATTGCCTGAAATTTGTTCTTTTGCAGGATTATACTGGAGAAAATGTTACTATTAACAACTTTTTTGCTGCTATCCTTGGAAACAAATCTGCTCTCACTGGGGGTAGTGGCAAAGTTGTAGATAGTGGCCACTAATGATCATATTTTCATTTTTTACTCTGATCATGGGGGTCCTGGTGTTCTTGGTTAGTTCTCTTTAGCTTGCTCCTTAGCTTCATGGCTATTGCTTTGGATCCTAGTGTGTTTTTCGGCTTGAAACGAAATATCGGTTTGTAGAGTTGCTTATGAATGATGATGATTCATTGTGTTTGTGTGTTGATTCAGGAATGCCTAACCAACCTAGTATTTTTGCTGATGATTTAATCGATGTTTTAAAGACCTATAAAAGCTTGGTAAAGTTTGTGATTTTAGTATCTGTCGATCTCGGATGTGTTGTTATCCATCAGTTTAGTGGCATTTTTAATGGCTTGTCTGCATGTAACTCTGTAGGTATTCTATCTTGAAGCTTGTGAGTCTGGAAGTATTTTTGAGGGGCTTCTTCCTGAGGGATCGAATATCTATGCAACCACCGCATCAAATGCGGTCGAGAGTAGCTGGGGAACCTATTGTCCTGGAGAATACCCGAGTCCTCCCCCGGAGTATGAAACCTGCATAGGAGACTTGTACAGTGTTTCTTGGATGGAGGACAGGTACATATAAGTCCTTTTCATTTACCCTTTTGAACACTGAATCTACAAGAGTTTTGAAGTTGAAGCTTATTGCCTATGTCGGTTTGTAGAGTGGGTTGATGTATTGTTATGCGCATAGTATCATCAGGATTAAATTAGGAAATCTTTTAAAGCCGAGGAGTTGAGTTTTATTTTATTCTTGTAGAGTTACATACATCTGTTGGTATGTATTTTAATGTTCTGTTTTCTGTTAAGCAGCGACATGCATAATTTGCGGACTGAGAGTTTGCACCAGCAATATGAACTCCTAAGGCCTTTAAAATCTGTATTTTGCATGAACAATTTTGTTTCATTCCTGGGGGAAAAATGAGGACTACGATTTCGTTTATTCAGTACCACATTGTACTAAACACCTACTGGATCTGTTGTGAAATTTCATTTTGCTGATTTTTACAGGTGAAACGGAGGACTAATAATGGCAATTCGGAATATGGTTCTCATGTCATGCAATTTGGTGATATAGGGATTAGCAAGGACCATCTCCTCACCTACTTCGGTACAAATCCTTCAAATGATAACTTCACATTTGTCGATGAGAACTCATTGGTTCCGCCTACGAAAGCCATTAATCAACGAGATGCTGATCTTGTCCATTTCTGGGATAAGGTTTGTATCTATGTCTCTTGAATCGTATATTAAACACGATAACTGGTTGTTCCCGTTCCCATCCATTTTTTAACTATAATGTGACCCCATAATATATATAGGCTTTGGTTTGTCTGCAAAGATGTGAAACGCTTCCATACATTTGAAAGCTGGAAATACTTGTTTTAGAGCCCGTCTCACTCGAATTATATTCGAACCTATTGTTCAGTATCGCAAGGCACCTGATGGCTCGGCTAGGAAGGCCGAAGCCCAAAAGCAGTTTATGGAAGCCATGTCTCATAGGATGCATATAGACAACAGTGTTAAACTAATTGGCCAGCTGTTATTCGGAATCGAAAGGGGCTCGGAAGTTCTGAACGCTGTTTGACCAGCCGGTCAACCCCTTGTTGATGACTGGAAATGCCTCAAGAAAATGGTAATAATCTTGATTCTCACCCTCTCATCGGTCCTTTTCTCAAAGGTCTTGCTGTTTACAGAGATTTATCTTTTCATCGACACAGGTGAGAACCTTCGAGACACACTGCGGATCGCTGTCACAGTACGGGTTGAAACACATGCGTTCCCTTGCAAACATTTGCAATGCCGGGATTCAGACGGAGAAGATGGCCGAGGCATCGGCACAAGCTTGTGTCGACATTCCTTCAGGACATTCGGGTTCTCTTGAGAAAGGGTTCAGTGCATAAAAATGTAGCCAGAATTGGCAACTAGTAAAAACTAAAGACCATAACTTTGATGATGTTGTATGTTGATAATGTATTTCCCCATGTACTTGTCTGTAACTCTGCAATTTGATAATGTGGTTGCTACTGCTTAATCCAAGTAAACATGCTTAAGTTATCATGGAGGAATTCCAATCTTTGTGATTTCAATGTTTACAATTAGATCTGTTCAAGAGTCGGACGGTTCGCTAAGCGTGGTCCGGATCGGGTCGAGCTTGGATAATAATCATTCTTAGCTCTTGTTGACCGGATTCGGTTCGAGTTACGAATATAGTTTAGAGATATATGGTGTAATTAATTTTATATATTAATAATTTTTTTAAGAAAAACTTTAGATATATAGAATAAATCTGGCACGTTTTTCATCTACCAAAACGATTAGGTCCTTGAATTGATTATGAAGGGGATGGGTGGGTCAGAGCAAAAAGACAGTAAGCTCAATTTTACACTTCCAAATAGGAGTAAAATGGATCGAGTTTAAACGAACAAATATATTCGTATTTGTTTGTTTATTTTTAAATATGTTTTTGTTTAATTTATCTTTATTTGTTTATTTAAATTTAATTTGCAAATCGAATTTAAGTAACATACAAGCCCAAATACCTAATTTATAGCCCCAAAAACACCAATTTCAAACATGGGCATAAAATTTCAATCACAAACCCCAAATATCCCATTCAAACTATAAGTCTACAAGATAGATAAAAAAGGTTTAACTTTGATTAAAGTTAAACTAGAGTAGCTAACAATCAGTTGGTCTAACAGAATAAGACGTTAGTTCTCTTAAGTAAAGTTACGGGTTTGAATTTTGACATTGTGAATGAAAAAAATTTGATTGAGACGATTGTTCCCATATTGAGACTTTGCAGAAATTGTTTTGGATTAGTCGACTAATGAGTCAGATATCGACAATTAAACTAAAAAAATAAAATCAAAATCGATTTTTTATTGTTGTCAAGTTAAAAGGTATTTTCCGGAAAAAAAATGTTTTTAGAATATTAGCGTAAAAAAAGTTGTCTAAAGGTGTAGCTTGTTAATTTATATGTTGACATTGTTGTAAAAAAATGGTATTGAAAGTCAAAATGTTAATTTTATCTCTTATGGTTATATTTCCCTTTAATTCTTTTTTTTCTACGATATTCATCTTTAACAGATCTATCCGGTATGTTTTCTATAATAACTGAATATTAATTGTAGAGTTTTAAATTAAATGATATTTAGTTTTTATATTTAAAATGATATTTAGTTTTAAATTGTTGTGTAGAATAATTTTCGCATTCCCTTCGAAGTTTTTTTGAACATTAATTATCAAGTTCTTAATCCTTATTAGACTTCTACTATAAAAAAGTTAAGGTTTTAATGCGTGCTCAAAATTCGTTTTGTGTGGCACTAAAAATTGTTTCTTATATTTTTATTTTGAATTTATTTATAAAACAATAATATATCACTTTTTCACATTGAATTTATTTTTCAAATAAAAGTGCAAGTTACTAATCAGGGTAGTTTACATTGCAGGGTTAGTTTGAAGTTAAAAAATGCAATGCTATAAGGTAAAGATCTATTAAAAAATAAGTTAATTTTATGTTTTTGAATTTCTTAAACTCGTATTAAAGTTGTATTTTAATTTATTAATTAAAGGGCGATGACAAGTTGTTATTATTTACAACGGAAACAATGAAAGTCTAAATGACATATTTTTTCCATAAAAAATAGTTTATATTTATTTAAGTACTTAAAAATATATTATATAATTGAGTTATGGGACGAATATAACAATGATTAAGTGTATCTTGAGACTCACGGGACGGTGAAACTAGAATAGTTTTAGTCTTACATTTTACAAACAGATATGATTTTGAATTTTGTATGCGCAACAAATTGTGAGGCATGGATGAAGATAAATTTTCTTTAACTATAATGTGTGCGAGGAGAGCATCCCGCCCAGCCCCACTCAATTGACATCCTTACAGTTTGGGTAAAATACATTACAAGTAACTTGCTTGATAACAAGCATATTGCTTTTCTTTTAAAAATAACAATTTAGTCACTCAATTGAATTCTGTGACAAATAGGCCAATTTGTCGTTAAAATTAAAATATGACATGATATAATTACAATTTTAGTTCTAAAATATATACTACATTCTATCAATTTAGTTCTAATTAAAAAAATAATTTAATATATTTAATCATTAATATTTAAAATTTTTGATATTGTACCATTCTAATACACCATCTGATCAATTGTCACACTCTATGCTATTGTCTCTCGATTTAATACCTCAACAAATATAATAGACGGGCTAATTGAACAAACCCATTATAACTTTAATATTGTTTGTAAATAGACACAATTACTTTATTAATGAGAAATAAATTTATTAAAAATTTCAAGAAACTGAACTTTTATAAAATAATAATAATAAATAAAGCAAATTGCAACACTTGGAGAATAAAAAAAATAAAAAAAAATTAGTGGACAAAATGGCCTCCACCAAGCAGTCACCACTATACTAAATGTGATGGCTATTCTTGTCTTTTGAACCCGTAATTAAGGGTTTGCATTATACCAGCTTGTGTTAAATAAGGTACCCTTTTCTGTCTATACCTTAAAATTAAGACCACCCAATCTTATCAAAGATCGTATCATTGTTGCACTCTCAAGTATGTTAAGGGGTCAACAAATTTTAGAACAAGTTGGTTAAAATTTTCAGTTCAATAAATTATAGTCGGTGGTTTTCGAGTCAGTTACTTGCGACACATAACACAATTTGAAAATAATTTTAAAGTTTATTTAGATTTTTCCGTGTTAATAATTTTAAGAGATAACCTCACACTATTAGAAATTTAAGAAATACATGAAGTATACATGATTGTCATGTAAGATGTTATGTCAACGATATTAAAAATTTAGCGTTTTAGTCAATATTTTCATTTAAAAAGTAGTAATTCAACTCTCTTTTTTGAAGTCCGGGTTAATTTTTTTTTTAATATGGTCAAATTTGACACACAACAATAAAGGAGAATCAACAAAAGATGTAAAAATTTGAGGGGAAAATTTATCATTGTACCTTTAAATTTTTGGGTTTTAAGAGTGTTAGAAACCTTCTAACTTCTAAAATAATTCAATCAAATCTTTAGATTTTTTGTACCTAATTAAAATTCATGTATTCCGAAAGTTGATCAATCCACCCATTTGACTAATTTTTTTAATATTTTTAGAACTTTCTTAAAAAAAACTTTGTAAATGCTACGTGGTAGAACCACAATATGCCATGTTATAGTAATGTCTCAAAAAAAAATTATTATAATTCTTAACAGTCAAAATATGTTAAAGAGCTTAATCAATTCAATTTCTCCTTTTATTAATGGCCCAATTAAATTATTTTTTTAGTTCGAATGTTAAATTAGATAAAAAAATCAATAACTCAATTATTTTTTAAAAAATTCAAATTCAAGTACCCTAAGCCAAAAATCTAAAAATAAATAAACGAGACATTCACAATCCTTTCAATCTTACTAATGAAAAAAAACTCTATTAAAGATTTACATAATAATTCTTTTATTTATAAAATATTTTGAAAAGGCTAAAAAAAATCTAAAAAACAACTTTTTGAAATATTTTAATTTAAAAATTCATAAATAAATAAATGAAAAAAATTCAAATAACCAATAAGATTCCAAAAACGTTAAAAAAACACAATTTAGAAAGTCCTTATGTATATTTCCTTGAACTTTCTCAAGACATTTATATAATATTGAAAATTAAAAAATTATGAAATTCCGAATGACAAAGTATAATAAAGTCGGGAAAGTGAAGTTACCTTTTGATTCAGAAGTAAGAAAAATTACGAAATTATCCCACAATAGACAAGTTGTAGGGATTCGGGTCGGGAGACCCGGTTAATATTAACCACAGTCAGTTAATCGGGGTTTTCATAACTAACCATAGTTAACTTCGTTGAACAGTTGTGCTAACTAAGCACCACCTCACCCGGCAGCGACAAAATAAAAATAAAACAAAAAGTTGAAAAAAATATTAGGAAAATTATAAAAATATTATTCCTGCGTTGTTTTAAGATTCCGCTAGATCTATTAACGCCCGTGAGTTGAAGTGAAGGTTGGTAAGGGACGAAAACATGGACAAATTGCAGAGAAGGTCCTTGTACTATGTATTGTATATGATTTATTCCTTTTATTTTTCAGTATATGATTTTTGTTTCAAGATGATTTCATTTAGTTTTATCAAATTGGCATGCATTATATAAATGCATCATGGCGTGATGTATACACATGATTTTTTTTTATATAGTTGAATATTTTTTTGTACATTCAAAAATTACATTGAAAGAGAACTCTTTTGAGTGGTTCCACTATAAAATGGAATGTTTTTATCCTTAAGAGACTCGAATTTGAGTAATTATTTTGCAAGTTGTGTGCCCGTTATCAAAAAATAAAAAAAAATGAACACATACTATTATAAGATCACACCAAATGTTAAAAAAACACATTAAAGGAAAACGTGTAACATTTCTCACTCTTAAAAATGTTAAGATATATGTCAAATTATTCTATAATTAAAAAAAATAAGTGTTAGTTTGACATTGCTTTCAGAAAGTGTTGTGCGAAGTTTTTTGAATTGTTTGATTTAAGATTTAAGTGTGTAGAGTTGCTGCAAAATTTAGTTTAAGTAGACAAATGAGTACATTTCAAAAATAAAATGTTTTTTTGTTGCCCTCCCGGTTTTTTAAGACTTTTTCCTCTGAGTAATCCACATCGACATGCGTTGCATACCGCTTGGACTAATCTCCGTTGGTAAAAAAATAAAATACTTTTGAAAAAGCTAACAACTATAAATTTTAACTTTTAGAAAAGTTAAAAATTTAATATTTCAATTTTGAAGGAAAAAAAACTTGAAAAACTACATAAAAACCTTTATAACATAAGATTATTTGATTGAATTGATTGAAGAAAAACTGACATAACACTGTGAAAACATATCTAGAAAAGAAAGAAAAATGGTTAGAAATGATCTAATCATAACAAGTGGACTAAATTCGAAACTCCATATAATACAAAGACTCTTTCTACAATTTAACGCAAGAAAATCCCGTAACGGGAATCGTAAGATAGACGGAGTTAACGGTTCGATTTTAGGGTATGCAATAAGAGCCGTTGGATTAATGATGAACGGTTTGGATTTCTCGGAGATGAAACCTTTCGTGTGTAACGGAGGGTGAGAAAGAAGTATAAAAATTGGTATTCTGAAGGGAGAGAGAGCATTTCGTTTTATGATTTCTTTGTTTAATTTCATCTTCTTCTTTGCTAATTTGCTTCTACTTTCTTCTTTCTCGTGAACCAAACAGAAAATTCTCAAGAAAAAAAGAAGCTTAAAACTGATGTTAATTTATATAAATAAATGTTGAGGATCTAATTTCTAAACGAAGCGAGCGAAACAAAGAGAGATGAATTTGAGGAATTGTTAGGTGTGTTTCATTTGAGAGCAAGGATTGTTTCTATTTTGATTAATTCTGATGAATTCTCGTTCTCCTTTTTGAATGGATAACTGTTGAACGACAGATTTCGTTTTCTTTACGCCTCTACTTTTTTCTGCAGATACAATTGAAGAGATTGGAGGAAAGTTTCTGCTTGTTCTGGTAGCCAATCGTGAAGATTTCTTTTGTTTTGTTTAAGTTTCTGAGAATCTGTAAGAAAAAAGAAGCCCGTGAACAAAGTTCAAGAGATTTGGAACTATCGCCGTGTTCTTCTTTGTAAATAATTTTTGTTTTTGTTTGGCAGATACATTTGGAAGATAACGGAGCTGATTTCAGGAGAAATTTGGACTGAATTCATCTGCAGATACGGCGATCAATTGCCGACATATTCAAAGGATTATAATCTTGTATCACAAGAGAGTCTGGAGAATAGGCTGCAAATGTCATTGTTTTGTTGAAATCCAAAGTAAAATTGTGTTCATAGCATTAAAGACTGAAGCAAAGGTGTAACGGCGGAGGCTGAGTGATTTCAGGTATAAGATCGGGAATCTGATCGCCGGTGATACGCCAAGCTTTTTGTTTCAAAGAGAGAAAGGGGAAAAAAAGCTTCCGTTATTGTTTTCTTCTCCTCAGTTTCTTCTTCTTCTTCTTTTCAGAACGCTCAGTGTTCTACCATTGGTTTTCTGAAGCTTGGATTTGATTGGAAATCGAAGATTTTGTTTAACAGAGTTGATTTTTTCCCGACAATGTTACATTCTCAGATTTTAATTTCACTTTGGAAGTGTTGTTTATTTTGTTTTCGTTTTCTCGGAGTTTGAATCACATGTGTGTTTTTCCCCGTAATCCATCGATGGAAGCTTTCAAACTATTTTTAAGAAGATTTTGATCTGTTCTGCTGAGATTTTTTTCCTCTTTATTGAAATCTTTGTTTGGTTTTTAGTTTTCGCTTCCTTGATTCTCCGCTGAGAAAGGTTATTTCTTCTTTTGTTGTGGTGTTTCGCTGATTCTGTGAATTTTTTCCATATCTTCTCATCTCCTTTCTGCGTAGCCAATGACTTCCCTTTTGGTTACCAGGAAGAGAAAGTCAAAAACCGAAAACACTTGTAAAGAAGCGTTTTGATTTTCTGTTTAATAGTTTAAAGAATGTCGAATCTGTGATTTTCTCAGGTAATCAAAACCACAACCAAAGACAGCTTCGTTTTCTCTGTTTCTTCCATCTCTCTTCGTATACTTCCTTAACTAATCTTCAACCTTTCAACAGTGTTTGGCTCATTTCACTTTCTTTCTTTTAATTTCCCGGAAAATTCCCAGCCGTCCGATGCACATATTCCAGTGCTAATTTTAGCCAACTGTTGTTTGAAATTGCGTGAAAGTTTTAACAGAAGCTACGTCCAAATTCTCCTAATCTCTTCTTTTTCTTGTACTATCGGAGCTTTCACTTTATTTTTGAAATTGAATCAAAAGCTTTTTCCAAAATTAAATTTTATAATTCTCAATTTTTTTCTCTCATGATTGGACAGGTGTGCACAAAAGAATGGAGGACTCATTAAGGAGCAATAACAACAATGGTATCGGTACTAGCACCAACTACAGCCGAGATAGAACTGCCGGAGCCGGAGTCGACGGCGGACTGTTAAGATCCAGCTTGGATCCGGCCAAGCAAACGGCGTCGTCTTCTGATTTCGTTTTGCAGTGGGGAAATCGGAAGCGTCTGCGGTGTATGAAGATCCAGGTCAAAGACGATCAGTCTGGACCGGTCAATCGAACCACGGTTCGAGTCGATCGCGGAGTCGTGAGGGCCGACAAGGACTCTTCGAATCCGCCGAGCAGTAATAATCACGGGAACGGGTATTTTAACCTCCGTCAACGGCCTGCTTCCTCTCAAGCTCCGCCACCTCAGCGCGTTCTCAGGTACTGTGTGAAATTTACGTTTTTAGACATCTCAAATCAGTGTTGGGCGCGTGTAAGATACGCTCCCTTCTGATGGGGGTAAATACCGGATGGTATTGGTTGTGTTTGATGTCTGGTTTTTTGTGCCACTTGTTTTTGCGTTAGGTTTTTTGTTCCAATTGGGGCGAGAAAGTGATTATAAAGATTTAGATCCCATCATTTCCAGGTCCCACTTAATTTTATGTCGGAAAATTTTAAAATAACTTTTTTTTCTGCTTCAAAAACCAGAAATTACTTATTTGGAATTAGTTTATATATATGAGACATAATGTAAAATTTTAAAATTTACAAGTTTCTTAAATAATTAATAGATGAGATTAATAGTAGATGCTGAGAATATTTTTATAGAAAAAAGAATAATTGAATTATTTTAATTTGAAATTTTAATTTCATCTTTTAAATTACACTTTTAAGTAGAGGTAGTTTGACATGTATAATAATTGTGATTGTATATAATATATATAATATTTTTCTCACAAAAATAATAGTGATCTTTTGATAAAAAGTTGACATTGAAAATGTCTGAAATAATTTTATTTCTAAACAGGCAATAACTACACTTTTATATATAAAAAATATTAATTTTTTATATGTTTGTGAGTATTTTATATGGTTAAAAAAAATAATCTTAAAATTTTTTGTAAGGAAATATTTTTTTGAAATTTTTTTACACGTATTATAAATTAAAAGTTTTGTTTTAATAAAATTTACACAGAACCAGTAAAATTACATTGTAATTTTTTTTATAAAAAGTTTCAGAATGTAAATTTTTATATTTTATATTATATATTTTTTAAGATTGTTAGATAAATGAAAATATATTATTAAGATTATAATAATTTTTTACTAAAATAGAAGTAAGTTAACAGTCGGAAATGATGGGATGAGTTTTTCCTGATAAAATCTAAAACAATAGATAAGATTATAGAACTCGAATCTTTCGACGTACTTAGATATTTTTTAGTTTTAAAAAAAAAAAAAATTTATTTGATGGAACATGTAATTATGAATCTGATCAAAGGGTGAATCTTTTAGTTTTTTTCCCCCTATTAGTGGAGAGTTATGTTCCAAGAATGGATAAGCTTTCACAGTTGGCTGCCATTGACGCACCTCTAAATCTAGGACGTACATAATATTTTATGTTAAGAATATGAATATATAAAATTTTAGTAAAAAGGTCAAAAAGTAACTTTTAATGTTTGATATTTTGATCACTTTAGTTTTTATTTTTTTAGTTCAAATAATTATTTAATATTTTATTTTTGTTCAATTTTTACTTCTGTTAGATAAAAATCGTTAGTCAACTAACGGTCAACGTCTGAGACTGACGTGACATGTATGCATGATTTAGGGGATGGTGTGGCAATGCCATGTGGCATTTTGCTGACATAAAATTTTAAAAAATTAAAAAAATATTTTTAACCAATCGGATGATGCCATGTGACACTTTACTAATGTGGCATCATCTGATTGGTTAAAAATAAATATTTAAAAAATTATTATTATTATATATATTAATTTTTTAAAAAAAATTTAAAATATTTTCAAAGTAGCCATCAAAACCTCAAATTCCCAAATTCAGCCACTTGTTGGCGTTGGCCGCGTTGTCGGCGACAAAATGAAGCACCTTTTCCATGTCGAATGGCCCACACACTGTTCGTCGTCCGTTCTGCCGCCATTCATCGTGAATCGTTGAAATAAACCATTCGACGATTTTGCCTTGGTATAGCGTTTCGCACGGTGTCGGTCGACTTATGACGATGAGATGTTGGGGTAAATGATCGTAATGGTTCGGCGACCGATATGGTGAGCGACGGCGTGGCAATCTGCGGCGGAATCGGCTCAAATCAAGATTTGGGTTTGGAAGAGTTAAAGATTTCAAAATTTGGGGGCTATTTTGTAAAATCTGTAAAATTTGGGGCTATTTTTAAAAAAATTAATTTTTTTTAAATATATCTTTTTAACCAATCAAATGATGCCACATCAGCAAAGTGCTACGTGACATCATTCGATTGGTTAAAAATCTTTTAATTTTTTTTTAAATTCCACTCGGCAAAATGTCACGTGACATTGCCACGTTATCTTCTCATGCCATGTAGAAATGCCACGTCAGACTCAGGCGTTGACTGTTAGTTGACTAATAGTTTCTATCTAACGGGGTGAAAATTGAACGAAAACGAAATTGTTAGGTGGTTGTTTGGACCAAAAAAATAGGGTCTAAAGTGACAAAAATGTCAAACGATGGGGCTACTTTTAATCTTTTGCCTAAATTTTTTAAGGACAGATTTATAAAATTTAAAAAGAATAAAAGTAATTTTTTAATAAAAGATATATAAATTTTTTTAATTCTATACAAATTTTAAAGCCGTCTATCGGTTCCCTCTGTTTGGATTGTTTGGATAGATATTTCCGGATGGGCCTGTCGACTAGTTGGTCAATGCATTTAATGGGTCTCTCTCTATATAAAAACAAAACATTTCAGCCTTAGATTTGCTATTTTCTAACATCTTCATCACATATAAAAATATATAACATTATATGATTGATGCATATTCAGGGCTGAATTATTTCTTTAAAGAGGCTTGTAGTTTTGTGCACTCTCCAATTGGTCAGGTGAGCGCCAGTGTATGGTTCTGGAGAAATTAAAAAACAAACTCATGGTGAGTTTATGAAAATTGGTAGATTTAGTTAGGATCTTTTAGTAAAGCATCTTTATTGGAATTGGGATTGTTATTCGATATGTTGATTGAGTTTTTTTTCCTTGCAAGTAGGTTTTAATCCATCGTCAGATCATCATCTGACGGTTGATTAAGATCATTTATCCAAATTTATATTTGAGAAAGTTAGAGAAAGATGTTGCTTTAAATTTGATATTTGTTATTATTACGTCGATTTCTAAATGATTTTTATTTTTAATAGTGTAAAAGTGATTATAAAATAATGTATATGTTTATGTATATTTATAATTTTTTGACAATATATACACACTTTACAGACAAAGCAATTGAATTTCTCAAAGTGACTACTTAATCCTTTGAAGATTGATAAATCTTTGATATTATCATTTGATGTCTCTGCACCTTACCACATCCGATCCCGATCATTTTCAGACGTAGGATCAGAAATTTGATTTGGGAATCTGGTCCCACTTTCCAACACCCATACGGCCATACCCATCTCTTAACACGTAACCTTAATACACCATAAAGGTTTGGCTTTAATCCAACGGCCAGAAAACCACCTGCTTTTCCCATCAAAAAGACGAGAAAATTTAACAACTCCCCTATTTAAAAGCCAAAATCTTAAACCCTCCTATTTAACAACTTTCACCCACCGATCTAGAATTCTCGATCGCTCCGGAGGTTATATTCGTAAATTCAAAATTCACAAATTAACCTTTTTTAATTTACTTACTTTACAAAACTTACAGCGTTTGATTTGTTTTTTTGACGGTACTTTTTGTCTTTGTATTCTTATATGTGAATTGTTTTTGTTAATATTCCCAGGAACTCTGAGAATTCCGGTGCTATGAGAGGCCAAAGCAACGGAGCTGTAAGGGGACTCGCTTCGCCGGACAGGGCTGCGCACGATAAGAGAGTGGGCGGTGGTAGCAACCATAACAACAATAACCACCACCACCACAACCACCACCAGCAGCAGCGTAGCAGCCACAACAACAACCACCACCATAACAAATCAGCGGCGTCTTCTGAGATGGCTCATGACAGCAAAAAGGGCGGCTCCTCTTCCGGAAGCGGTGAGGCAGCTGCAGCTGCTGTTCCGCCCATGGTTTGGCCACCGAAATTTGTGATTGCTTTGACGAATAAAGAGAAGGAAGAGGATTTCATGGCCATCAAAGGATCTAAACTGCCACAAAGACCTAAAAAACGAGCGAAATTCATTCAACGGACTCTCAACGTAAGACCCTCTCTCACTCTTCTCCCTTTGAATCAAAATCATGATTTTAATTTCAAATCTGAATTGAACATTTAGTCAATTAGATTAGAGCATATTTTGATTTGAAAAATAAAATTCAATTTACTGTTTGTATTGGGGAAATAGTCATATAGATGAAGTACTAGAAATTTCACGTCAAATAATGGTTTGTCACCAAAAAAAGACCCTTTAGAATAAGTAAAGTGACAGTAGGTGAAACATAGCTGTGTACGTGTCAGTCAACCAGTGGATAAGTACCTAACTGGAAACGTTGTGACTCTGAGGCTGTGACCCATAATATTCGTCGACCGTATAGATATTTTTTCTGTTAAAATAATAAAAAAGGGTAGTTGATGGTTTTCTTATTTAGGAAGACTTGAACCTTCGAACCGTTTTGAATTGAACGGTTCGCTCGACCCATCGTTGTCTGGAGGGCATTTATGTAAATACGCTGATATTGTAGGGTTTACTTTGAATAATTGTCTTTGTAAGGGTGGACCACATTGTGATGCATAAAGAACACAAAGCACTAACTATTATATTCCTTTTTTTTTTCTTTTCAACACTAGTAGATCATGGGCACAATTTAGGTAAAAAAAATTCTATTATTGTACTAATTGAGTTTAGCTTGATTGACATTATCGTCGGTACGACACACGGATGATGTGAGATAGAATATGCTTAAACGCTTAATATTTTATCAATGTTAATTCCTTTCTCTTAATTTGGAAATTCTAATTGAGGACCTTTTTTTGGCAGTTGGTAAGTCCGGGGGCTTGGTTATGCGATTTAACCCTTGAACGATACGAGGTCAGGGAGAAGAAGATCTCAAAGAAGGTATCGTATTAGTACAATTCTACGTTGAATTAAATCATATTTATCGTTCATATTTTGATATAGTTATCGTTATTCGATCTATTAGTCGAGTAATTCGAATCAGATAGGGAGAGTTTTATCGGTTGACATTGTATTTTTCTTCTGATGATTGCAGAGACCAAGAGGATTGAAGGCAATGGGAAATACAAATATGGAATCTGTCTCGGAATAAAACGCAGCCTCTTGTTGGGTTTTGGGTATCGGAATATGATGCTGATGAAATGCTGAGGGTAAGTTGGTCTTTTTCTGTGGAAGATGGGAGAAGGATTTGGAGCGGTGTAAATGAGGACCTTTTTTTTCATCTTTGAGATGAATGAAAAAAAAATTAAATTTTAAGCCAGAATTTTATTCGTTACGTTCTGCTTTTGCTAGATTTGTTTTGATTCTAATTTAAAAATTTGAATTTAATCATAATAAATTAATAACTCAAATTCATTTAATTCAAAATCAAGTTAGTTTGAATAAATAATTCACCAATCTGAAGTACTTGAACTCAATATCCTTAGAATTCTAATGATATGAATAAGGGTTATTACGTAAAATTTATTTAGTTTGGGCCGCAAAATGATAGTAAGTGGATGGTTGATATTAAAATGATTTATTAACTCTTTTTTTATATAAAAATTTATTTATTTTTTTACGGTTAATTTTAGTTATTTATTTACTCTTATTTAACGATATCAAAAAGTGTTATATAGTGCAAGAAAATATTCTCTCTGAAAAATACATATAATCTAAATTAAAATGATTTGAATATAAACATACTTGAATCCAAATTGATTGTTTAGGTATTAAGCCAAAGTAGATGAAGACATTTGCATGTGCAACTTTTAGGTTAAAAGTAAATTAAGGCGAAGATTATTAATAGATTGAGATGGATTTTAATAATAAAAATATTTTTATTTACATAATTTGGATAAAAAAAATATCAAGCCAAAATCTATAACCACCTATAGTTAAGACAGTTCGTGTCCAAATGAAGTTCATTTTTTTAATTAAACACCATATATCATTATTTGATTGGACTAAGAATATCTTAAAATAGAAGTTAAATAAATAAAGGCCCCGCATTATATATAAATATCAATATATTATGGTTGAAAAAAATATTAATATATAAAAATATATTGAACAATGTAAGAATCAATAACTTTGTGACAGTTTATCTTAATTGATTTGGATGAAAAATTAAGCACGGTAATAACGATATCACATAAAATATAAATCTAAGTAATTTTACGATATCACATAAAGTATTACATAACATAAGCAATTTGTTATGCTGTACTTAATTATGTAAAACATTATATTGTTACATTAAGCATTTGAACTTTAGTAACTTTTGGTGTAATTATAGAAAAACTAAGATATTACATAAATTATAATATTGTACTTAATTACGTAAGCATTATATTGTTATATGAAATATTACCCAATTACATATATTATTGCAAATATCGTAATATTTTATGTGATTACACAAAACATTAACCCAAAAGTAAAAAAAAAAAAAAATTAACATTACTTGTAATTACAAAAAAACATTACGATATTGCATAATTCATTGCAAAATTTACAATATTTTACGTTATTACAAAAAGTTTAACCGTGAAATAAGTGTTTAAACTATGTTCTTTTTTCTAGTTAAGTGCTCAAATATTTTTTTGAGCTAAATAAGTGTCTAACGTTTCATTTTGTGACTCATTTAAGATTTGGTAACGAATGTTAATTTTTTTCCGTTATCCAATTAAAATCGAACACGTGGCAATATTGAACATTTTCTATTTTTTTTTAAAATAAATTTTTTAGATATTCTAAATTTTTTAAATAATCTCAAAATAGTTCCAAAACCCTTAAACCCCCTAAATTCGGCCACTCCTATCGGCTTTGGTCGCGTTTTCGGCGACATAATAAAGTGTCTTCTCCTCGTCGAACGATCCACGCATCGTTCATTGTTCGTTAAGTCACCATTCGCCGCAAATCATTCAAGTAATTCACTCAATGATTTCGGCATTTCGCACAATTTTAATCAATTTATGGCGACGAGATGATAAGATAAATGACTGTAACGGTCCGACGAAAGATGTGATGGGCGTAAGTGTGCCAATCGGAGGTACAATTCAAATCGAAATTTTGAATTTTGGGTGCTAAAAATTTTAAATTTTAAGTTATTTTGTGAATTTGAAGTTATTTTATTTTATTAAATTTTATTATTTTTAAATATAATTTCAAAATTTTAAGAAGATTATACGTGTCAGATAACAGTAAAAATTAACAAGCATTAACGCCGGAGCATCTATTTGAGTAGCGTTGAAAACATTACTAATTTAACTCAAAATAAAATTTAAGCATCTAACTGAAAAAATGTATAATTTATTTAACTGTTAAGCCTTACGGAAAATATCGTACTACTACATAAAACTTACCCAATTATATAAACTATACAAATATCAAAATATTTAATGTAGTTAAAAAACGTTGCAATACAACACAAATTCTGAAACAAGGAAACCATGCAACCAGAGCAGCGAAAAAAATGCGGTTGAACCGCAGAAAAAGAAGCAAAAAGGAGGCAGAAACCCTCCATCGAGACCACCCCAGCAGGGGATCCCGGCCTTAAACCATAGTCGCTGGGAACGGAAGGCTCCAACGAACCGGCCAGAGGGAGACATCAAAAGAAAACCACAAAGAATCTAATGAATAAATGATCTAATAGAGATAAGGACACGAACACAAGTCATCATCATCCAGAAGCTTATATTTCTCATAAAATGAAGAGACAAAACAAAAGTTCATATTACATAGGTTTGTAATCTTTTAAACATATATGTACATATGAATAAACCACAACCACAGCACATGTAAGAAAAAGTTACAGTTACAAGAGATAATAATGATCAAGCAGGCAGCACAACTAGGTAGATGGGGTCCAAGATCATTTACCAGTAAGTGTTTGTTTATAAAACAGAAGCTCAACTCAGTCACGTAGCTTCCTCTCTCTTTGTATAGATTGGAAAATTCGAGCCACCGATTCTGTCGCTGATCTTGGATTACGAGGCACAACTCGTATAACTCTTGTCCTCTGGTCAGTATCTTGAATGGCTTGAGCTGTAGGGAGAAGCGGAGGTGTATTTTTCCCTTCAATGGTACTACCAGTCCCGTTCTCTGCTCTCTCACTGGGACTGCTTGCCGTACACTGTTCTTGCTCGGCATCTTTAGACGACTGAAACTTTGTGGTAGTAGGAGGAGCAGCATTGTTTTTGCCAGGCATGTTACATGAACTTTGATGCTGTATGCTGAAGTTAGCTCCACTTCTAGATAACTGACCACTTGGGGCATGGGAACCTGGTCCGGAAAATTGGTTCATTTGTTCCATAGCAGTACCTGAGAGTGTTGGGTTCATGAATAGCATCCCATATGGAGGAAAGTACGAGTGGCCGGGTAAAAGAGCACCCGGGAGAACCCCAAGTCCTTGATGAGGAGGAGCCGGACCACCGTAAGCTGAAGCCATAAAGCTGCCAGTCATTGAAGTTTGTCCATAAGGTCCAAAGTCTCCACAAACAGATCCCATCAATCCAGGTGCAGGATAGGGCTTGTATATCAGTCCTTCAGAGGGGGACATGACAGGGACCAACCACTGTTGCCCGGGCATTTGATTGAAACACCAAGGATTCATTTTGTTATCACCATTAGCAGGTGAGGGCGATGGATTTCCGAGGAAAGGCCCGCAATTTGAAGGCTGACTACCATTTTTCACAGAACAGAGGGATGTCCGACCAACCGCATTTTCTGCTGAACATTCCATTTTCTGACTTAGCTTCTCGGTGTCATCTTTGTGCTTATTTTGTGGCACTGGTTTTACAGTAAACTCTGGTGGAAGTTTCTTTGAAGGAGAGTCTTTCAAAGATTGTCTGCCCACGTATGCTGCATCCTCAAGCAAGAGATGTGGCGATCCGGCAATTAGTCTCTGAACCTGTTTCAACGTAAAGTATATCAAGCATTTTAACTGTATATATAACGTGTACCAGAAGAAATGGATAAACAAGTTCCGGGATCACCTTAGACCTTACCTTAATCAGCCTATGTAACTCGAACACTTGAACTACAAATACTCTTCGTTGGCTGTAGAGAATAACAAGAGTTTATCAAGAGACGGTTGCAGAGGTCATAGTAATGCAGTTATAACAGACAAATAACCTCGGAATTACTGAATATTTATCAGTCATCACAGACAACATTCCTTATGCACCTCAACAAACAGAAGGCAATAATCAACCCGAAGGAAGTTATAAATGTCAATCAGAAAAATTCTTGAATGTCGTCTTCGAAGCAGCCAAATATAGAACATTAACTTCAGTACAATAAAATCAAAGCCAAAGCAACATACATTAATCGCAAGCAGATCATGAATTTACAGAATGTACACAGATTTTCTTGCATAACTACATATGTGCAAAATTGAGTAAAACGCATGAACATAACATAAATGTACAATTAGCAGCTGAACATAGGACGGAACTATTAATCTAAATTGCAATTGACCTATAGAATTAGAACCTAATACCACATAAATCCTTCACCGCCAAACCCAAAATATCAAGCTATATAACATCCCATTGACAAAATATCCAGCACCAACTTATAAAATTGTTCAAACATTTCCCAGTTAGCCTCCTCCGAGATCCACCCTGACCCAACATTAGCTCCAGGGATGACCCTCCATTGCTCGTCCTCCTGCTCAAGACCTCCAGGTAAAAGGTAAAGAAAGAGGCACCAATCTGAGAAAAGAATACATCTCAAATGAAGATGAACAGAACTTAAAATAGCCATCTCCCTGCTAGAAGACGATCTACGGTTAATACGAAATTGAGGGACTCTCAATACACAAAGATGCCACTTTGAGTAGAACTCCAGATCATTACTTCTCCCTCCTTCAAAGCCATATTTACTATGTTCCACAATATAGCATTTATTCTATATTCCTAGTATCCAGTAATCAAAATTGCATTCAGCACACTGAAGTGAATGCTCTTCATTCTCTCATTCTCAATATGTACGACTAGATAATACGAATTCAGTATTAGAAGGAAAAAGAAGTACCCTCATAAAGAACCAGAAAAATAACAATAAATCCGAGACGAAATACTTAACCATGATCACTTACTTAACAATCTCTCTCCTTGCTTTCCAGAAATGCTTCTGACCTATTATTCCCACCACATCATCAGGAGAGATGCCCAAGCTTGATACAGAATCCACCATGGAGGTCTCAGAGATATTATCGCTTTTATCTCCATTTGCCAACTCTAGTGAGCCACAAGTGTTGTCTTCACGACATTCACTGTCATTAGTGGTTTCATCGGAAACACTTTGATTCCCCTTTGAATAAGACAGGCTTCTCTTCCGAGAAAGAGTTCCCTCACCAATCTCTATCGTCAAGGCAACATTATCAGCACTTCCATTATCAACTTGTTGTCTCCCCGCTCTCAACTTTTGTACCGAGCAAGCATCATTTTCCAGCAATCTACTTGATCTAGCAGCAGGGATCTCCCCAGAATCACTGTCATTAGTGGTTTCATCGGAAACACTTTGATTCCCCTTTGAATAAGACAGGCTTCTCTTCCGAGAAAGAGTTCCCTCACCAATCTCTATCGTCAAGGCAACATTATCAGCACTTCCATTATCAACTTGTTGTCTCCCTGCTCTCAACTTTTGTACCGAGCAAGCATCATTTTCCAGCAATCTACTTGATCTAGCTGCAGGGATCTCCCCAGAATCTTGATCAGGACACGCAGTGTTTTCTTTAACACATCCATCAATCGTTTCTCTAGTTGATAAGTCTGCAACAGTTCTTATAGATCGCTCCCTACTTGAACATGCTTTTGAAATCTCTACACTCCGATCTCTGACCTCCTTTCTTGAACCGACACCAGAAGAGCTACCTCTATTCGCATCATCATCACGAACATTTTGGATTTCCCCCCCATCAAAGCCATTCTTACTTTTTCTATGTTGTTGGCCTGTCCCCGAATCAAGAAAAACAGGAACGACGAAATAGTTTTCATCTCTGACCTTCTTTATCGATTCAAAATGTGCCACACAAGCATTTGCACTCACTCCTCCAAGATGATTAGTAGATGTCGAATGCGATGGGAAATGCATATTCCTTTCAAGGTTACTTCCCTGCAAGCATCAACCAGTTACAACATAAACCACCATGCCTAGAGATCACTATAATTCACATTTCATTCGTATAATTCACATCGCATTCCAATAAATACCAAGGAATTAACCCCTAATGAACCAATTGGAATAACAAAAAAGCACATAGATAAATTGCAAGAACCCTAAATAATGATCACACCTGGCTAGATGAAGTAGGAGGAATCGAACTGCTTGTATTACTAGGATTAAACCTCTGTGAAGGGATACTGAGCTGCTCATAAAGGGCCATCTTGTTCCTTGGAGGAGCCCTCGGCCCTCCTTTCTCTGTATCATTAACATGAAGCCTAGGGAACATAGGCTCCATTATTTTCTCATCATCTTTCCCCCTCCTCATTGTTTTCACTTTCTAAATCAAAATTCGACCAAAATGATAATCACTTGTGCATAAAATTCATACAGATATCATGTGAATTTCACCTCCAAAACTAAAACCCATCACTAAAAACGCAAACTTCAACAAACCCAAAGTTCTTTTTTTGAAAAAGAAAAGAAAAATGAATTAAACACCTAAACCCTAGTATCAAAAACCTAAATTGGTAGATACCCAGACTTCAAAATGCAACCTTGACTCGGATTAAACAAACTTTGCAACAAGTCTGAAAAAAACCCAGATCGGATCATTTGTGATTTTGCAACTCAAACGTAGAGATTTAGGGGCAGTTTTGGATGGAACTAGAAGCACCGTTTTCCTATTGGATTTTCAATATTTTTTACTCTTTCTGCCCACAACCGTTCTTATCCATATGTTTTTTTTTTCTGGTTGTTTTTAACTATTTTTCTGTAGAATTTCTCATTTATTCAAGTTTAAACAGTGTTGTTGTAAAAGATACGAAAAAGATCTAAATAAAATAAACCTATATATTTAAGATTCTTATGATTCTATCTACATAAACCTAACGTAGAATTTTATTTAATTCGTTTTCTGATTTGTTTCTTAATTCGATATAAAGAAGTTAAAAAATGGATTTTTCAAGTTCATCCACGGTTAAAACATGTGATTTTGATATAAAAAAAAAACATGTGATTTTACATGTGTGCTTTTTTCCCTTCCCGATTCTTTTTATTAATTCGAATCGACCCATATCGCACAATTTATTTTAGTGAATGAGTTTCTCGACATGAATTTTTGGCGTATACAATATCTCAAACTTAAGATATGTGTTAAGAATATATATGAATAGATACTACCTTGTAATCACTTTTAGACTATTCAAAAAATATGCTTAAACGATACCAAATTATTTACCACTTAGACTAACCTCTGTTAGTTTTTATGTATGTTTTTTTAATTATAATAATTACTTTCATAATTTATAATGTCAAAGATAAATGGTTATTATTGAGTTCTATAATGGATTTAAAAAGTTATCAATATTTATATTTAGAAAAAAAAACTTTAATAATGTAAACGTAAGCTTTTCAATTTTAGGATTTAGGGTATTAATTTATGGATTTAGGTTGTAGGACTCATAATTTATGATTTAGGATTGAAGTTTAAAATTTAGATTTTTACATTTTATAGAAAGGTTATGTACTATTTTTTGCGCAACTTATATATCAAAATATAACCCTTTCTAAATGGTATAATCATTTTCTTAATTTGTAACTTAATTCGGTATAAAGAAATAAAAATAAAGTTAATTTTGAATATACTGGTATAATTACATAGTAATATATATTTATACTTTTTTTTTTACTTTTTGATAATGCATGCACATATGATCCATTTCCTAATTTGCAACTTAACTCGATATATAAAATAAAAAGAATCTTTTTCACTAAAATCACTTATTAAATTTAAAAAGATAATTATTTTTAAGTTCGCCAATAGATTTAAAAATTATCACACATTTTAGATGTTTTTATAATGATATGATTGATTTCCTAATTTGTAACTTAACTCGATATATAAAATAAAAAGGACTATAATGTATCGCATAATAATAATATTTAAAGAAAATAAAATAATTAAAAGTTGATGGTCAAAATTAGTCAAAAAAACTTAATTGATTTACTTTATTAATTCCGAGGCTTAATTGATACAAAATAATTAAGAAGCTTAATTAATTTTTTTTAAAAATTAAAAAACTTCAAGTACCCTTAAACTTAAAAAATATTTCTAAATTCGCCTATGAAATAAAAAAAGTTATCGCTGGTTTTACATGTTTTCTGAGTGATATAACTCGTTTCCTAATTTGTAACTTAACTCTGTATAAAGAAATAAAAAACATATTTTTAAGTTCACCGACAAATTAAAAAATTACTACCTATTTAATATTTTACTCGAGGGTAAAAATCAAAAATATCGCTAAACTATATTAAAATGATCATTTAGTTATTAAATTTTCAAAAATTATAAATAAATAGTAAATTTATAATTTTATTACAAAATGAGGACTACATTACTACTGTTGTTTAATGGAATAACATGACACGTGAAATTAATGAGTAATATCTCTTTTGATCCGTTAATAGTAACTATATTTTATTTTGATAATTTTTTAATATTTTTAAGTAATAATTTTAAAAAATAAAAAAATTTAAAATATATGAGAATTCATAAATTATTTTTAAAAATATAAAAAATTAGAATTATAAAATTTTGATTTTCTTTAGAAAATATTAAATTATTGGCTTGTATATCATATTAGTACTTAAAGTATACCATCTTTTTCATTTTGGTATCTAAAGTATTTTTTGGTCAAAATAGGTACTTAAAGTATTTTTTCGTCATAGTAAGTACCTAAAGTATATTTTTAGTCAAAATAAGTACCTAAAGTATATTTTTCGTTAAAATAGGCACATAATGTATTTTTTAATTAGGGTAATATTATATACACAAGCACTTGTAGAAACTTTTTTACACAAGCACCTTAGTTTTAGGGGTTAGGGAGTTTGTTTATGGTTTAAAGTTTAAGGGTTTAAGTGTAGTAGTTTTGAATTTAGGGGTTGTTGATAGAATTTTGGGTTTAAGGTTAAAATTTAAAGTTTATAGGTTAAAACCTAAATCCCTACCCATATTACCCTAAAACATAAACCCTAACCTTAAATTCTAACCATAAACCTTAAATTCTAAACCCATACACTAAAACCACTAAACTCTAAACCTTAAACCCTATAATTGAGGCGCTTATGGAAATAAAAAAATTCCACCGCCAGTACATATAATAATAATCATTTTAATTAATGTCACATGACAATTTTTAGGAACGTATATAAAAAATATGTATACTTTAAGTACATGTTTTGACCTAAAAAATACTTTAGATACTTATTTTGACAAAAAAATACTTTAGATACTTACTTTGACGAAAAAATACTTTAGATACCTATTTTGATCAAAATTATACTTTAGGTACCTAGTTTAACCAAAAAATATACTTTAGGTACTTATTTTTCAAAAAATACTTTAAGTATCAAAATAAAAAAGTAAGTATACTTTAAGTATTAATATAATATATAAGCCTAAATTCTTTAATATACAAATGTCTTTTTGCAGATATATAATTCTTTTGGCACTACTTTCTCACTTGCTTGTTGCTATACGTGGTGCATTAATTGTCATGCTGAAAGCATTTTCTCATAATTTCTCTTTATAAATTCTCGTAATTTCTAGACCTTGTTTTTTTTGGTTGAGTTTAAATTTTTTTAATCGACAATTAAATATAATTTCATATAAAAAAATTATACAAAATCAAATATCGTCGACATTAAACTCTCACTAAATTTATGGTGGAGAAAAATTATACGTACAATGATAATATACGAAACAAAACATCAAATAACAAAATAACACAACACCAAGGCAACAAGGTCTTATTGCAAAAACAACACATCAGACAACTGACTCCTAAGACAGCCCAACAAATCATGCACTCCAATCTTCAAAGGACTTGGAACCAAGATGTATGATTGACTTGTACCTTTGTCGAGACATTCGCTAAGCTATTAGCTTTTCGATAAACATGGTAAAAAACACGTGCTAAAAAGTGTTGACAAGTCGTATTAATATGTTGAAAAACATCCTAGAATTTCCATGGACGATTCAAGTGATTAACACACCACGACACAACATCGCTAAAATTCGACTCAATAACCAAATTTAACGACGACACCCCATTCAGAATTGACCACTAGAGCTCAGTTACCCTTAATCAGCCTTAGATGAATTTAAAACTCTAAACGGACCTAAAATTAGTGTCAGAACAACTTTTTTAAAACACCACCACAACTCGTCGGTCTCGGTTGGTTCATCTATTGTCTTGCATAATTTTTATGTTTTCGATGGGTGGTTCACTATGGCATGTACGATGTATTCATACGTTTTAATTATTTTTATTTAATTAACCCGACACAAGTTGGATGCAATCTGTTTTCCAAGCCTCTCAAATGATGACCCAATAGCATACACCTGCCAGGAAAAATAAAAGGCCGACTTTCATGTCATAATTTGTAACCCAAATGCAATTGTTGGGAACAATACAAAAAAACAATAGTACTAATATGTTTTTAACCTCTCGCTTCCTTAATATTTGGACAATTTACACAGATATTGTTGTGGGAAAAAAATTTCCCAAACTATTGCTGTAGGCAGATTATTTCCAAGAATATTGTACTTTGAACAGTGCAGCCGAAATCGGTGGCTGATGGGGTCGACTTCCGGCCAAAGTTTTGGCCAACTGAGTCCGACTTCAAGGGGAAAAAATTCTCAAAGTCTTGGGCAGTTGAGGCCGACTTCAAGGGAAAAAAAATTCCAGCCACCCTACGTGCTCTGCATGCATGAGAATCTGATTCTCAACTGGGAGAAAAGATTGGTGCCTGGGGGAAAAGATTGGTCTCTGGGAGAAACTTGAATCGAGTGTAATTAGGATTAGTAGGGTTCTGATTTTTGAGATTGATAGATTGCAGTTTATTTTTGGGGAAGGGTTCTGATTCGAATATAGGTATAGGTTTATGTATGAAAAAATAGGTTATGATTCGAATATAGATTTAGGCTGGGTTTACAGTTTATTTTTGGGGAAGAGTGGGTAGCAGATTCAATTTTTGGGAGTGGTGGATGTGATTTTTGAATGTTGATGGGTTTAGGGTATTTTAAAATGTATAGGGGTAGAGGTTAAAAATTTATAGTTGTTAGTTAGGCAGAGATAGGGGTAGTATAAGGGATAAAAAATTTATTTTTTTGTTAAATGGTTAGGTTAAGGTTGGAAGGAAGTTAAGATTGAAGAAGTAGAAGAAGAAGAAGAAGAAGAAGAAGAAGAAGAAGAAAAAGATAAAGAAAATAGTGGAGAAAAGATTGTAAGTAGATTCGAATTTTTTGAGAGTCTAGTTTTTTTAGTTTGGTAATTTTATTTTGTTATTATTTTGTAAGTCGATTCGAATTCTTTTTGAGTTTGGTAATTTTTTTAAGTTTCGTAATTTTATTTTGTTATTTTGTATGTTTCATATATTTTTAATTTTTTCATGTAGTTTATAATTTGAGTTAGTTCGAATTTGGATATTTTTAAAATTTATTTGTAAAGTCAAGCCTGATTAATCCGGTATTTTGTCTTGATTAATCTGGTATTTTTAAATCATGACTTAAAAATATATACTACTATATAATCACGTCAGTAAATTTAAAAAATAGATTTTCAAATTCGACCAAAACAACACATTATACACATGAAAAAACCTGGAAATTAATAGTTAACTACTTTTTATCACTATATATTAATGGGTTAATGGTAAAAAAAGTCCTCAATAAAAATTTTAAATTATTTAAACACTCATGAAAATTTTGCATCCCACCTTTATAATTGAAAATTTAAGCAATTAAACCTCTTCGTTGACATTTATTGTTACTTTTTGTCGATGTGATTAACGAATCATATTTACACATATAGTCAAATTAATTATTTTGTTTGATACTAAAAGCTTTATTGAGTGTGAAGTATAAAAGCTATAAAAACAATTTCAAAAAATTTAGAATCATTAAAAGTTATAAAAAAAATCAAAACCATAGAAAACTATAAAAATTAGAAAAACATAATATTATAAGAAAACTATGTTAAACATAATATATATATATATTCTATGTTTTTTTTATCATTTTAATTATATATTATATTTTTATAATCCTCTGTAATTTCGTTAAATAAAGTTATCTTATAGTTTTCTATGTTTTTTTTTACTTTTAATAATTTTAAATTACATGAAAATATTTACAATTATTTTGTATTGAACTTCTAATTTACATTAAATTAAGTCTTTAGAAAAATAATCAATTAGACCCGGTGAATGACACATGTCACAGTTATTAGAATTTATTAGTTTTAATTCAATTGAATGCAAATTATAAGAGTTTAATTAATTTTTAAAACTTGTACTGAGAGTTCTTTTAGCATTAAACCTAATATAATTAATTTTGTTTGTTTGTCTGTGTATGTGGTGAAGTTAAAAGGTGAAGAATGATTAGACTAATTAACAAAAGTTGATTAAGTATAGCTTAAATAATTTTGTTTGTCTGAGATTAATTTTGTTTATTTTGTTATAACTCACAAAGTCAAGCCTGTGTAATTATATCAATGAAGAAAAAGAAGACACAAATAATGAAGTGTTCGGTTCATATTATGCAATTAAAATCCTATGTTTCATACGATGTAGAAATATATAAAAAGAACCGTATGAAGGATAGGTTGAAGCAAGCTTTCGATTTTCACCATTAATGGAGCCTTTAGGTTCACAACCACCGGCACCGGCACCGGCTGAACTCACCTTATCCCACGACAAGCACTTTGCTTTGCATGGCGAAATTTGGTTACTTATTGTCGTTCTTTTCTTTGCTTTCTTCTTTGCCTACATTCTTTTTTGTCCCCGCCTTAGATGCAGTAGAAGCTCGGAGTCCGAAGATGTTTCAGACTCTGATAACGTTTCGCGACGGAGGACTTGTCTTTTGGTGTCTTCAGGGAGTCAGTGTGGGATCGACATTAAGGATA
Source organism: Hibiscus mutabilis (assembly GCA_019671005.1). Lineage (NCBI taxonomy): Eukaryota > Viridiplantae > Streptophyta > Magnoliopsida > Malvales > Malvaceae > Hibiscus > Hibiscus mutabilis. Next base: position 822,463 of record CM033715.1, read on the forward strand.
AAGTTGAAGACGAAGAGGAAGAAGAAGATTACACGAGTCGAATTAACGATAAATTCCCTTTGTAGAAAGTGAGATCCTCTGTTCTTGTGTTATATTGTCTTAATCAATTGATGATGGACGAATCTCAATTGTGTAATCTTCAAATGGTGTTCTTTAATGCTTTGAGTTCTTTTTACCGCATATATGCAGTTTTTCAACTTAACCGATGTTTTATTCTCATGTTCGAGAAATTATTATATGGACCCAACTCACCACGTCATTCATAGTCCATCCAATAAGATTCATATATTTCAGCGTAACTTCCAAGTAAATACCCACTCTTTAATGACATGTAAGAAAGAGGCGAAGATTCACCTTGAAAAAAGAATGAGATAGAAAATTATTATTAGATGAGACCATAAATGTAGTGAGACAGGTCTATCTAATAATTTTTCGTTAAAGTTCAATATTTCCTTTTAACCATTTCAAGGTCAAATTTTAATTTGTCCCTCTACTTAGCTTAATTTATGATTTAAGCCCTTATACTTTAATTTGAAATTATTTTAACCTCTATTTTTAAAATGTCATTAATTAGTTTCACTAGCTAAAATTTAACTATTCCAATTAGGTATTGTACATTAAAAAAACTATGTTCGTCGTATAAACATTTTTTATTAAAAATAGTTTTAATAAAAGAAAAAATGCACATTAATATTTTGATCGGAATACTTACCATTGGACTAATTAATTATATTATAAAAATAGATAGACCAAATTATATCAAATTAAAGGATAAAGACTAAGGTCGTCTCATTGGGAAAATTCAACTCATTAAGAAATAATAATTTTAGTGATTTAATATTAAAGAGTCATTGTACTTGTCTCGAAGATTTATCCTGCTCTCTCCTATTTCTCTCTTGCCTAGTATGGACAAACATTTATTTTAAAAATATCGCAGTAAATTTTTCTTAGTATTTTGTCTTGATTAATCCGGTATAATTCACATCACACACCTGATTTTGGTGAATGAGTCTTCTAGTAGAGATTTTCTACCTACACAAAGTTTCGAACTCAAAATCTATTTAAGTGATATCAAAATACTTATCACTTGGACCAAATTGTTAATAATAATATTAATAATTTGATGTATTACAAATTTACAAATGGAGCATCATCTGCAACGGTTATATTAATTGGGACGAATTCAAATTTATAGAACCATAGATCTAATAATAATTAACTGAGTTCGATAAACATGCATGAAAATTTGATGGAAGAATTTAAAAAGAAAAATAATTTTATTGGATTTTTGACATCCAATCGCAACCGTTAGCTTAAGATATTAAAAAAATGGAAGTCTTGAATTATAATTAACTGAGTTTGAAAAACATGCATGGAAATTTGATGGAGAATTTGAGCTTAAATAAACCATGATTTTTGAAATGGTCAAGCATTCAAGATTCTCTTATCAAGTAGATATATATATAAAGATGGGACCATCCTTCTATGTAACAAATCAAAGCTTTGCATGTTGAAAATTAAATCTAGAAATATAAATATTTTTATTTATAAAAAATATATTGGATATACTATATAAACTTTATTTTATATAATTTTGTTTATTTTAGAGTTTAGGAAACATGTTTTATAATTTAGAGTTTATAATTTATAGTTTTGAGTTTAAGACTAAATTTTAGGATCCAAGTAAAAAGGGTTGTGTAAAATTTTAATTAAACAAGTTATGTATAAAGAAACTTTAAAATTTATGATAAGTGTCTATCTATATACGAGTTAACAGAACACAGAAAATTAATCTCCGAGTTTACTCCAGTAGATACCTTAAACAACCAGAAAAATACTAGTTTAATTATTTGCTTGTTTAAAGGAATAATTTAATGTTGATGTGTTTTTGAAAGGTTTATCCGTTTCATTGACTTGGAATTGGACCAACAATGACTAAATTAACATAATAATTGTGTCATATAATTCAATATTATTCTAACGTTAGAAAGCTACTATGTGGGGGCAAAGGCAACAAGTAGAATGAAGCTATAGTGACAGGTGATCAATTTGGACCGGACCTTATTGTATTTTATCATATATGAATGGATTTATGACAAAACATTATTGTATACCACAAAGACCGGTCAAATAATTTTAGATTATTTGTAATTTCATCACCCGAATTTAGAAAAAAAATATTCATATTATAATGAGTATCCTTGTTACTCAGTCAATTAGTGTATCTCAATTAAAATTCTACTGTTGTCATCATACTGTCCATTAAATGTCATATATGTCATAAGATATGAGTTCAAACTTTCGACATATATTCTTCCATTTCATATGGATTTGTTTTTTTAGACAATCTATTTTGGTACTTGAGGAACAACTCTTAATGAAGTTAGAGATAAAATTTATATCTGAGACAATACGAAACTTATCGAGAGTTCGCAACAAGTACTTTATCTTCTAACATTTTTCTTTGTGTTCCAAAAACCAAACCTTTGTCTATATGTTAGGATTTTTGGTGTTCTTCGTTTGAGGTGATGCGTTTGCACCATAGTCATTGTGAGATGTATTGGTTCGAGTTGTCATATAAGTTATAGTTGTCTTTACTTTTTATAAGTAATAACGTTTTGGTGCACTTTTTTTGTCTTTACTTTGTTCGGGTCTCATTTAGGTAAAATTTAGTTATGAGAAACTTTTAATGAAGTATTGTTTCCATTTAAAACAAATGTGTTCAAATTTCATGAAAAATACGGGGGTTTCATTTTTTAACCATTGGTATCTGACTCATTAGTTGACTATTTTGAATCGTGTATTATAGAGGCCCAACATATGAACTCTCTCAACCCAGTTTTATCTGTTCACAACGTCAAAATTCGAACTCCTGACATTTATTAAGAGACTTAGTGTCTCATCCCGTTAAACTAACCGGTTATTTGAGGGGTTTCTCATTTTTTTTAAATAGGGATTGAATAGTAAACTAATCAAGGATTAAATTAAATTATGTGTGTCCCCAATCCAGAAAGGGAAGAATGGTGGCCTATCCAATGGTGCCGATATGCTTGTCTTTGTTAAATGCTTTTGTAAGAAGGAATATTCATTTACATGTAATGACACCAAGATGTAGTTAAAAAGACATGATGGGAATTGTCTGAAAGTGCAATGTGCAAACATTAGAGGGAACAAAATGTCTGCCCAAACTTTGAATTTTCAGTATCCTTTCTCAGGACTTCCTTATTAAGACAAAGATAGGTTAACAGGGTTTGCAGTCGTTTGGAGCTATAAATTTTATATCATGAGTGAAGTCAAGATTTGAGGTTGTGGACAAAATACAAATATTTGAAAGTAAAGAAGGACAAATTTATAAATAAATCATTTTTAATATATATAGATAGATAAGAGGACAAATGTGACTTTTCTTTGAGGTGGTAGCAATTCCCCCCAATCTTTAATAGCTCTTTCGATGTCTATATCAGAAGATCGAGGTCGAATTATAAGCTTTGTTTAGTTTGAAATATAACTTTTTATCGTTTTATTAGTTAACAATTACTCGTGTTTAAGGGAATCGAGAGATGTCTACACATTTGTTTGATGTTGATTGAATGTATCAACTTAATTAAAATTAGAGTTTAGAGTTCGAGTTTCAAAATATGTTTTTGGACGGTGACAAAGATTAATTGAATTCAACAGGGAATATCCCCAAATTAAAACCCTTTACTGCAAGGTTCGCATGTCACATTTTTTTATATATAATATGTATATGTTTGCTTTAAGAGAAAGGTTGTTTATTTTTAGAAATGTTGGTAGAAAAATAGATGTTTGTTGTGCAAACAAATTTAGGGTTTAGGCAAACTGAACATTTTTGCATTGAATTGATATCAAATGCATTTAAAAAATTTAGTCATTACATATTTCAACAGTCAACAGTTACGGTCGGAATCAATTATTATAAGTATCGAACTGTATAACTAACTCAAACTAGACCTAGAACTAAAACTAATTAGAAAACTCACATATTATTTTACACATGATTTTGCATGATGAGACTCGAACCTGAGTGCTCAAGTATCCGGAACTTCAATGTCTATCCCTTCTACTTTAATTTGTCACAATTCGATCCCTCTACTTTTACAAAGTTATTAATAGGTCCAAATTGATATGATCGTTTGATATTGACATTGATTTTCCTTTACTATTATTTGGTTCATACATTCAATAATAAATTTACATGTCAACCAAATACTTAATGCTATTACTCCATTTAAAATCACATCATCACTTTAACTACAACGGATAACAATGTTATCAATTTGAACTGCTAATAACATTATAAGCGCACAGGGACTAAGTCATATGAAATTAAAGTATAGAGCTTAAATATAAATTTCAGCATAGTGAAGGGACTAAAACCAAAATTTGACCCTTTCTTTTCTTCACTCGGTGGCTTATGCGAAAGTCAGATTCATGGTAAAAGAACCCATTGTTTTCCGGGTCTTCATTCAACAATTTACTGCTAGCCTTGGAGTAAAAATCTGGCAAACTAAAGAGGTTTTTAAAATGGTAAAACCTATGTTGAATATTCAAAGAAGAAGAAGATTTATACGTACGTACTGTATTCAAATACGTATAGAGTACAGAAAGGAAAAAAACAAGAAAGAATCCTGACAAGTAGGGCAGGATGAGATTGCCAAAAACTGCAATGGAACATGTTTTGGGGAGAGAAAGAGATTTTATGGTTACTGTAAGAAGAGAACACGTTTACAGCAAATGCATGATGAGGTTTGAACAGGCCATCCATGCAACTTTCGTGACCACTCGAACGGCAAGAAACAGACAGACATGATGATGGAATCACCCCCCTCACAACCCATGCCCACCGCTTTCCTTTCTCGTATACATAAATTTTAGTATACAAGCATGTTTATTTTAGGGTTTAGTTTAGGATTTAGAGTTCATGAGTTTATGTTTTAGAGTATTAAATTTTAGGGTTTATAGTTATAATTTAATGTTTATATTTTAGAGTATATATATATACACCCTATTTGATATCCGACTTTGTCATTTTTTTATGAGTAAAAATTATTTTATGCACTAACGATGAAATTTTTTTATACATAGATTTTTAATGTTTTCACTTGTTCTATTTAGGGTCTAAGATTTAAGGTCTAGATTTATGATTTAAGATTTACATATATTAGGGGTTAGGAGTAAGTTCCTTAAATAGAACACGCGACAGTATTAGATGTCTACTTGTGAAAAAAAAAGTCATTGTTACTTCATAGAATAATCACCCTTTTATATGGAATAGAAATTTTATGTCTCTTTTGGTGCCCTATCTATGTCTCACACTAAAAAATATGGTTTATGGTTGGAGTTTAGGGATTAGGGTTTAAGATTTAATATTTAAAAATTAAGGTTAGAGTGTAAGGTTTATTTTTTATTGTTGGGCATAAAAAGGACTCCAAAAAAAGACAGAATTTTTGTTCTTATAAATATGGTATTTGTATTTTGTTTGGTATCTGAATTTGAAATGTGATACTATTTTTTTGAACAATTCTTACCTAGGGGAGGAAGAATTGTTCTACTGAGTCTACAACCCACAACTTAAAGGAAATGAGGTGTCAACCGAGAACTTTTAACCACTTGCTCTAGAGGTTAATACTTAAATTTTCTTATGAACAAATTTACTACATATATTTGTCCAAAGTTATACATTTGATGCTCGGAGTCGACAATTTCAAAATGTATCTCGTTAAATGTTAGAATTCCATATTAAAACATATACATATATGAAATTTCTTTGATAGATACTAATGTTTAGACTTCACATGTGGAATTGAACGAATGTCATGCACTTCTTACTATATAGTGAAAAAAACCAAGTGTAATATTCTTTTTATATACGTTTTTTGAGGTTTTACAATTTCAGTTTTAATATATTAAATACCAATTTGCTTATATATAATTGTTCTATTCACTACCAATGATGTTTAATTACAGAACTACCCTTCTCATGAGTGTAACACACGAATGCAACATGTGGTCATAAAAGAATTCTAATACAAATTCATGAACCAATCCAATATCCAAAAGGTGGTTGGTTGAGACAACAAATAAAGTTTTGTTCCCTTATCAACAGAGCAAAATTTAACTCTTATAATATATAATATTTTTTATAATTATTTACATCCGATTCATTGATAGAGTAAACAAAACCGAATATTACATAAGTCTATTATTGAGACGATCATCTCAACTCAATTTGTTTCATTTAAGGATTTGAACCCAGAAATTATATATATCAATATAAAACATAAATTATTTTAAAAGTTCTTTAAACGCTTAAATCGAAGATAATTATGTTTAAACACTTCAGAATCCACAACGTTCAAATATGTCATTTAAATCAATACTCAATCGAATATATATATATATATATAATAGGGTAAAAGGGGTTCAAAGTTTGAAAGTTCAAGGGCTGCATTCAGAGAACCAGACATATTTAAAGACTGAAAGCTATAAAACATCAAAATCAGAGATTAATTTAAAGCTACACTTACTTGACTTGAATCCGACATACGTTCATATAAAACCATTTTGTTTATCTACATAAAACCTAATGTCTGAATCATAAGGGGAACTCGAAACCAAACTGTTGCTGTTCAAACGATCCCACGTTCAATGTCTGCGTGAGAAAAATCAACTAAACTCGAACCACCGATCCCGCCATTGACGAATTCGTAAGGGAACTCGAAGCTGAACAGCTGTTGTTGATGATGATGATCGACCAGAATACCGCCCGTATCTTCCACATATCCATTCCCGGCAGAATCCGACACGACGATGTTGTTGTTGTGGTCGTTGTCCAGATTCGGACACGAGGGTGACAGAATCGGCAGTGGGGTACTGACAGAGAATCCATAGCCAACATCAGGTAGAATCGGCAGCGGGGATGAATAATAAGGCAACGAAACGGCAGCAGCCTCTGGTTTTTGAGCATCACTGATAAGAACGCCATTGTTGTCGGTGTTAAAGCTCGATAATTTCCCGGCGAGTATCTTCTTCTTCAACTTGGTGTTCCAATAGTTCTTCACGTCGTTGTCGGTTCTTCCGGGGAGTTGAGATGCTATGACAGACCACCTAAAAACAATCAAAAGTTGGGTTTTTTTGTTGGATTAAAATCCGTAATTATAGACACATATGTATAATATATAACGTAGTACACCTTAACCTAAAGAAGACAAAAGCAAGCAACTTGCCTGCTTCCCATTTGACTATAGAGAGTGCAGATAATGTTGTCTTCCTCCTCGTTAAAACCTCCATGTTTGATGTCTGGTCTGAGGTAATTAAGCCATCGCAACCGGCAACTCTTGCCACATCTCTTTAGACCTATACGAAGGGGTATCAAATCAAACAAACGGTGAAACAATAATACCCAGACGGCAGAGCAGACATGAACAAAGAGACAAGACAACATAGGACTTGCAGGGGAACTAAAAGATGTAAATTAAAGCAGCTGGAAAACCGGTCAGAATTCTGTGAAACCCTAGTTTTTTTGGTACCAGCTTTAAGGGGCAAAGCGATCCAGTTACCGCCGGTGCCCTGGTTCTGAACATAGTTTTTGAGGGTGGCGTCTTCTTCAGGAGACCAGGGGCCTCTCTTCACATTTGCTTTGTCACAGCATGGAGCTCTCCCCATGCCTGTCACTTAAACAAATGACAGACACAATAGTGTTAACACTCAAAGAACACTGAGGGAGAAAAACCTTTCTGAGCAAAAGAGAAACAGTGGGCACTCTTGTGGTGAAAAAATGGGGGTTTATAATGTTGGTGGCTTCTTTTTTTCTAAAGGGCAAACAACTTGACTTTGTAGGGGACTATCTTTTCTTTTATGGTCAAATTTGGTTATGGTCCTTGTACTACGCTCGAATTCAGAATTTAGTTTTTGTAACTTTTTTTAACCATCTGTATCGGACTCACTGTCAGATTAATCCATATTAGATTTTGCATAGGCTCAATACGGGGTGATCCTCCCAACCTAGTTTTCTTCGTTCACAACGTCAGGATTCGAACTCTTAACCTTGCTTAAGGGACATAGCGCCTCATCCGGCTAGAGTTTTTATAACCCTTTTGATCCATCACGAAGAAAGTTCACATCAATCGTTTAGCTAAAATAGTTGACGGTGTTAACTATTTGGACTGATTGATACTCTAATTGTACCAAAATATCAAGTAAGTCATCACTTTCGATCATAGATCAAATGAGTCCTTTTAAAAATTGCGACAAAATAAACAATTGAAATTGCCTTAAATGCTGAAAACACTCCTTAAAAGATGTTTCAAATACGGGTCAATTTGATCACGGTTTTGCATATAAAGGCTCCCTTGATTTTTGGGTATAACTAAAAGGGTCAATTTTATATAAAGCCTGAACATAATGGACTAAATACTATCAAATTAAAGAATAGGGACCAAAGTCAAAATTTCACCTTTGATCATTTTTTATTACTTTGCTTTTGACCTTCTTCCCTTCATCTTTCTTGTCTGTTAAGGCGGTAGAGCCCAGTCAACGTTCACTTATGTTGACTGTTTGATATATGATTCATTAAGTAATCCTTTCTCAGCACTGCTTTAACTCTCCATCTAATCTTTCAAAAAAATTCTCCATCTAAATTATATTTGTTGATTGAGTATTAGTTTAGTCATTATTGTTGCGTCAAAAAAAATTGATTGAAATTTAATATAATTATAAAGTTCGACTTATTGATAGATTAATTCAAATCGAATATTGTATAGATAAACTATAGGAACATCCTCTTAATCCAGCTAGATCTATTTATAATGATAAGATCCGAACTCTTTATGTTATTTAAGAACTATAACATCATCTTACTATATAAACTGGGTTTAAAACGTTACGTTTCTACCCTCTCTAAAGATTAATTTTATTATAAATTTTGACTTTTTGAGTAATTGAGGAAATGTATAGGAAAAAATGGTTCAACTTGTGGGGATTTTACCATAATTCATCTTTGATTGCAACAAAGTACTAAAAGGAGAGACTTACCATAATGTTTATAATTATAATCGAATATCTTAGTTCTGATAACAAATTTTGACAAAAATAAGAATTTTGATTAAAATAGGCTCTCCCTTACTCAAGCATCACATGAATGTTAGTCCAACAAATGTTGATTAACTAGTTGAATTAAAAAAATAAAAAAATCAATTTAAAAACAAATAAATTCAACTAAATTTTATCACTTGAACCAAAGGTAGAATGTGAAGCCTTCATTCTTCAAGTGATCTTTCTTGTGTGTATAGAGCTTCCCATTAATTTTATCATTTGTTGATTATGCTCCATCACACCTAAATCAAGACAATCAAGTAATTTTTGGTATCCAAATTGCTTTAGATCCATAGGCATTAGTAGCACAAATTTTAGTCCCCTTTGGAATCTATTGTACAATTTCATCCTTTTTATGTAAAGTAGTTAGTCCTTTTGGGACCCAAATACTTCCAAAACACTTTCCATTAAAAAATATAGGGGCATTAGATTGTCGTTAGAAGCACCTAATTAGTAACTAGGTCACTAATTAAATTTCCATAATTTGGGTCTTTTAGGTTAGGACTTTTAGTGGACCTTTGTATGTTAATTATTCAAGCCTTTTTGTGACATCCATCTTTTATTTATTATCATTGGCCCCATTTGATTTACATGTTAATTAATTTAAATTATAAAAAGAGAGGTATTCATTAATTCCGATATTTGTGTCGCAATAGTCCGAGCTTAAAGGATGTTGACCAAATATTTGAATTAATCCTTACCGACTCAAGGTAATATTAAAATTTAACCGAATCAATACATCATATTTTAAAATGCTTGCATCATGCATAAAGGTGACATGCGGGATTCGAACCATAAATTAACATGGCAGTCGGGCTTATTCGATGTCGGTTTAATCTATGGTCCGACTTATCGTTAACCTTATTAATTAAATGTCCAATTAATTTGAACCCACCAATTTGATAAAGCCCGTTCAATTAAGGTTAATTTTCAATTAAGGTCACCAAATTAAATTCTTTTCAAATTCTGACAATTTCCTTCGATTAAAAACAACAAATATTTTGGTACCGATTTTCGGGCTTGATGGGGTGCTAATCCTTCCCCACACGTAACCAACTACTGAACCATTTCAAAATAAATCTCTGATTTTGTGGTGTTCGGCCTACCTTATCTAAGTGGCCGGTGGCGACTCTCAGTTTTCAATCAGTTTTCCAAAGAAAAAGAATTTTCAAAAGAAATCCCTTTAAACTAATATTACAAAGAAATGATTTTTGGGATAACCCGTAGCGCCGAACCTATAATTTTTCAAAGGGGATTTTTGAAAAAAAAAACGTTACATTATGATATCGTGAATGAAAAAAACTAAATTGAGAGTGTCGCTCTTATATTAAATCTTTATAAAACTCAATCAAAATTAATAAACCAATAAAAATATCGCTACATGAATTAAAATATTTTTTAAAGTCTATAATATTTAATTTATAAAATAAAAAAAAATGGAGGAACCAACCAAATCTTGGAATTGTCGTCCACGTTGTCTGTCGGCTTCTTTAATCGTAAAAATAATAAAAGAATAATTAATTGGAGAGAAAAAAAAATTCAGGAACAATGCCCTAGACTTTATCAGTAGACCCCACAAAACAAGATTAGTGCTTCATTTTGACCAAAATTCTCCGATTAAACCCTCACATCAAAATTTTATTTATTATTTTAATTAATTATCTAATCACACTTATATTACAAGTGGCTGTTGAGGAGATAACAACATATAAGAACAGAAAAAATTATTAGATAAAGTTGAGTCACCACGTCATCTATGATCTTAAAGATTAAAATTTATTTATTTTATTTTTTTAAGGTGAATCATCACTTCTTTCCTATATGTTGATAGAGAGTGAGTAATTATTAGATAATTATTTTAGAGTAGATAGACTTTATTAATTAAGATCACACGTGACGTAATAAGTTAAGTCCATTTAATAATTTCTCGAACGATTGTGTTTATCACTTCACAATGGTCCACGTCACCAATCTAATCACTACATAAAATTCCCTCATCTATGTCTCCACATATTGGTTGCCCCATCAAATCCATTTCTTAGGGATAAAATACACAAATATTCATTAAATTAAATAAATAATATTTTAATAACCAAAAGTTTAAAAATTACAAAATAGTCTTTATTAAAAATGAAGTTAAAATTAAATATCAGAAAAGATAATAACTTATTAAAATTTAAAATTTAAAAAATAAAAGTGAAAAACTTTATTTTAATAAAATTGTATTATATCATAAAATTTTAAGAGAAATAACAATCTTTTCCATCCACCAACTGGTTGTCCTTGTCACGACATTTTATAAAATAATGTTAAATTTTGATAAATTTAGAGATCATTTTATAACAATTTAAAGGCTTTAATGATCACTTTATTATATTTTGATACGATTTAATAATAATTTTATGATAATTTAATAATATTAATAATTATTTTACAATTTTACAAAATTTAATGCCTAAAAATATCAGTTTACAATTAATGATTATTTGTATACTTTATCTTATCTTTTTATTCATTGTCTACTCTCGAAAAACACATATACACGCATCAAATATTTGATACATTTATTATGTATAATTTCATGTATTTTCAATAAATTAAATGATGGTTTTAAAGAGTAGTCTTAATAAATAAGATAATAATATTTATTTTAAGAGATTTATGTTTATCTTTTTTAATAAAGTGTATATGTATAATGTTGAAAAAAAATATAAACATATACTACTTTATAAATTTTAAAATTATTAAAAAATAAATCAAAAGATAATATGTGATCGAAAATAAATTTAAACCAATAAATTTTAAAATTTTATAATAATATATAGTATCAAATTCAATAATAATATATATAATTACACATCAATATCATTAAAAAAGATACCACCGTAAAATAAAATTTTCTATTTACCACGCAAATTATCCAAATAGAAAAACATCATCAATATCCAACCAGCTCCGATACCCAGCCAACATCAGGACCCGACCCGGTATGGTCGAGTGAGTCAACAGAGTTTTCCTTACCCAGCTTAGCGTACATCCTTGCCCTCAAGTCTCTCCCCGATTCCACTCTCTCCATTGCAGGCTCCTCCTCAAACGCATTACTGAGTCCAGACCGAGTCGGAGTGGAAGGAGACCCGGGTCGGAGCATGGAGCTCATCGGAGATACGAAACAGGATCCGGTAGGAATGCCCCGAGAAAATGCAGTGTCCATTTTCGCCTTACCAAGCTGTAGATTACATACGGAAGAAGTGAGTTCACTCGGCGACATGGGTGGCGACTCGGAAGGTGGAGAAAATGGAGGTGAAGCCAAAATGGAAGTTGGCGAAGAAACGTTGTCAAAACGGTGGCGCATCGGGGAGCCAAAGTAATCCATTTCACCCGACCTGGAACCGGATCCATTTCCTCTCGGACTCTGCTGTGGCAAGACCCGAAGCTGCTCCGGCGTGTGAGCGAAGAAGCAAACCCGTCGTTTACAACCGGTGCCGTCCTTGCACGGCTGAGTTCGGTAACGAGTTGGGTGGAGCCAACACTCGAAAACGCCGTGAGCGAACTCACACGAATTGCCTTTCTTACAACTCCCCCTCCGGAAATCGGGGCAAGCGAATCCGGTGTAATGGAACTTCCTCGGATCCCTCCTCCGTGCCTTCTCGCCTGGATGAGCGTACGGACAGTCGGTCCAGTCATGTGACCTGGCACGTGAGCACCTCCTCACCTTGAACTCGTACATGCAGAAATGGTCGCAAGAGAATGCATCGGCGACTGGTACGTCGGAGTCGTCGTTGAGGACGTCGGGTTCGTTTGACGGGAGGTAACGGTGGAGCGCCGCCAGATATTCGACGGGACAAGGACTGCACGGTGCATTGAAGTTGTAGCCGACGGCCGGGAAGGCATCCGCCGGATCGTTTGACGGATCCCATGCGGGGATTACGACGGTGGGGATTGGTCGTGTCGATGATTTTCCGATCATCATACTTTGGACATCGTTTTTCTAAATTCTAAGGAGAGGCGGTGCTCTTCAATATAAACTGTGTTTTTTTAATCCGTAGTTCGTCTTTCTTTAATCATGGTTGAGTTATTGAATTGAACATTACAATAGTAGTCGGGTTGACATATATAATTTTTGGACATGGTATATTATATAATCTGATAATTAGAAAATTAAATATTATAATATTAATCGGATTGACATTAATAATTTTTACACACGGTATATGAAGAAGCCGACGAGTGAACCTAGTAATAAATAATGTTGTTGTTTTCCTTGAAAAAAAAATAAATTTAAACAATGTTTCATGCAGTTAAATGACATTGGACATTTAAAATGAACTTTTAAACGTCGACGACCTCTGGAACGTGTGATTAAAAGTTTTTAATTGACATACTTTTATTTTTTTCTTAAATCGTGAGTTTAATATTCTTTAAGATTAAAATTTCCTCTCCCCTCTATTCTAAATAGAAATTATTAAAAAAACAAATATCTAAATATTAAAAGTAAAATGATCTAGCGAGATGAGGTGTTAGGTCTCTTAAGTAATGTTATGATTTGAATTATGATGTTTTGAATAAAGAAAGTGGATTGGGAGAATAGTACGCATAATGAGATTCCAACACAATCTGAATTATTCAGTCAATGGGTCAGAAACAAACGGTTAAACCAAAAAGCTTCTAAATGAACCTAACCTATAGTCCCATGAGGAAAAATATAATGTTCATCATAGAAATTTTGAGTTCGAACATTTTTGTCTGAAATGTACGTTATGTTATCAAAGAATTAAATAATACTAATAAATACTAGCTTATAGTTACGGAGAAAAAATAATGAAATGAATAGTTTGTATTAATAAAATCATAGACGATGCAATCGAACAAATTCATTTTTCGTTAACGAAGAACATATGGGTAGGTCTGGAGTGCAGCTAAAAGATGACAAGTTTCGAAACTTGTTCAATAACCCAAAAGATTAGACTTTTTGATAATATTTTTGATTAAATTTTTCGTGTTTTTTGACAAATATCGATACTTATTTTGTAAGTATCGATACTTAATTTTTTAATAATATTTTAAGTTTTTTGACAAGTAACGATACTTGTCAAAAAAACATAACAAAATTAACCTAACATATTATCAAATGATCTAATATCTTAAATTTTTAAATAAATATCAAAATTTATCGTCTATTACTCGTACCACGGACTTGTTATACGTTAAACTCGCAAATAACATATGATCCGTACGTATAGGTGAAAAAATCCCCAACTGCCAGAGATTCGTACGACGGCACGCGAGGCGAATGGCGGCACGTGAGTCACTCCGGTCAAAGGGATGGATACACGAAATAGATGTCACAGTGAGCTGGCGGCTATGAAGATTTAGTTATGTCACTGACACTTAATCCACTTGAAAACGAACACGTTGCATACCACTCGAGATTTCCGTGAGCTTTGACTTAAACTTCACTATTCTTTTCTCATTTTTTCACTTTTCCGGTAAGTTTACTGTACGGTGCAATACCAACACAAAATATTATAAATTAAAAATTAAAAATTAAAAATATTATATTTTTTATAATATTTTTTTGTTATGTCTGACAATTTACATCGTATTATTACTTACAAAAACTTAAAATATTATCAAAAGCGATAAAAATTTTAAAGTTAAATTTTAATATTTAACCACTGACTGAAAATATTGTCAAACATTATAACATTTTTAATTTTATATTTCATATCTTATAAAATTTTCAGTTGACATAATAATCGGACCGCAATCCGTCTTATATTAGACACTCCCTTTCTCCGTTTATTTATATAAAAAATAGTTCAAGATTATCCACAAGTGTGATACTCGGACGGGAATCTCCGTGTATCTGAACATCTTTTGTCGTTTTATTCGTGCAGCTGTACGAGATTTGTCTTTATTTTCATTTCTATTTACATAATAATAATTAATGTTTAATTTACGAATTTTTATAGATTTTTCACTTTACATCATAAAATATTTTAAGATTTTACTCTTTAATTTTTCATAAAAATATCAACTAATATGTTACTACTTTTTTATCGGTTAATTTTATTTTAAATCAAACTGATATGAAAATAATTGTGAAAAAACAGTTAAAACTGCAAAATGAGAAAAATGTATTTTTAAGAAAAAACGTGAATTAAACCACTAATTAATCCATTCATCCAAACAAATTAATTGAAGGTTATGGGTTAAGTAAAGGAATATTACCTCATACACATGAGGTTTAGGGTTTAGAGTTTTAGTTTAGGAGTTTTAGTGTAGTGGTTTAGATTTTAGGGTTTGTTGTTAGAATTTGAGGTTTAGGGATTTAGGTTTTAAAGTAATATGGTTAGGGATTTAGATTTTAACCTATAAACTCTAAATTTTAACCTTAAACTCAAAATTATATCAACAACCCATAAATTCAAAACTACTATACTTAAACTCCTCAATCATAATTCTAAACCAAATTTCCACAAGCGCATTTGAATGGAATAATTACCCGTAAGTAAATATATCAAAAATAAACAAATGAAAATAATTACTACATAATGAGTTATAAATGAAGTAAACCGAGTTGACATGTACGTCATCATTTTGAGACTATATTGTATTTGATCTAAATTAGTTCACCAATAAATTGATATCAATAATTATAATAAAATAATTTATAATTGATATTAATGTTTGAATTTACTCGCTCCAATTATATTTTCTTTTTATTTTATACTTTAAATTACATTTGAAGCAATCTAGGTTATCATTTCTATCGAACTTCTTTATAATTGATATTAATGTTTGAATTTACTCCCGACAATGCATACACGCCATGCAGACAAAACGAATGAATCTGAATCTACTACGATGAACATCATCCTCTTTTCTATTGGGACCACTTGTTGGTTCAGTTTACCAATAATTATTAAGGAGTAAAAACTCTAATTCTAAACTAATAATAGGGTTATATTCAACACACTAATTTTTTATAATTATATATACCATCAATAAATTAAATGATATTATTATAATAAAATTTTTTTATACCACATCTAAACTATCCAGATTCTCTAAATTTCTAAATAGAAGATAATCATATTAAGGATAAAGATTAGATGAGATAATTTTTATCTCATTCAAATCCATGAGATAACTCTTAGCCAAATCTCATTAAAATCATATTTTATCATATCCCAATCTCAATCTTATCTTGTATTTAAATATTTGATATTCCTTATCCTTGTATATTCATTTGTAAGCCTATATATATAGGCCAATTGTAAACGTTATTAAGTATCACATATACAAATCCTTTACATGGTAATCAGAGCCAAGTAGATTTTCCCAACTCATATTTTACCTTTCTTTTCCTCTATTCTTTAAACTGAATCTTCTACTTCCAATGATCTTGTGCATCTTAGTGCACCGACCAACTTTTCAATCAATCTTACGTCTGCCAACTTTCATGTTTGGCGTCACCAGGTGGAGGCTACTCTCATTGGTTTTGGGTTACTCAGATATATTGATGGTTCACAGCCTTCCCCATCTAAGTTTATCGATGACGCGACAACAATTGCTAATCTTGAATATCTACGATGGTATCATTATGATCAAATTCTTATAAGTGTTCTTCTTGGCAGTTGTGATGATCAAATTCAAACACTTATTTCATCCGCTGTCACCGCCAAAATTGTATGAGATATTCTAGTTGCAAGCTATGTTCAAGCATCTCCCGGTTGCAACCTTGCTCTCAAGTCCAAATTGGCTCGCAATCCACGTGGCTCCAAGTCTATCTCCGACTACATGAAAGACATGCAGGATATTGCCTATGATCTTGCCTTGGCAAACTGTCATGCCTCCGATGCAGATATTTTGATTTCTATTGTCAATTAATTGGGTGATGATTATCGTCCAATTGTTGCTGCCCTTCGTGTACGTAACACATCGATAACCGTGCTTGAGTTGTATGATATCTTAACTGATCATGAGAGACTCCTTCAAGAATCTAACCACACTACACTTCTTGCCACTACATAATCTGTACAGCGGGCTAATTCAAATCACGATTATTCCATCAACCGTTATTGAGAGAAGGGTGGTCGCTTTGGCCATTCATTTTCTGGTGATGGTTGTAGTCATGTTCCTCAATCTGGTTATTTTAGACGACAAGATGTTGTGTGCAAGTTCTATAATTTTCTAGAGCATGTTGTTCGGGATTGCTGTAAGCTTGTTCGATTTTTTCACAACAACAACTTTTATCAGCAACCATCGTCTGATTCACCGGTTGCCAATACTTCTACTGATCTTTCATCATCTAATTTTGCTCATTGAATGTTTGATAGTGGTGCCTCACATCACACCACAATGACCACTACATCTCTTCAAGATATCTCCTCTTATGATGATCCTAATACAGTTTATCTGGATAATGGTAACTCTCTGCCTATATCTCATATTTGTCGATGCACTGTTCCCACGACTACTAAGCCTCTTTCTCTCACAAATATCTTGTGTGTTCCTCAGTTAAATACAAATTTAATGTCAGTTTCTAAATTATGTCAGACTAATTACGTGTCTGTTAAATTATTTGACTCTTATTTTGTTATTACAGATCGACCTACGGGAATTCCCCTTCTCCGAGGCAATAAAATTGGTGGTGTCTACTATGCTCTGTAATCCTTTTATCCCTAAGTCAACTCAGTTAATTGCTTGTCCGTACATCATTTGCATCACAAGTTTGGTCATCCCTCCGTTAAAACCTTAGCCTCTATATTACGCACTTGTAATATATCCTATGACCTAACTAGTTTGACGAACTATCATTGTACTTCGTGTCTTATTAATAAGAGTCATAAATGACCATTTGGTCAAAATACTATGTCAAGCTCACATCCTCTTGAATTGATTTACTCTGATGTTTGGAGCACTAAACATGTGTCTTATGATGGATATTCATACCATGTAGTGTTTGTTGATCATTTTACCAAGTATATCTGGCTATACCCGATGAAGAAGAAATTTGATGTTGCAGCAATATTTCCTCAGTTTAAAAGGCTTGTTGAAAGCTTTTTTCATTAGACCATTGTGTCTCTATTCTATGATAATGGAGGTGAGTTTGTTAAGCTCTTGCCCATTTTGAATTTGGGCGGTATTTCTCACTTTACTTCACCGCCTCATACTTCAGAACACAACGAGACTGCTGAACAGAGACATTATCACATAGTGGAGACTGGGCTCTCTCTACTTCACTTTGCATCCCTCCCAATAGAATGTTGGCCTCATTCTTTTTAGGCAGCTGCTTATCTTATTAATCAGATGCCAACATCGATACTGGGTAATGTATCGCCTTACCTTCTTCTTCATCAACAAGTACCGAACTGTGACATGCTTCAACCATTCAAATGCTTATGCTTTCCTTGGCTGAAACCATACACGACGCCTAAACTTGAGCCACGGTCCGCTGAATGTGTTTTTCTTGGATACTATGTGACGCAGTCTACTTATAAATGTCTGGAGCCGACCACTAAAAGAATCTATATCTCTCGCCATGTTCGGTTTGTTCCTCACATCTTTCTTTTTGCTACACGACGTGTCTTTCCTATTCCAAGGCAACCGGATACTTTATTGCCTACTATGTCATGACAACCTAATACTTTATTGCCTACTATGCCACGACAATATGATGCTTTATTGCCTCCTATGCCACGGCAACCTGATGCTTCATTATCTAATATGCCACGACAACCTGATGATTCTATTGCCACACCAATTCCCCTAGGTAACCTGCCACAACAACTTGATGATTTCATTGCTACTTCAGTTCCCTTAGTTGATTTGACACAACAAGATGTCGCCCCTGACTTGCCACAGTAAGTCGTCTCCCCTAACTTGCCACAACATGATCATCCGCAACAGTGGATTCACCGGCCAAATCCGAGGTACTTTGGTCCTTCATTTGTTAATACTACTACATGTCATCATTTGCCTTCCACAATAGAGCCAAAGACCGTTATTCAAGCTCTCAAAGACCCATTATAAAGACAAACCATGGATGATGAGTTTAATGTCTTGCTATGCAACAAAACATGGGATCTTGTTCCATGATCTACAAAATCTGTTGTAGGGTGCAAAAGGGTATTCCGTGTGAAACGATGTGTTGATGGCTCTATTAATCGCTACTAGCTGGACTGGTAGCGAAATGGTACTCTCAAGAAGCTCGTCGTGACTACTTTGAGACCTTTAATCCTGTGATAAAACCTGTTATGGTGCGTATTACTTTCACTCTTGCCCATCATCATGCATGTCCCATCAAGCATCTTGACATTAATAATGCCTTCTTAAATGTCACCTTACATGAGGAAGTCAATCTAGAACAATCTCTGGGGTATGTTGATTATACTCACATATATCATATTTTTCGATTGCGTGAAGTCTTGTATAGATTTAAGCAAGCCCCGAGGGTGTGGTATGTTGAACTCTCTTAATTTCTCATTCACTTTGGTTTTACGAAATCAAAGGCTGATGCATCTCTCTTCATCTATAATGCAAAGAGAGTTATTTTATACTTTATAGTCTATGTGGATAATGTTGTGCTTATTGGTAATAATACTGATTTTATTGCTCATTTCACCAACATATTATCTACGAAGTTTGCTTTGAAGGATATGAGCTTGCTCAACCATTTTCTTGGCATTGAGGCTATTTCTACTCATACTGGGTTGTTTTTATCTCAGGTGCAATATATCTTTGGCATATTAACTCAGTTTCAAATGAAAAATGTCAAAGAAATTTCCACACCTATGTCCTCTTTCGACAAGCTACCTCCACCGGAGCCATCCACGACATTTGATATGTTTGGGTATCGTCGATTACTTGGTCTCCTTCAGTATCTCACACTTACTCGTTCGAATATTTTTCTTTTTTCGTGAATCGTCTATCGCAATACATGCATGGTCCTTCACTTGCACATTGGACAACAGCTAAGCGCATCATACGTTATCTCAAAGGAACATTATACCATGACATTCTTTTTCGTTTGACATTTTTCCTTCATCTCACCGCCTTTGTTAATGCGGACTGGAGAGGATCCTCTACGGACAGTCGATCCACTATTGGATATGCTATTTATCTTGGATCTGATCTTATTTCTTGTAAGTTAGCTCGTCAGAAAATTGTTTCTCGTTCATCTACAGAAGCTGAATATCGTGCCGTGACAAATACAAATGCCGAAGTGCTTTGGGTCCAACATCTTCTTCAAGAAATTGTCGTAGCATTACCAAAACCACCATCTCTCTTTTGCGATAATCTCAGTGCCAAATATGTTTTGCAAAAATCTAATTTTTTATTATCGTATGAAGCATCTTGCCTTTGATTACTTCTTTATTCACGACTTAGTTGCTGCGGGTTTCCTACTTGTTCAACACATTCCCTACTTGTTCAACACAGTCCCTCCCAAGCTCAGATTGCGGACACGCTCACCAAACCGCTTGGACGTAATCTCTTTATCCATTTTTGATCTTCGATCCAATATTGGAGTCTCTGATGGATCCTCTATCTTGCAGGGGCATATTAAGGATAAAGATAAGATGAGATAACTTTTATCTCATTCAAATCCATGAGATAACTCTTAGTCAAATCTCATTCAAATCCTATCTCTATCTTAATTTTATCTTATATTTAAATATTTAGTTTGTATTTAATATTTGATTTCCCTTATTCTTGTATATTCATTTGTAAGCCTATATATATTTGTAAACATTATTAACTATCAAATATACAAATCAAAGCTCAAATTAAAAATAAGTTTAAATTAATTAATTTTAATTTTGTATAATATATTATCATTCATATATTGCATCTAAAATAATAATTTTATAAATTCATAATATAAAATTATTTATTGCGAAACTCCCACTACCCATGGGAACCATTTTCTAAAAAAAATGAGTTTCTTTAATATTGTTGAGGAATCATCTTATATTCTTATTTGAATCATGATTGGCTTTGGATTAGGATTAAAAGTAATCCAACTTGCTTGGATCTTAAACCCTAAAAAGGATTGCTTAGTAAAATATAACATTTTTATGGAGATTTACTAATTGGCATAGTGGCTAAAAAGGCTATATTACTCCATCTTATATGAGTTTGAATCTCAACATGAGAATGTAATACCTTTTTATTTAATATAAAAAAATTTTATAATTTTTTATCTAATTTATTGATCGACTAATTTAGATAAAATATTGCAAAGACTTATTATGTAAGTGGTTTCCTGACTTCAAAATTTTCCATTAACCATATCAAAATTCAAACTCCCAACCTTACTTTATAAACTTAACGCCTTATCCTATCGATAAAAGGTTAAAAAAATATTCACTTCAGTACCCACCTGTTTTTATTCAAACCCTTTTATTTGGAGCAATTGATAATGCCAAATCTGCCATTAATTATATAGATTATAATTTCATTAAAAAGTCATGGGTTAGGTTTGTTCCTCTGTTAGAATTACCAACTATTAGCCATGTTAATTTTTTTTATCTTGATTAATTAAAACTTAAATTCTATTCTATTCAAATTGAATTGATTATTAAAAAGTAATAATTTATTTGTTCATATATATTCTTAACCTTTTGACAACGTACACATACTTTACCGACAAAGCGATTGAACTCGGGTCTCTTAAGATAAACATCATATGTTTTTCTACTAAGACCACTTGTTGAGTTCAGTAATTTGTTTTTTTTTTAATTTGTATCTAAAATTAAATGAATAAACAAATATCTGAATCCAAATTAATATGAACATGAAATAACCTAAATAATAGCTCAAATCCGAAATAAATTAAACTCAAAACTGATATAATCCAAAATCAGTCTGAATCACTGCATTAACAGATTTACGAATATTTAATTGTCAATTTCTAGAATTATCCCATTGGAAAAAAAAATCTAAAACTTAACGTGTTTTCTGCAATTCCCCTCCCCCACATAACCCCTCGAATTGCAAACATATAAAACCAAAAGAGAGAAAGGACATTGCTTGAATAAGTTGCTTTCATTTTGGTACTCATTTTAGTGGTTTATTGATCAAAATTGAGTAAATTGTTGGTTTTGGGTTAAGAATTGTGGACTAAGGGAGTCTTTTTCAACTTTTTACTATTAATTGATTTGTTTTTGGGCAACTAGGGATAAGAAAAATGTGCCAATAGAAGAAATTCTCTCTCTCTAGACATATTCGAATATCGGATTATTTATTTGATTGGTACAAGTTAGGAATTCGATAAAATATTTTAAATTTGATTCAATCCAAATGGTTCAACAATTGAACTTGAGAAATGAGATGATCTGATAGAAAAAATCAACTGATAAATTGAATGATATGAACATAAAATGATTAGAATCCAATATATTTAGAACTTAATGATCCGAAAATATCAAACTTGAATTACTCTCATCCAAATCAACTCATGGAAAAGATCTTGGACTAAGATATGCTATATATCTCATTTATTAGAGTGCCTTTGATGAAAGGAAATGGCAAGACTTACAAAGCAAGTTGTTTGAAAGCTTTTAGTTTGAAGTTCCTATCATATTTTATTATTAAAACTCGAATTTATCGTATCTAGTTTACAGTTCTTTATCAGTCGGTCTATGGGATGAGACGTTAGATCACTAAATAAGATCAGGGATTTGAATCATGATACTGCGAACAAAAAAAACTGAATTGAAATGATAGTTCACGTAATAAATCTATACAATACTCGATCTAAATTAACTGATCAATAAATCGAATATGAATAAATATAAAAAACCCTAGCCCTATTGAATTTATTTATGCTCACTTTTTTGTAGTCACTTTAAAGTGGGGAAAATGAAAAAGTTTGGTGGATTTCAATTCAATGTACTGACATGAAGAAAACTAGAATCCATTGGTTTGGATTTTGGTTGATAGGATTTGGGGGGTCATGTTTTGTTGGATGCAGAAATTGTAGGCCAACCATTCATTGCGATGGGGCCTTTGTTATATTATTATTCTCCCTGAGTTGTCGAAAGAACTGCCCTACTATGAATGCCCAATCTTTGGTCCACACTCCACTTAGATGCACGTACATATACATATACATATACATATACAAATACAAGATTTATATTTAATACATTGGTGTTGGAAACTAAAAGTTTTTACAAGTCCTTAATGGTTTATAGACTTAGTTTAGGGTGTAGTGTTTAGGGTTTAGGTGTAGAACTTTAGAATTTTATGGGTAATGATTAAAATTTAGGGGTTATAGTTAGTATTTAGGGTTTAAAGGTTATGTTTAGGTTTTAGGGTAATATGTATATATAACTCCACGTTCGTTTTATAGTTCATATTTAGATTTCAAATTTTCTCTTTTTAAAAATGTCGTATTTAAGGTTTAAACTGTATTTTCTCATTAAAAATGTAATGTATATTCAATGACGGAACTTGAGGTACGAGTTTGAGGGTTAATTAAATTTTTTAAAAAATTGGAGGCTTAAACTAAAATTTTCAAAAATTGAGGGTTTAATTAAATTTTTTAATAATTTTAAAAGATTTAATAAGAACTAAAATTATGAGATGAGCTTTAATTAAAAATATTCAAAATTTTAAAGTTTAATGTTAATTTTTAAAAATGTTAAGGGGTCAAATTAAAAAAGATAAAATACATATTTTTTTATTATTCTCATTAAAATCTGTATATATTTTCATTTAAATATAAATTAATTACTTAAATAGTGAATTTAAATGTTCAAATTTAACCCATGGGCCACTTTTTTGGTTGGGTAATATATATAGGGATAAGATCTAGAGTTTTAAATTTTTAAATAATTTTTAGATCGCTAAATGTATAAAACTTAAAAAAAATTGTACTGCGTAAACATATCGTATCAAACACGCACATATATTTGAACAATCTTTTTTTTTCTAAACTGATTTTACCTAGAGGGAGAGAGGGAAATTTTAGGGGAAGGAAATGTTCCTGCTGGGTCTTGAACCCGAAATCTAAGGGGAGGGGATGGAACATGTGAACAGTCATGACCAACCAACCATCAACGCTTGCTCTATATTTGAACAATCATAAACTATTATGATCATGTTCAATCTTTACGGATACTATTATTCGAATTTAAATTATCAAATGAGAATAAATCGTCATAAGCCACCGAAGTCACTCAATGAATTTTTAAAGTATATGCTCCAATATAATGTCATTCAACTTAGTAACACTATCTTGATTGAGAAAACCATAGTTGTAAAATTGATTTTTTACGATATAACTATTTTTTTTAAATACATTTAATTAATTTTAAAAAACAAAATTATTTTTACCGTAGAACTATTTTTAAAAAGTAAATTTACTTTTAACTAAAATAACAAATTGTTTTAGAAATCAAATATTTTATTAAAAATTAAGTTGTTCACACGTATGCACATCTCAAAAACTAATAACATATTAAATTACTTGTATCGACATCGTTAAATTAAAACTTTATTATCACATAGCTGAAAACATAGTTTTAGTAATTTAGTGGGAGAAATATGTGAAAAATATTAATGAATTATAAATGAAAAATATGTGTCAACTAAATATTAATTTGCCGACATGCGAAAAATATGTGAAATAAGAGTGTTGATTCAATTTTTATTAAATAATTTAGCCGTGCTATTATAAATGAATTATTTTTTTAATAATTAAAGCCGAATGACATAATTTGATGAAGTTAAAGATTAATGATCTAGTTTAAAGTAAATGTTAAATTCAAGGCTTAACTACAAAATAAGTGTCCAATCTATATTTTTTTTTGCAATAGGCGCCTAAAGTATTTGTTGGCTGAAATAGTTGCTTAAATTTCATTTTTGGTTGATATAAGTGCCTAAGTGCCTCAATTGACTTTAAAACAAGCTAAAAATAAAATTTTAGGTATATATTTCAGCTAAAAAACACTTTAAACACTTATTACAAAAAAATATAATTTAGACACTTATTTTGTAGTTTAGCCTAAATACAATGATCTGTTGTGTAAAATAAGGCACCCTTTGGTTTGATAAAATTTATATTCTTATCCAAAAAGATTATAAAGTTTATAAATTGATAAAATGGTAAAAAAAATTCTGATCCAAAAAATTTATAATCGTTGCTCTCCTAACATAAAATTTCTGGCTTCATCCATTGCAATATGTGAGATACGATGCAGCATGGACTTCATGCAACATAGTTTATCCACAATTAGGGATGAACAAAACTTAAACGGCTTAACTCAAAAAAGTTAAATTTTTTGACTCAACGAGAAAAAAAAAAAACTCGGCGAGTCGTAATTTTATAAATCTAATTTGACTTTAAAAAATTTCAAAATAAGTTTGAGCTATACTCAAAACTTTTAGTCATTAATGGTTCGATTTTCAAATATGAGTCTATACATGTATACAAGTTATGAAAAAATATGAATATATATATATGTATATCGTATATGGTTATAGAAAACTATTTAAATTGGATCCAATTAGTATAACATTATAAAAATTTACAATTAAATTCGAACATAAACTCAAACAACTCGACTCAAATTTCATCAACTTGGCTTGACTCAAAAAAAAATTAAAATAAAGTTTGAATTATAAAACAAAACTTATCAACTCGACTAACTTGAATTTTTTGACTCAACTTGATCAAATACTTGCCCCTAACCACGGCATGTGTGCCTTTGAACACCCGACATGGGTGCTTTTCAAAAACCCAAGTTTCTTCTGCAAAAGGAATGTTGGATTGTAGAAGAGTGATGATTACTAGATATGAAGCAGAAATGTCACAAGGAGTTAAGATTCTCTCTATATGTAAGTCTCTGACCAAATCTTTTGCTGAATAATGATGTGGTTGCCTAATCTTATTGCAAATTTTCAACTAGACAAAGCTCAAGTGTGTAGCCGACCAGTGTAACAATGGCATGCAAGATTCAGAAGAGCTCGAAAAAGCCAAAAAAAGCCAGCAAAATTACTTTTACCGAGATCACCGATTTCAACAGTTCTGCTTATAAAAATATAACACTTACAGAGACATGCTCTCCTATGTTGAAAGCTTCAGGAAAAACCCGAAACACATCTGTAACAAGAGAAAGCTTCCTTCCTTCCCTCCTCGTAACGAATTAAGATGCATCCTTCTTCTAAGTGTCTGAATGGTTCTCCTAAGTTCTGTGCATAGAGGTACCGGTGCATGAATATTATGCGGTGAAATTACGCTCTTTCGAAGCAAATTTAATAGACAATCCAAGGTCGTATTTATGAAAATAAAGTATAATGTAGTACCCAATTAGTGTCACTCCTTGTTCAATACTTTAGGAACTTTGATATACGGCTCCTCGTAACTTGGAACAGACGCTATCAGTGCTTCCCTGTTTAGAACATATTCGCAGTTAAATCTCCCAAAGAATAAACCAGCGAAAACAAAAATGTACAACCCAAAATCTATATTGCAGGTACTCACGTGTTCTCAAATGTTTCCGGAACATCTTCGCGCAAATTATCACCTTCAGTGTCTGCAAATAAGTAGAACGGCAAAAAAGCTTGTTGGAGCTTAATATTAAGAAATGTATCTATTACACCGCATCTTTTATACATTCAAACGGTAGTCCTCGTAGCTTTGTTAAGATATACAACTACAATTAGCACTTCTTTTATTAATTGGAGCAATACCAGACATTTAGGGTGTTTAGCACAATGAAGAAGACTGTATCAAAACTACTTTTCATGGTGTATGCATACACACACATGCATATATGTATATATAAATGTGGCCTATTTGCTCGAGTTATAGCAGTTTTTGTGCCTATAGCATACCTTTTGCCTTTGACAGCATTGAATCTAGCAAGTAGCAACTGTATCAAAACTACTTTTCATGGTGTATGCATACACACACATGCATATATGTATGTATAAATGTGGCTTATTTTGCTTGAGTGAGAGCCGTTTTTTTGCCTAGAGCATACCTTTTGCCTTTGGCAGCATTGAATCAAGTGTATCAAAACTACCTTTCATGCGGTATGCATACAAAAACACGCATGTATGTATATATAGATGTGCCTTATTTTGCTCGAGTGAGCCGTTTTTGTGCCTAAAGCATGCCTATTGCCTTTGACAGAATTGAATCTAGCAACTGTACAGAAACTACTTTTTCAAGGATACGTTAATGAACGCCTCGATTATGCTCTATTTTGATGCGACTCCGTATTTTAGTTTGTTCTCGTCCGAACACATATCATACGGCGCACGATTGCAACACCAAGTAACAAGAAGGAAATACGAATTTACATAAATGAGTTCTAAGTACCTGCTCTAAGAGCTGGCTCAACATTGTCAAGATCAACAGCTTGAAGTTGCCCAAACCTGCAATAATAATAGCCCAAGAACCAAACCAAAACTTCATCTGTTATTTTGCCATTTTCAAGTTGCAATGTAATCAAAATACATATATTCTTGGATTATAAGAAATACATTCTTAAAAAATACTACTAGCACAATGACCCTGCAGAAGCTTTATCTTTAAAACAATGGTAAACAACGGCATTGGTCACCAAACTATTCCCACTTTCATGTTTTGGTCACTAAACTATTATTTTAGGCAAAACAGTCTCTAACATTACGTTTTGACCAAAATAGGAAAAAACATAATGTTAGTGATGGTATTGCCAAAATAATATAGTTTGGTGACCAAAACAGAAAAGTGGGAATAGTTTAGTGACTAATGGTGTTGTTTACCCTTAAAACAATAGTGGTAATATCCTGATAAACAATAACAGCTAAAATCACAAAAAAAACTAAGACCCAGCACCCAGATTGTTGAGAAATCTTCAAATCACTCATCAAATATCAATCTTTGAATTTAAATTGAATCTCAAAATCCTTAATATAAGTAATACCAGTCTATCACTTGTCGAATTTTGGGAGCAAATTCTTCAACCTGAAACCAAAGAAGAAGAAGGAGAAAGAATTGGAGATACCAAATTCAGCCCAAAAATAAGAATGTGAAATCGAATTGAAATGGGGGAAAAGAACCTCATTTGGGGCGAGGGAAATTCGAGCTGTTTCAGCCAAGCGAGGCAAATCCGGTGGCTGCAGAGACGACCTTGTTTTCGTGGAGAAATTTCGGGTTCTGAGATTATTATTATTATTATTATTAAAAGGAAAGCATGATTTTGAAGAAGTAAAGGAAACACTGGTTTTGAATTTGAAGTTGGTGAGCATCAGCAAAGCTCTGCTGCTCCCCATTGCGATGGCTTTGGGTTATTGGATTGAAAATACTTCAACTGCACCAATCTTATCTTCAGGCTAAGTAAACGATAAACCATAAACGAATAGGAACCGTTGGATTGGAGTTCGTGTTATTGATAAAATAAATTTTGGTAATTTTATCTTCCGTTCAAAGTGTGCAATGTTGTCACTTTTAATAATATTATCTTTAAAGTTTAAATTTGTGTCTTTTATTTAAGAATTTAATATACTTTATCAATGCACATAATACTTGTTTATCGTGTTATTGATTTTGATACCAAGAGTTGGATTCCAAAAATAATGTGGAACAGGAATTAAATTGATTATTTTGTGTACTTTGTTTAATTAATTGGTTTAAATTCTAGGCTAAATTATTCATTTGATATCTCACATATACATATATTTCTATTTTCGTCATTTAACTAGTATTAATTTTAACAAAATAATATTTAATATTATAATTTTTTATTTTGGTTTTTGTCGTTAAAATAAATAATGGTGATGCTAACATGATATTTTTATAATAAAATAATTTAGTAAAAATGTCACGGAAGTTTTGCTGCTGATGATGTGAAATTTAAAAACTAAATAAAATATCATGTAAGCACTAATTTAATTTTTCGATTGTGGGTATCAAATTTGAACAAAAATATAATATTTTGTATTATTTTAACAAAAATAATAGTTGTGTTAGTAAAACATAAATACATGTATAAAATGGATGTCAAATAGGCACTTCACCCTAAATTTGATGCATAATACGTTTTTGTATGATTTATTCCAGCATCGATAACTATGTTGGGAAGAATACATGTGAAGATTACTTTAAACAAATAGATATGTTAATATCAACAAGGTCATTGTAGTATAGTAGTGAGTATTTCTACCTGTCACTTAAGGGATTTGAGTTCGATCATTAGTGAAAGATTTTGCGTGTGACTATTCAAATACACCTCTATATTCATTAGCTTTTATCGTAACAAAATTCGTCGTCCAATAAATATTTAATGTTTCGTTCGGTTATATTTTAAAATTGATATGTTAATTATGGTAACAAAATTCGTCATTCAATAAAAAAATGACGTGTGAAATATTGATTATTTTTAGTTAATTTAAAAAAAATCATTTAAATTTTTTTTTAAATTTCTCAAAAACACACCAGTGAGATTAAAAATAATAATAGTGTCATTAAAAAAGGTTGACACCAGTGAGATTAGAGAAAATAAAGTAGTTGTGAGAAATAATTCAATTTTCACTTTAGTAATATTTAGTTTATAATATTAATCTATGCGTTAGAAATCATAATCACAAGATTATGTACATAGTAGCCTTTAGAATTCTTACAATGTGGCAGTCACCATAGAAGAATTGTTTGCATTTTCCTTCTTTTCCAAAAGTGACATCTTCTGACAAGGCATCTACTTGTGGCATGTTCCAAAAGCAAATGACTCGCATGGTAAGCAGTAAGCACCATAAATTCTAAGGGTGATCCTCATTAGTTTTCAGAAGCAGCTTACAAAGAAGTTGCTCAAAGCCTGCGAGCAACGTCAAACAATATCCCACAGTACTGATATACAATGAGACGACAGGAGAAGCTGCCTATAAAAGACGCGCGCTTGGCATTCACAAACCATACCTTTCTCGGCCTTTTGGCTAAAATCAAGTGTAGTATCTGTTTTGCCTATAAAAGACGCATTATGAACATTTAACTTTAATTGCAGATGCTTGTCAAGGATTCTTCCCAGTGCTGCCGCTACATAAGCTTCTTGAGCACCCATGGATTGTTCAAAACGCTGACCCATCTGGCATCTATAGGGCTTAAGATACATTTATTCCTCTCATATCCTTTCGTTGCTCGTGTCTCCAAGCTTTGTACAAAAATGTAACAACAATTTGATAATTAAATCCCGATGTAAGTCATATATAATCCACTGTTGAATTACTATGATTTGTTGTTTTCACGTTCGTTTCAGAAACAATCTCATCGCCCTCAGTCAGTGGCATGTTTCCCTGTTTCTGGTCTTTCTTTCGGCTCCACTTGGTGTTTCTTAAAAACCAGAAAATGGGCTGATCAAAGTTTCTATTAACCATAACTGCTTCGTACTACAGCTGAATATATTTACGTATGTAGTGAGGGAATTATGACACACTAAAATATGGTAGTAAACATGACACTGTGCTATGCAACTTTCATGGCAAGCATGGATTGTCTTCGGTCATTGACATTGTGTCGTTACAGTCTTCACTCTTCTGCAACATTACTATGGTTCAAGAAGTAAGCTGATGATACGCTGTTGGTAAAACAAATCTAGTAATGACAACCTTGTTCTGTTTCTCGATGATACGCTATTGGTAAAACAAATTCGGTAAGGAAAAGTAAGCCGATTTCAAGTGAATCCAAACAAAAATTCACGGACAGACCTATATTTAGTGCAACCTTCAATCGAACATTTTGAGGTTAATGATTTCTAACAGACACTTGGACTATAATTTATAGCATCAACCCGTGTTCACTAACAGAGAAGCTATTAAAGGTGCAGCAAAACATACATTAAATGGAATGTAAGCATGTCTGCCATTGACAGGACCAACGGGAAGCCTGCATGCCCCTGCCATTGCTCCATAAACTGCAGTGTGAGCAAGTAAGGTGCAATAGACATTATTCGAAGCGATGCTAGAATATCCCGGATCATGCATGTGGGTTCTGCATGCTAAATTTAACAGTTAAGTATCCACGTATCGAACAAAAGTAGAGGTTATTTGATTGAATGGCGACTCTGGAATCAAGCAACAATTGACATCGTGGCTGGCAAGAGTAGCATGCATCGAAGCAAACTTAAAGTTGAAATTCCATCCGAACATGACCTGAAGACATTTGTTTTAGAAGATGCCAGGTATGGGTGAATGATATGCATATGTTTGTTGTGGTTAAGCTACTTCAAGATCAATAAAACGAGTAATGCTACTTTGTCTTCTATCCATTATGGATATCAGAGATCTATCCCAGATTATCTCTAATGTAACGTCGATCCTCACCTTTATATGACTGTAAATTCAAAGGGTGATCCTCATTAGTTTTCAGAAATTGCTTACAATGAAGTTGCTGAAAGCCTGAGTGCAACGTCAATATCCCACATCACTAGATACAATGAGACGACGGGGAAGCCTGTTATATGCTGCCATTGTTCTGTGAACTGCAGCGTCAGCAAGTAGGGTGCGGTAGACATTATCCGAAGCGAAGCTAGGAATAGCCCAGATCATGTATGCGGGGGATCTGCAAGCTAAATTTCTCAAGTCAAATGTATTTGCACATTATCTAAAAGGTTGAATTTAACAGTAAGAAAGTACAGTGAATGGTATATAAACATATATATTTAAGATTAATGGATATCTTCTTCTTTGCAAAATGCTCCTATACGAATTGAGAAAAAAACAGTTAAGTATCCATGTATCAAACAAAAGCAAAGGTTAGTCGATTGAAGTTAGCACCTTTATCTTGTGAGATATCCACAGCCCAACATCTTGAAGAAGCTTGTTACCCGAAGAGTTTTACTGGTCCATGGACCGCAAGTCTGCAAGCTCTCGGAAAGAGGTTCCTGTCTGGCTCCTTCAGCTATTACACTGGCCATATGCCCATTTTCTATACATTCATAAACTCCGCCTCTTCCATCAAGATATAACGGTGACTCTCGAATCAAGCAACAATTGATATCACAGCTCAGAAGAGTGATATGCATCGAAGCAAACGTAAAGTCGAAGAAGTGCATATGTTTGTTGTGGTTAAGCTCTTGTTGTATGATTCAATTTCGAAGCCATTTACGCTTTCAATCCTCATTACTTTTCAGAAGCAGCATACAAACAAGTTGCTGAAAGGCTGAGTGCATCGTCAATATCCAACATCGCTTAGATACAATAAAATTATACCTTTTGCCAAGGTATGATAAAGTTACAGCATCAGTTAAACTGGAGTAATTTACAGAGCATCTAATGGAAACCAAGGACTAGGTTTATGTTGAATATATATACATGTACGTGTATGCATGTAAACTCCAAAAACATTTCACATAAAATAAAAAAAAATCCCAGCACTAAGTCAAACAAACCTTGGTAACCAAGTAAAGGAAAGCATATTAAGGTAACCAAAAACAAAACCTGGGTTCATTAGGAGTCAACAATGAAAACCCAAAGCTGGTACTATTACCATAAAGAAAGATAAGAGAAAGTACTGGGAGATCATGAAGCTAATCAGTAAAGTGAGAACATCTTCCAGCACGAGCCCGGCTTCACCGGGAAGTAACTTCAAATGGATATCTCTGGGATTTCCCATTGATGAAGTAATATGGGAAACGTAGGATTTTGTTATATTTTGGGTGAAAGAAGTTGTGAAACTTTGTAAGGAGTTGGGGGCAGGGTGAAGAAGTTGATCGTCGAGTTGTGGAGCACTTACCGATGCTTGAGCTTGAGCGGAAGGATGCTGTCAACAACGAAATAGAGCAGATGCTGGCAATGCCAAACGATTCAAATGTTGATTATCACAATCGTGAAGAGATTGACTACTTAAAATCAGATTTAACTTACCCTTGGAACTGGTTCAACTTTGTTTTGTTCTCTAAAAATGCTTGTTCCACAGAAATACAACCCCACTTGTTTTCCAGACCAACACTAGATCAACTAGCAGATGTTTTAACTAAACCTCTCTCTGCCCCAGCATATTTTAGACATCGAAGAAATTCCATCCGAACAAGACCTGAAGACATCTGTTTTAGAAGATGTCGGGTTATGTGTGAATGATATGCATATGTTTGTTGTGGTTAATGTATTGTTTTTTTGTGCTTGAATGGATGCGTGCAAAGATTAGTGTTTGTGCAGGTTGCTACTTCAATATGTGACGAATTGCCTGTAAATGCAAAGGGTGTTCCTAATTAGTTTTCAGAAGCAGCTCTAAAACAAGTTGCTGAAACCCTGAGTGCATAGTCACTTCCCACATCTCTTGGATACAATGAGACGACAGGAGAACCTGCCTATAAAAAACGCGCGCTTGGCCTAGGTGAAGCATACCTTTCTCGGCCTTTTGGCTAAGATCAAGTGTAGTATCTGTTCTTATCAGTTTAATATCTGATATGTGGGCTATTAGCCCACACGATATTAAATTTATTTTTTTGAGGGGAGTGTCCATCACAAAAGCTTGCTTTTGGGGCTCTCAAGCATCGCCCATTCGTTGCACTGTTGCTTGGGCCTGGTGCACCCTACCCAATTACAGTCTAGTTTTTCCATTTATTTCAACAGTTGACTTTATTGAAAACACTGACGGGAGTAGATAGGGGCCAAAATGATTAGTGTTGAGAATTTCTATTGTATGAAAAAAAGTTTGAATTTGTCTCTTTTTCTCATATTTTGATGAAGTCTAAATAGTTTTATTTTGTCAACAAAATACAAGTATTTAAATTTTCATGTTAAGGTTTAATTGGTTAAAATATTTTTTTTAAATAATCACTTACATTTTTGGCTAAAAAATAAAATTTCTTAATTTAGGATAAGAGTGAATTTTCTTAAAAAGTATTATAGTAATGTTTTAGGTAAATTTGGGAGAATAATCTAAATGGAAAGTAATATTTAGAATATGGGATATATAGAGGATATGTAGGGATACATGCTATTTTTACACGTCCTCTATTTTTTTAATACTCTATTTTTTTAATATTTTTTTACAAAAGACGTCTCCTACAAGACGTTTTTTAATATTTTTTTAAATTTATTATGTACTTGAACACTTTAAGTTAAAAAATTATAAAAACACCCATAACGTCTTCCCCATGTACCGTAAATGGCCTATATTTTAAATATTCTTAACATCTTCTATATTCCAAATATTGCTTTTTATTTTGATTATTTCCCAAATTTGTCAATGTTTTAACCATTAAATATATATAAAAAATATTTTTAGCATTATTGTTTGAAAAATTATTTAGTACACATAATTTAAAAACTAAAGACAAACGAATGATAGTTTATGGGCTAGATTTTCATTTAAGTCTTAAAATTATCATAGTAATGTTTTAACCATTAAATATAATATATAAAAAATTACTTTTAGTATTATTGTTCGAAGAATTATTTAGTACACGTAATTTAAAGACTAAAGACATTTATTCAAGTCCTAAAAAATATTATAGTAATGTTTTAACCATTAAGTATAAAAATATAAAAATAAATTACTTATTGTTTCTTCATTATTTATTAAAGTAATTTTTATAATTCACCCTATTATGTAATTAGTTTCATTCATATATTACGCAAAAAAAAAAAAAAATTACCAACCATGCAACAATTGCATAGCTTGATTAAATAATGGTGTGTACCTTCGGGTTCTAGTTTCAATACTCTCCAGATTTGAACCATATTTTTTCTTAATTTTTATCAATAAAATGATGATATGTACTACTATCTTATTAGATTAAATTAATAGGATCTTTAAGTATTGATGTTTAAAGTTATTGAATTTTTAATAAGCACCAAATTAATATAATATATAAGTCTTGGAATATAAAATTAATATTATATAATGTAACATCATTACATCTATTAAAACTGTCGGTGACCATTTTAAAATAAAAACATAAAATTAGTGATTAATTTGCAAAAAAAAAATATTATGACCATACCAATTACCCTATCATTCTTTCTCATGAGTCATATGTCCTCGTGATAAGTCACTGTCACGGGTGTCTACCCGCCTACCCCACTCCTAGGGAGTTCGGCATGAAATCACGCAATCAAAGGGTCACTCTAATATCACTCACCACAAGTTGTTATTCTCTTTCTATAAAATATGTTTGGTAGGACGTGGAATGCAACTACATTTATAAACCAAGACTTTCTTTTTTTCTTTTCGATGCGGAATTATAGTCTCCGTCTCTTTCCAGTCGTGATATATTATCATATTGGTTGCAGAGCCGCTCCTGAGATTTTAGAGGCCCTAGGAAAACTGGAAAATTAGGCCCCTAACAATAAGTTTTGAAAAAATTTAAATTTTAATAGTTGGCTCCTAATAACAAATATTTAAAAATGAATTTTAAAAGTAGACCCTAAGTAAATATTGAAAAATTTTAATTTTAAGAGTATGCCTCTAATAACAAATATTGGGGGAAAACGAGTCTATAATAACAAGAATTGAAAAATTTAAACCATAAATAACAAGTACTGAAAAAAATGGAGCCTAAATAACAAATATTGAAAAAATTGAATTTTAAGAGTTGACCCTTAAGAAACAATATCAGGAAAAATTAGGCATCAAATAACATGTATTGAAAAAATTGGTCTTTTAATAACAAATATTGAAAAAAATGAATTTTAAGAGTAGCTCATAATATAACAAAATATTGAGAAAATTGAGCATCTAATAACAAGTATTGTAAAATTGGACTCCAAATAACAAGTATTGAAAAAATAAATAGAGTATGTCTCTAATAATAAATATCAAGAAAAATTTGGTCTCAAATAATAAATATTGAAGAAAAAAGTGGACTCCTAATAACAAATATTGAAAAAAAATTTTAAGAGTAAGACATAATAACAAATATTAGAAAAAATTGAGCATCTAATAACAAGTATTGAAAAAATTTGGGCCCAAATAATATTGAAAAAAATTTAGACCCCTAATACTAACTATTAGAAAAAATTAAACTATAACTATTTAAGTAATAAAAATTAAAAAAAGAGGGGTCTCTATTTAATATTATAACCAAATTATTATTTTATTTACTTATTATTTATGGCCCGAAGTGGTGGACTCTACTTAATATTATAAATAAATTTTGGGACATTTTCTATTATAATTTTTAAGTAGTAAAAATTAAGGAAAATAGGACGCCGAGCAGTAAACCGGTTCAATCTATCCCAAGGCCGGCTCTGATCGGTGGAACAGTCGGAGCCATTTTAGAATAAAAAAGTATAGCTAGCTAGTCATTAATTTGCAAAAGAAAAAGTTCAGTGATCAAAACAGAAGCTTGGTAAAATGGGGGACCAAACGTGTTGTTTACCCTTTTTTCACTCGGTTCCGATCTACAACTTAAAATAATAAAAAATAAATATCATAAATCCGGAAACTGATTATTTTTAGTCAATAATCAAATAAAAAGAAATATCCTTCAAAAGAAAACAAAAAAATAATCATACCAAACGCTCCCTTGGGCCACCGTAACGGCGAAACCTCCTCTCTTTTCCTCCCAATTTTCCTTCGTTTTCTCGACCTTGCACCGTTTTCAATTCCGTGTTTGGATCCATTTCTCTCTTCGTTGAATCCACCAAGCAGATTCTGTGCCTTTGTGAAGAAATTAGGGTTCCGATCTGTTTTCTGTTTTGGATTTCGGCTTCAGATTTATTCTCTGATCTGAATTTCATTACCTTTTGAGTTGCTATATCGGTTCGATCTTCATCACGTTTGCTTGATTTATATCAGATTTGGGGTTAGATCCAAGCTTGCGTGTTTTTGGGTTTGGTTTAGTGCAGAAACCGATGGAGACTCAAAGCCCTAGCGGATCTTTGCCGCGACAATCACCGCCCCCGAAGAATTACGGGATTACGAAACCTATATCCCTCGCGGGGCCGACTGATGCTGATATTCAGCGGAATACGGAATTGGAGAAGGCAATATTAGTCTGTTGTTTTGAGGATTTTTTGGTATATTTTTAATGTTATTTAATTCACGAATCTTCTTTTTGTGTTGTTTATTTCTGTAGTTTCTGATAAAGTCAGGGCTTTACGAGAGCAAAGAGGAAGCTGCGAAAAGAGAGGAGGTTCTTGGCCATATCTCTGAGGTAATTAGAAAATAATTGAGTCTGTTTTGCTTGATGTCTTCTCGTTTCCAGAAATGAAGAAAATGTATGCACTTGCAAGTTGATCTAAATTTTAAATTTTATTTACTATTTGGTGTACATTTAATGAGAATTTTGCTGAAATAATGAACTGTTTATGAAAGAGTAATGCACTAAGAAGGCTATATTATGTTCCTATTTCAATAAAAGAATAGTCTAAGCACCTAGTTGGTCTGCATCTCATGGTGATTGCATGGTGATCTGAATTTTGAATTCAATTTACTATTTCGTATACTTTTATAAGAAACTTGCTGAAATAAAGAAAAACTAATTATGGAAGAGTACTGTAGTCAGAAGGCTTTAGTATGTTCCCTATGTCCTAAAAGAAAGAAAGAAAGAACTAATTTTTTGGTGTGGTTTTGACTTTTGAGAAAGTGAATATTTCCCTATAGATTGTAAAAAGCTGGGTAAAGCAATTAACTCGTCAAAGAGGCTACACCGATCAGATGGTGGAGGAAGCAAATGCTGTCATTTTCACTTTTGGATCATACCGTTTATGGGTAAGCAGACATTTCTAATTCCTTTACCATAACTGTTATTTGATTTACTTTTGTTCTAATCTTACCTACATTTCTTTGCAATCATAGAAAATTGGTTTGATGCATGCTCATTTAACCCGCTATGGTAGATTTTATAAATTTGATCAGAAAAGGCCCAAGGGACATAAAGGTAGTCTTGCAATAGAAAAAAAAATATTGCTATCTGGTATTTGGTTATTGTTGAAAATCTAGCAATGGTACTTTGGTTTCATTGTGCTTTTTATTTTGGGGGAAAATTAGTAACTTCTATTTGTGAGTTTGTACCAGTTGCCTTTGATGTTCACTCTGTTCTGTTTGTTGTTTTTACTTTTTCTTCTGCACAAATCACATCTTTTATATTAAGATGATGAACAAAAACTTACTATTTTGATAGGTGCATGGACCTGGGGCTGACATAGACACTTTGTGTGTTGGGCCATCTTATGTCAACCGAGAGGTTTCTTTAATCTCACTAATTTTTTTGTTTACCTTGAAATTAGTTGTTGGTCATTTAATTTGAGTTTTATTTATGTTTAATTTGAATTTCTCCAGGAAGATTTCTTCATCATTTTGCATGATATTTTGGCTGAGATGGAAGAAGTCACTGAACTTCAACCGGTTCCAGATGCTCATGTCCCAGTAATGAGATTTAAGTTCCAAGGGATATCTATTGATCTTCTTTATGCAAGTATATCTCTTTTGATTGTTCCGGATGTAAGTTTGCAGTTCTTTTGATTCATTTTTTTGGATCAACTCTAGTCAAATCCATTGCATCTCTTATAATCAAGTGAAAGTCAAGAATGATTACCTGTACATAGTGCTGCATGTTGCAAGCAATCTTATGCCAAAGAGTTCTTTCCGCCTCTCCCTTTTTTGTTTTCTTGGTTTTTTGATATGTTGTCAGCTAGCTCTAATAAAAACCTTTTTTAATAATTAGTAACCTATTTTAGTATGGTGATATTCAAATATGATATTATTTTTTAATTAAAACATCTTATTATTATTCTTAGTTGATGGTCAAAATAATTTTCACCTGTGACCTTTCAATTGGTGTTTTCCTAAATAGTTTCAAAAAGCAAATAAACTTCTGGCTTCGATTTTTTATTATAGAAAAACAGCATATTTGGATGATTTTGTTTGTTCACAAACAAAATGAAGTGGGCCAGGGTGTTGGGTCCGACCTATGTAGAATGTTCACAAACAAAACATGTAGTGTAATGCCTCTAGTAATGCAGTGCATGTTTAGTTGTTGTCTACTTTGATATCTATTTTGTTTTAAACTAATCAACAGGACCTTGACATCTCACGTGAATCTGTGCTGCATAATGTTGATGAGCAAACTGTTCGGAGTCTTAATGGGTGTAGGGTTGCCGATCAAATCCTTAAACTTGTTCCAAATGTCGAGGTGAATATTTCATATGCCTTCCCACACGTGTTTTATTATTTATCTAATTTTGTAGTCTTCTAATCTATCTCACAATTGTAGCACTTCCGTACGACGCTTAGATGTTTGAAGTTCTGGGCGAAGAGGCGTGGAATTTATTCCAATGTAAGTTTGGTATATATTTTTTCTTCATCATCTTATTTGCTTTAAAATTATGTTCCTAATTTTCTTTTTTACTTTGTAGGTTATTGGATTCCTAGGAGGTGTAAATTGGGCACTTCTAGTTGCACGTGTGTGCCAACTTTATCCCAATGCAGTACCTAGTATGCTGGTTTCTCGGTTTTTTAGAGTATACACTCAATGGAGGTGGCCAAACCCTGTTATGTTGTGTTCAATAGAAGAGGATGAACTTGGCTTTCCTGTCTGGGATCCTCGCAAGCATCATCGTGACCGTTTACATCTAATGCCTATAATAACTCCTGCATACCCTTGCATGAATTCTAGTTACAATGTCTCTTTAAGCACTCTTCGTGTTATGATGGAACAGTTCCAATTTGGTAATAGAATATGTGAGGTGAGATAACTCACGGCTCTTTTGTTGACTTCTAGCTGCCTATGTTGAAGTTTGAACTGTTGATGACATATATTAATGACTTGGTCATTTTATCTTTGTGTAGGAGATTGAGCTAAAGAAAGCTCAATGGAGTGCTTTGTGTGAGCCTCATCTTTTCTTTGAGGCATACAGAAACTTTCTACAAGTTGACATAGTTTCTGCAGATGCTGATGATTTGTTGGCATGGAAAGGCTGGGTGGAGTCGCGACTTAGACAGCTTACCTTGAAGGTGAAACATTAACTTGTCCATTGGGGGAGTACTCTATTGAGCTTTAAGTTGCTTGCTTTATTTAGTCATTAATATGACTTTGAAGACGATGTTTCCTTTTCATGCTGCAGACAGAGCGGGACACAAATGGAATGTTGCAGTGTCACCCTTACCCAAGTGAGTATGTCGATACATCCAAGCAGTTCCCACATTGTGCTTTCTTCTTGGGCTTGCGGAGGAAAGAAGGTGTTAGTGGTCTAGAAGGTCAACAATTTGACATTCGTGGAACAGTTGATGAGTTCAGACAAGAGATAAGCATGTACATGTACTGGAAACCAGGAATGGATATTTATGTTTCTCATGTTCGTAGGAGGCAACTCCCTGCCTTTGTTTTCCCTGATGGATATAGGCGGCCTCGATCATTGAGGCATCCAAGCCAGCATACTGGAAAAACTTGTGAAGAAGTCACAAGGCCCTGCTCAGGCTCTGCAGAAAGACAAATTAAGAGAAAATATGATGAGACAGTTGGTGAAAATTTGAACAAGTCGGAGAAGCGAGCCTCAATTAGCCCCCCAAGAATGAAGTCAGTTTCTCCAGATATTATTACTAGCAATTCTTGTGGAACATCTCATATTAGTAATGTTCAAGCAGTTACAGTAGAACGTCCAGTAACTGGAGATGTTGATACCAAATCTGTTGATAGACTATCAAGTGGGCAATTAGACGGTGAAAAAAGAAATGTGGATATTACAGTTCAGCATGCTAGAACTTCTGATCAATGGTCTTTCACCGTATGTGGGCAGACTTCTTTAGCTGTAGATAATTCATCGCTAGTTAGAAATGTAGAATCAGCTGAGCAGATGAGCATACCGGTTAGGCAGGAGTTGCTTTCTTCATGTGAAGTTCGTGATTCTGAAAAGAGGGAAACATGCAAGGCTGGATTGAATCAAGAGAAAACTGCAGATTTAGCATCAGCTTTGATTCATGATCCAGAAATTGGACCTTCTAGGAGAATTTTGAACTGGAAAGGAGTTGGTGTTGAGGTCGATCAAGAGGTGGTCAAAGCATGTACTCAGAGGGTAGCTGTAGAAATTGCTGAAAGTGTACTTGTGTCTAGTTCCAACGTGCAGAACCTCAATTGCAAGGTGAGTTTCTCCGTTTGAGGTATTTGGGTTAAAGATGTAGCTGAGGGCATCGAGAATACTGGAAGTTCTGGAGTTTGTTTGAGTCTGGGATCTTTGCAGGGCAGCATATGCAGTGCTGATTTGGAATCACTTCTGGAGAATAGACATCTGAATGCAAGTGGCGTTTTCCAAAGCAGCTTGTCTGAGGAATTAAAGGTTTTGAATCCAACTCTTAGACATTAGTTTTATCTTCTACTTTATAGTTGGTTCTCTTGATGTTTTGCTTTCAGTAGAGGTTAGCTTCTTTATGTCTTTTCTTTTGTTCTGTTTTGTCGAGTCATTTTGGCATCTGATGATTTTGAGCATCTGATTACTTATCTATTTTTCCCGTTAAGGAAACCTCTAAGCAATCTTCGTGTAAACAAGCAAATTTTGTCTAGTTTTTTCATTCCCTAATCTTTTTATAATGTTAATTCTTAGCCAATCTCCTAACTGGTGCATATGTGGTTTTTTCATTCCCTAATCTTTTTATAATGTTACAGCCAATCTCCTAACTGGTGCATATGTGGTGGCAGGTCCTGCTTCACCATCAAACGTGCTATGTTTCCAGTAACTGTGCTTAAGACCTTGACTCTGTTTCGTGTCTAAGGCTCAGATACTTGACCCCCTCTTCTTATTTCTTATATTTCTGTCAACAACTTTTGTGGACCTATTTGCCTAATTAGCTTTTTTACCTTTTGATTTTGTTGTATAGCAGGGCATCTCAGTCGGAAAGGTTGTAAATTCGCAAGATGGCGCTAGGTCAGATACTTTGCAGAAGCCAGTGATGAGGCACGTCTTTTTTAGGAACTTCTGTTTTGTCTATGCAAATTTTGATCTCTTTATGCTGTTGTGT
Source organism: Hibiscus mutabilis (assembly GCA_019671005.1). Classification (NCBI taxonomy): domain Eukaryota; kingdom Viridiplantae; phylum Streptophyta; class Magnoliopsida; order Malvales; family Malvaceae; genus Hibiscus; species Hibiscus mutabilis. The sequence continues at coordinate 864,473 of CM033715.1, forward strand.
TTCTTTGTTTTTTTATTATTATTCATAGCAGGTTGAGTTTGAAGTCAACCGCATAATGTGTTGTAGATGATGACGGTTTCGGAGAAATATTTGTTACCGAATGAGTATATGGCCAGTACACCTCGGTAAGTGTCACGTTATTAGCCTGGGATTACATTATGGTTTTACAGGTATACCGACTGGACTCGACTTAGCCGTGCAGCGGTGGAAAGCTGTGTTGTTCGGCTTGTACTTTTAGGTGCGGTGTTTGGTTTTTAGGGTAGAGGAAGGAGCCAAGAAGCTACCACCTACTAAAGTGGTGGTTTTTTGGTTTTGTTTTTCGTTTTTGCTTCGGGAGTGGATGCTTCTTGTTTCCATTCAAAGAATGATGAACAACTCTTCATCAAGAAACTGTAAATCAAACTGAAGTGTTGGTGTATCGTTTAGATTTTGTTTTTCAGCTTGCTTTTTTTAAACCTTTTTATGTATAATACTTGAGATACAGTTCATCAATGCTTTCTAGTCAACTTCTGTATGTATGTGTCTCTCCCTCAGTTGGATACCGGTTAGTCAATTCTATTGTCTAGTTTTTTGGGGTTCTGATTTTTTTCGGTTCAGGTTTTCTTAGACTCAGCTCAGGTATCCTCATGTTTCGAATTTCTCAGGTTCGATTTTTGGGCTCAGGTTTTTCTAGATTCAGATTTGACATAAAAGTAAGAATTTTCTATATACCTTTTAGTAGTGGTTAGGATTCACTTGTGTAGCGACTTTTAAAAAAAACCCGCAAAGATTATAGATGGATTTTTTTTTAAATTCTCTTTTTAAAAAAAATGATTGAAAATTTAGAGTCGTCACTGGCCACTTTGAATAAGGTGGACCAGACATTACAAAATCATAAATTCTATTTAAAAGGGTTTGGGAATTAGTTACGTGTGGGGAAAGATTAGTACTCCTATTACTCCCAGAAATTGATACTAAATATTTGTTGTTTTTAATCGAAAAAAATTGTTAAAATTTAAAACGAATTTAATTTGGTGATCTTAATTAAAAATTAACCTTAATTGAATGGGTTTTATCAAATTGGTGAGTTCAAATTAATTGGACTAAGGTTGACGATATAGACTAAACCGACATCATATAAGCTTGACCGCCGTGTTAGTTTATGGTTCGAATCTTGCACGTCACCTTTATGCATGGTGCAAGTAGTTAAAGAATGATGTAATGATTTTATCATGTTTTAATTCTACCTTGAGTCGGTAAGGATTAATTCGAATATTTGATCAACATTTTTTAAGTTCGGACTTTTACGACACAAATATTGAAATTAATGAATACCTCCCTTTTTATGGTTTAAATTAATTAACATGCAATTAAAATATTTAAAGTCACATGAATGACAAGTAGAGGATGACAAATAAATGCATAAAAGATAAGCACACATGGCCTACTCCAAGACCTAACCTATAAAGGCTCAAATTATAGAAAGCCCAAACCATTAAAAGCTAGGCCTAAGAACATAAGGCCCAAAATAAGGGCCTAGACTATATTAACAAGGCCCAAACACATTGAAACACATGATATTAAAATTATATTATATATTTAAAATTTTATATTTTAGAAAAACTATATATGTTATATACTTTTATAAAATTACGTATATTATATATTTGAAATGACTATTATATATTAAAAAACTATATCTATATCTACATTAGAAGTTTTATGAGACTATATATATTTAAAGAAACATTATAATATATATTATATAAAAGCTTATATTATATATATACAAAAAATTATATCTTATATATTTTATAAAAAAACCATGTATCATATCAGGTAAAAACTACATGCTATATAAAACTATATTATACTTTATATATATATAAGAAACTATATGCTATATACCTTATAAAACATATTATATACATTACACTATATAAACAAATATCATATATATACGTATGTTGAAATTACACATAAAACATAAAAGTATATAAAAAACCAAGTATAAATTACATCACATGATATATACATATGTTATAACAACTAAACACTTCATTAACATCAGATTTGAGCTAATTCAAAAAGGGTGGAAAGAGGGTACTTAAGCCCATTAATCTGGGCTCACCAGTAAAGGGCCCGGAGCGGGTTTGTATCCGGGTATGACCCGCGCGGATCAACAGATAAAGGGATTTTATCCACTTTTCTCATTCTAGCTCTCTCTTCAACAAAGAAAGAAAGAACAAGGGCATGTTTTTGTCCCAAAAAACCCTAGCTGTTGTTGTCTTCGAACCGCCGCTGAGCCGCCGTCCACTGTCAGATCGCGATGAAACTGGGATATGTTGCTCCCCGCTAGCCGCGCGACCTTCCCACCGTTGGGATTCGTCGTAGGAGTCTCCGATCGCCGGAAAACAGCAAAAGCCGAAACGGTAACCCTTGAGTGCGTTAGTTCCTTTTCGCCGCCGATCTACGCACTCCACCGTTAGATCGCCATGGTTTCGTGATTTGTGACTCTCCTCGCCACGATCTACCCCTCTACCGTTGGTATCATTCGTTCAAAGCTCCGGTCGCCGGCAACCGCCCACAACCGAAGGTAAATAACACATTTCTCCCTTTTTGATTCGAATCTAGTAAAATATAAAACTGCAGATGCTTTCTTTTCGATTGCTTGTAAAAAAAAGGAAACTAATCCTTGCTTTGTTCTTTGATTCGAAAAAAAAACTCAAAGAAAAACTTTGCAAATGCCCTTTTTTTGTATATTGATCTCTGAAAAAAATTCTCAAATGATTTAGAGCTTTTTGTTATATAGCCACTGATTTACATTGTTTAAAAAAATGAAATTGATATTGTCGATTGGTTCTGCTATTCGTTTGGTGCTTTCACACTATTGCCCTCTTGCTGTTTGCCTTTGATTTTTAGCGACCACTCGAATTCCTATTGCTTGCCCTTTGTTCCCTTTTCTATCTCTTCAAATTTGTTTGTATACATGCCGTTTCTGACGTTGTTTCCTTGTCTCCTTGCATGTGTGGGGATCGATCGTGAGGAAGGGGACCAGTAAGAACGTGGGGCAGTCGAAGGGTCACGCGTGGGACGCGTGGTAGATTGAATAGTCGCTCGTGGATTGCACGCGCGCGTCTGGGCAGATGAAGGGCCACTTCAGCTTTAATTCGACCCGTCCAATCGTGCCCTGATCCAGGGGTTGAGAGCCGGCTGCGCAATGAAGAACCAAAAGATCATATTAGGGTTATACTTAATTAAATTAGGCCTATCGGGCCAAGCATGTATTATATTGTTTGGGCTTATAAAATTTGTAATGGACTCTTATAATATATTTGGGCTGTTTTAATTTAACTTAATATTCTTTTTACATTTTCATATTTGTTTTATAATAATAATACTGATAATAATAATATTAATAATGGATAATAGAATATAATAATAATGGTAACATATAATGATAGTAATATATAATAATAATAACAACAATAATATGGTAATAAGATAAGAGCTAGGACACTAATATCAAATAATATAACAATAGAATATAAAAACAATGACAATAATAATGATATGTGATAATAACAATAACCAATACTAAAATAGTCATAACATATTAATAGTGTTTTGGGTTTTCAATTGGATTACATAGCAACATATATATGTACATATATAATACTTAGCAAAATCCTTGGATTTTAAACATAACCTATAAAATGATAATAAATAGGATAATATGATAACATAGCAACATAAGACTAGTAATGTTTTTGGTTTTTCGAGTGGCAAACCACACATATATAATTATAGTTAATATAACAAGATATATACTAATAGTATTTTTTGGTTTTTGGGTTTTAATGAAGACAAATAGAATAGACAAAGCCCATTATTGTAAAAACAAAAGAGAAAATAAAAATCGGTCCGCCCGGACAAAATTACTGATTGCAGCTGCCTTCTTTGCTTATACTTGTGGAACAAGAATAAAGCAAAGACCATAATCACTAATTTTGTCTCGCTTCCCTATTTGGAGATTCGGGGCTGCAAGTTCCTCCTATATAGAACCATTCACCCTTTTTCTCCCTAAAACTTAGAGCTACGAGTATCTGTCTTTTTTGCCCCAAAGACCTTGAGCTATGGGTATCTGCCCTTTTCGCTTCCAAACCCTAAGCTATAAGTATCTGCCTCTTTCGCTCTAAAAACCCCGAGCTACGAGTATCTGCCTCCTCCGCTCGGTAGTCCTAATACGGCGAGTATGAAATCCTTCGCCTGAAATCTTTGAGCTTTGAGTATCTACCTCCTCTGCTCTAAAAACCACGAACTATGAGTATCTACCTCATTCGCTCGGTAGTTCTAATACGTTGAGTTTGCAATCCTTCGCCTGAAATCCTTGAGCTATGGGTATCTGCCTCTTTCGCATTAAAATCCTAATGTAACGAGTTGGTAATCCTTCGCCTGTAATTTGTGAGCTTTGGGTATCTGCCTCCTTCGCTCTGAAATCATTGGGTGTTGGTTTCTAAATTCTTTGCTTGAGAATCATTTCTTAGGTTTTTGCCTTGTTGTTTACTCCTCTTAAGAAGTATCTGACCTATCTTCCGAATATTCTTTCTCCTTTTGGTCTCTTGATTTCTTTTGCTTTCCTCTTTTTCTTTTCTTTGCAATGGCAATGCCCCCTCTCTCATCGGGTTTACCCTTTATGTATTTTTTCCTTCTTGACTTTTTGAATCTCTTGTTCTAATGCGCATTTACATGTTTTCTTTCTATAGATTTTTTTCTCTTTTTTTTCTTCTTTCTCTTTCTTTTTTTCATTCTTTCTCTCTTTTTCTTTTTTCTTTCTTTTTTCTCTCTCTCTTCTATTTTCCTTTTTCATTTTTTCTTCTTTCTTCATTCTTTATTCTTTCTTTCTTCTATTTTTCTTTTTCTTTTTTGTTCTCTTTTTTATTTCTCTCTCTTTTCTTTTTTCTTTCCTCTTCTCTTTTTTTGTTTCTCCTTCTTTCCCCCTTTTTTCTTTCTTTCTCTTTTTTTCTTTTCTTTTTTATTTTGAGTGTCCTTGCAGGTTTTCCGCCTTTAGTCCTTTGGAAAAAGGCATTTTCTGTCATTTCTCGACAAATTTTGTCAATTTTCGCATATGATGTCCTCTTACCTTAGCTTTGGGAGATTTCTTTCATGTCTTGGAACAAGCGCTAATCTTATGTCGCTTTCTTGCAAGTTCTTCCGAAACTCTCACTTTTCTCCAGCCGACTCTTTCAACTGTAAATCCTTCTATGCCCTGATTTCTATTGCGTTGGCACTTTAGCGTCATGCTCGAAAGGTTCCCTGATGGCCCATAAGTCTTGACCGAAAATGAGCTGGTGGCCGAAGCTCAAAACTGTTCTCTTTAATATGAAATTCTTTGATCTTCTACCAGAATTCGAGGTCTGGAGTTATTCTTCTCATTCCAAACTTCTTCAACCAGGGAGTTTCAAGTCAAAATCTTTTTCAATCTTTGAATTTGCCAAGAACAACCAAAATGATTTGATGATGTGAGTTAGCATGTTCCTATCCTAGGGATGTCTAACTAAATATAATGCATGAATGATGTTATTTTTAGGACTGCTGGGGAGATCTTGATTTCTGGTCGATCACCCTTAATCTCACATGGGCTTTATGTCTTTGCCAAGTCTTCATTTTGTCTTATCTTGAAAGGATGTGGCTGGCTTATACTGACTAGACTAAAATTTGTCGCCTTCTGAAGTCCACCTGTGAAACACTACCCCACTCGACTGGGGCTTCACTATTTTCTCTTTATTGATTCTTCATGATGAGTCATCTTCATTCTCAATCATTAAGGTGCACACATGCCCCTGAATCTTCCAATTCTTTATTGCACCAAGATAATTCCCAAGGTGGATAGCTCCGGTTGGCTGGACTCCGGTCACTATCCTCTTCTGTAAGTAATTCAATGAGCGTTCACTAAACCACGTCTCTACTGAAATGCTTTCAAAGTTAAAGTGTCAAAATAAATTAAAAAAAAAGTTAAGCTCATTCGGTAAATCATTTTTAATGATAAAACCATTTCTGAGCAAGTTTTCCTATAAAATTCATTCTGAAAATTAGTGAATTCAACTTCAATTTGGTTACATGAGGCTATAAGCAAAGTTATTCTACACCAGCTAAAACATGATAGCCTTTCAACAATTCAATTTGACTGTTAAAGAACGAGCTCAGTATTTACCATTGCAGTGTCAAGAAATAAATACTACTCAACTCTAAAATTCTTTCCATTACTTCAATTACAGTTAAGATCAAAGGTATGAGCAGGAGATTTACCTGACCGAGCTTGAAGGAGTCTCGGGAGCCACTGGCTGAGAGAGCGATACGCTGCAGCAGCAATGGAAACCAGTGACATTATGTCCATTTATAGCACGATTTGGACGGATGAATTCGGGCCTTTTCAAGTATTTGCTTTGAACTCCGCCACGAGACCTGCTTCAATACAAAATGGAAAAAGAAAAATGAAAACAAAAATTATGCTTTTCATCGATTCAAATTATGGAAGTGAGAATGAAAGAAGAGTACAGTGAAGATGAAAGGCGAGGAGAGGAATTGGAAAGGATGAGAAATTGTGAGAGAGCTGCGCGCCTCATTCTTCTCCACTTCTTTTCTCTTAGTGTTTTTCAATTTGTGTTTGGCAAACGGATTTATCCAGCAAAAAGAAAAGAGTGAGAAAATGAGACCCTCTGAACCGGCGGCTGAACCGGCCGGATTATTAATATAAAAATAGGGTTAAATATCAAATATGTCCTCGTAATTATACCAAAAATCAATAAGAGTAATTAATAATCAATTGGCCAGGTTGGTCCAAGTAGTAAGCACTTTTATATCTTTTAAATAGGTCTCGAGTTCGAGGTTTTGTGTATTCAAAAAATTCACACCATGAGACTCACCCACTAAATACATGTGTGCGACGCATGTCGGTCCAAATTAGATAAGACAAAGCCATACGAACCTAGAGGGCAACCAAAAAATAATAATCAATTGTCTAGTGAGATGAGAGGTATTTTTTTATTTAATAGATAAATTTTTACATTCTAAATGGTAAGTCAAGACTAGAACCAACACAGTGTGAAATAATATGAGTATTCTTGATCACTGAGTCAATTAATGTATCAATTGAAATCAGGTATCTCTAATAATTTCTTTCCAAAAAATATATATTTTCATTGTTTTAAACTTTCTAACGTAATTATAAAGATAATATATATTCATTAATCGAAGTCTTTTAATAAGATATACATATTGTGCATGTAAGCTGTTCAAACCGGGTCACTCAAAGATAACAACATTTTTTTCTTCACTTAGATTGGATTTATAATTTTTAAAATCTAAACCAACCACAATTAATTAAGTGTTTTTGTTTCTTAAAAATAAAACAAAAGTCATATTTAAATCTTAAAACCAAACGGAGCTTATAATGAGGAGAAAATATAAGAAAAATATTGAACAATTTCTACTTAGGAAGAAGAAAATATAAATTAGTTCATAATAAATTTTAAACTTATAATTAAAAAAAATAAAAGAATGTCAACGGAAAAAATATAAAATTGAACAATCATATAAGTATTTTTTATGCATTGTATACAGCTTTACAATAAAATTCATTTTTTTATCATCGAATAAAGAAAAAGAAAAAATATAAAGTCAGTTAATCTGCTCCGTTGCTTCATATGTTAACTATTTATTACGTTTCTGATCGCCAAAGGTTTTTTTTTCTTTCAAAAATAGTCATTTTCGTACTCTTTTACTTTTATATTTATAACATAAATATTGTTAATAGCCCGGTTCGAGTAACTGATTCGATCTTTGTACTTATGAGGACGGAAAAGGAGCTTAATGGTCGAGCAATGACTCATTTTTTAGAATTATTTACATGAGACTAATTTTTCGAAACGATTAAATAATGATTTAATATTTTTAAATTTGTTCAAATAAAATTTTGGTATTTTAATGGCATCAAAGTAAGTTATCAACATTTGATTGAATGATCACTTCGTCTTTTTTTAAGTATTTTAACCTTAGGGTATGTATTTTTTTATTAAAGTAATCATGTTTATATGAAAAACAGGTTGTTGACTAACAATCAGCTAACACCTTTCATCCTTTGATAGTATATATATAAATGTTAGGACTAAAATGCTAAAAAAAAAAGAATTGGTATTAGAGTGATCATTCAAACAGGGTAAAACGTCAAGTAGATCAAGTAGACCTAAGAGGACACGACTCACGTAAATTTTATGGTTTAATTGTATTCAAATACTTGAAAGTTTTGAAACTATTAAAAATTAAGTTATGGTCCCTCTCAAAAAAATTTTAGTTTAATTTTTTAAGACCGTATCGGTTTTAAAGTTAATGAAATTAAATTTTGACTAATTTTTTAGTTTAATTATTCTTCAGGATATATAAAATTTGAAATTAGTGAAATTAAGCATCAACTTTCTATTTTTATGATTATCTTTAAGAGTCTTATTAATTCAAAGATAAACAATTTGAACCTTCCTATTCACCTAATTTTTTTGAACCATCCCATAATTTTATTATAGTTCCGCACATGATCGAAGATCGGAGGCTAATTTTAATATTATACTTATTTAAAAAATATAAAAGTCTAATGTTTTTAGAAATGAAAAGGCAAAAGTAAAATTCATCGAATCGAATACAATTATAACGATAAATTGTTTATAGTACTAGTATATTTTTAAGAACTGTAACTTTATATTTTTACGTTTTAACTACAAAATAAATATATAAATTATAATTTTTCCTAAGATACGTGTTTTTCGCGTCTAAATTTTTTTAAACGAAATATGTGTCTAACGTTTTATTTCATACATTTTAAAGTTTTAATGATAAACATTGTTTTTTTGTTATGCAATAAAAATACGACACACAACATATTTCTAAAGTTTATTAAAATTTTATTTTTTAAAAATTATAAAATTTTTAATTTTGTAAAAAAAGCACTAAAATTTTTATTTTCTCAAAATGTCCCAAATTTATAACCCTAAATCATTAAACCCTTAAATTTCTCACATTCGGTTGTCGATTCAACTACCACCAGCCATTATTTCCTTTATCGACTCCCCATAGCTGACAACTCTAACTTCACGTTGTCAAAAATCAACAAACGAGCAGTCAAACGAACCACGGACGTCAAACATGAAATATTCAATCGAATAACGAACAACGAATGCTGAATGCATGAATAATGATCTGGGCCTTGTAACTCGTGCGATGAGAGGAGTAAACATCATTGTTGCGACAACGGTGTGGTATTCAACGACGATAGATGAGAAGTTTAAAGATTTGGAAATTTTTATACATTAAAGTTTTGAATTTTTTTAAAAAAATACATAATTTTTGAGGTTTTAAACAAAATAAATCACGTGTCACATAACTAGATAGTAAAATATTTTAATGCCCATTAAATAAATAACTTTAATAATTACGAATCAAAATATTATACATTTATTTTACTTAAAAATATTTTAAATACTTATCTTAAATATATTGACCATAAAACAATGAAACTAATTTTTATTAAGTTAAATCAATCCTAGAAAAACCGTTAAATGTTTTTAGTAAAAGAAAAAACCCGTTAATGAAACTACGTTCATGTAACGCAAGAACTTCATTTTGCCAAATGGCGCGGGGCAAACTAAATAAATAAATATGCATAATAATTCCTAAATCTTTCATTTCGAAACATTAACCCTAAATCGGGAAAAGAAAACCCCGAAACACTCGAAAGAATAACATGGATGACGAAGCTGAGAGGCGACAGATCCAACAGATTCTAGAGCTCGACGGCGAAGAGTTACAGGTCGAAGAAGTCGATAGTCTTCTCGAATCGTCCGACGATGATCCTGATGCCACGTATTTACCCTAATCATTTCCAAAGTTCCTTTCATTTCCCCAATTTGATCCGTTTCTTTATTTTATTTACAATTTATTGTTGTTTATCCTGGCGTTCCTAAATTTGGTTTGAACTCAGGGTTTAGGAAAAATTAAAATTCATTAAAAGGTTGAACAATTCGGATACACGTGATTTTTGTTTGGTTTTCATTTTGTGAAAGCTATAGTTTAGATTGATATTTCAGTTTTTGGTTGCTATGGTTTATTAATGGTTTGTAACTTTGTTGTTTGTATTGCAGCGGCGTTGCCTTGACCGATGACTTCACCTTCAATACCCAATTGACTTCCTTGCATTCATATCTCGGCGGTAATATATATATATATATATATATATATATCAGCACAATATTTTTTGGTTATCTGAACTGTTTGAGACTTACTTCATCAAATTCATATGATAGAGGTCAATGATACGCATCACAGATCTGCTTTTTGGGAAGGCGGTGCTATCGCGAACCTCCCATTAGACTATCTTGAAGGTATTTATACTCTTTTGTTGTTTCAGAGGTCATGCTTATATGTGTTCATAAATTGTGTTGTTTTGAAGGATATTGATTCATCGAAGTCCTTGTGTTGTTCCTGATCAGTAAGATCAGTGAACTTTAGGAGCATTAGATATTTAACTTATTTGTCAAACTTTGACTTGTGTGCCACTGTATAGAGTGGCTTCCTAAACACTTTACACACGTCTGATCCATTTATTATTGCTTTTGAGCTTTGTAATCAGTTTCGGAAGGCCGGTTTTTAAATCTCATGGTATTGTATTAGGCTTGATGTTTTCTTACTTATCTTAATAATCTTCATATTTTGTATTGAGATATTAAAGAATTTTAAACCCTTTTGTATAATTTTTACCAGGGGTAGTCCTGTTCCCGGAGGCCACACTTCCACTTAGAGTTATTGAACCCAACTTTGTAGCTGTTGTTAACAGAGCAATGACCCAGGTCGATGCTCCTTACACCATGGGTGTGGTAGGTGAACTCCTCATCATGTCTTATATGTATTACTTTTCTGCATCTGTGATTTCGTTGTTTTTGATCTTTATTCTTGGATAATGAAACAAGAGCTGAACCTTTATCCAGGTTCTTGTTTACAGAGACCCTGTGGATGGACCAATAAAGCTAGCAAAAGTAGGGACAACTGCAGAGGTATATATGCTGAAACCTGTTGTTTGTTTATATTTTCTGGTTGAAAGGATTTAATTTGCATCTTATGCCATTTTACCTCTAGCAGCTTACAGCATTGTGTAAGAGTTGTTAAATCTTTGAGGAAACCACCCTCTTTTCAAAAACACCAGTTGCATATATGAAGATAAAGGTTATTCAAGATTTGAACAAATGCAGTGAACATGTTTAGGTATAGGTGGAAATAAGTAGGTGAGGAAAAAAGCTATTGCAACTACATATCCGTTGTCAAACTGTCTTCTGGATATGCCTATTTACTGTACTTGAGAAAATTAGGTCTAGATTATTTGTGTATGTGTCGTGTTGTACCTTGTAAGTTCCACTCTAATTTCACAATGATTTTTTGACTGTAGTTGTCTCATAATATTTTTAACTAAAATTTTTCATCTTTGCAGATTCGTCAATATCGTCCAGTAGAAGATGGTAGTATTAATGTAGTTACTCGTGGCCAGCAGCGGTTTCGTTTGAGATGCTGTTGGATTGATGTTGAAGGGGCGGTAAGAGAACAATTGTTCTTTTTTCTTAAGAAGATTTGCATATATCTTTATTGTTAGTACCTGTGTGATAGAATGCTGATTTGCTATAAATTCTCATTCTCTATAGCCTTTTGGTGAGGTTCAAATCATCGAAGAAGATGTGCCATTTAGAACTCCTCGAGATGCATGTGCAAAGTTGGTGCCATTAAGTAACCTGCAAAGCCAATGCGCTATCACATGGAGGAAGGAATGATGAAAATGATTCAGAAACATATTCTGAGGAAAGCTTTGAGAATGAACTTTCTCAAAGAGAACGGAGAATTCATCAATCTGCAATTGGTGTCGGCAATGAGTCTGATAGGACAGATGAGTCGACAAGTAGTGGTGATGACAGTAAATTGTCCGAGCCAGACAGCCATTCTGGAAGTCCATGCCCAAATGACCCTACCACCATAGGTTTATCACTTTCTGGCCATAAGAAACAAGTTAGAAATGCTGGCATGGGAATTGGGACCAAATCCATGGCTCGAAAAGTGGCAGGACCAAGGTCTCATCTTTCAAGTACAGTGTCAAGAGCGTTCTGGCCCATTTGGGTATATCATATGTATGACTCATTTTGTCTTGCTCAAAAGGCTGCAGGTATCTGAATTTTGGTTTTGGTGTTTTCCTAGCTCGTTTTCCACATCTTCATTCAGTTTGCAGTCTTTAAAGATTTTGCTATATCAGTGATTTATGAGTCTTATATTTCTCGTCTGGTAAGTTTAAGGTTTGACCCTTACAAAGAATTGTTGCCTAAGCAATCACTTGTGATTCCTGGTTCAGGGCAGATTTTAGAACTTATTTTAAGGCAACTTCTTTGGTCATTTATTGGGAGTGTTGATGTTTCATATCTCTATCCTACTTTGTGTGCTTGTAATTAGAGTTTTTTGAGGTAGTTGTTTCTTCTTGGTCTGGTCTTGTTCTTGTGTCTCAACAATGTTTGATATTTTCTAATTTTGCAGATATGTGGAAACAAGTAGTTGGGACGCCGAGCATGAATGGTTTTGTGAATAAGCCTGATCTTTTATCTTTTTATATTGCAAGTAAAATTCCTGTCTCTGATCCTACAAGGCAGGAGCTTCTTGAAATTGATGGCATTTCATATAGACTGCGCCGGGAAATTGAGTTACTTGAAAGACTTGACTGTGTTCGTTGCAAGATCTGTAAGGTACTACTCTTTCTCTTGTGTGTGTGTATATACCCTCAGTCATACGGTTGCATGTATTCTCCTTCGTTAATGTACAGCACGCAGTGCTATGGGCTATTTCTTTACAAGTTTTTTTTCTTCAGACTGTAATTGCTAGGCGCAGTGATATGTTGGTGATGTCTGCCGATGGTCCTCTGGGTGCTTACGTTAACTCTTATGGCTATGTGCATGAGGTAATGACTTTTCGAGAAGCAAAGGGTTTAGCTCTCAGAAGCCGACTGCATAAAGAGTACAGCTGGTTTCCTGGGTATGTTCTTAAAATCTCTTTTCTCAAAGGCTAGCATGAAACCCAATCATGTTATACTAAATAACAGGGATAGTTTATGCCCTCCGATAATATATTGGATTATCATATTTGCCTAGGGGTCAACATGAAAGTTGAGATTTTCAATGTTATTTCCGTGAGAGTTATGACACTTCCTTACAGGATAATCCATATTTTGTTTCATAGACGATAGGGCAAGAAATATACCATATTGATATAGTTGGCTAGAACAAAGTGATATGATCTGGTTCAGGTTTTCATGATTTCCATTGCATAACCATAATTAACTTAATCGTCGTGTTTCACAATTAATATGAAGAACATGTTTCACAACATTATATTTGTGATTGTCTCCTTATAACCATAATTAACCTAATTGCTGTGTCCCACAGGTATGCATGGACAATCATAAACTGCACGGCATGTGAAACCCAAATGGGGTGGCTTTTCACTGCAACGAACGAGAAGTTGAAGCCTAAATCGTTTTGGGGTATAAGGAGTTGTTCAGTTATTCATGAAATGTGATAGAATCCATATGTTCACGAGTACGTAGTAAAATCTTCTACAACCAATTTGCAACTATAGGGACCATAAGAGCTTATGTTGTGTATATAATATAATAACTTGGGAGCTATATCTTGTATGGAATGTAGCCTTGTCTTGCTAAATGAAAAGATTAGGTGGAGATATTCACTGAAATTTTATTAATTTCATAATTGAATTAAGAGTAAGATTATCATTCATGCACAACCTTATACCAACCAGTCAGTCTAGCGGGATTAGACGTAACTGGATTGGAAAGGTCGTCCTCGTAAACTTATTCGGGGGTTGCAGGAGATTCAACGAACTCATTATATGTATTCTCCGTTATATGTATTCACCGCAAACAGAATCGAAGAGTATGAACAAGGGTTGCAACAGGAAGAGGTGGCGTTATGTTATGGTTTCAGAAATCCAGATTCGATTGAATTGTTCAAGGTACTTTCTAAGTTGTTGGTTCACAGGTTGAGGCTGACTTTGCCGAGGTTGGTGGGTCCGTTCCAAAGTATATTTCTGTCGGGTCGGAGTGCTACAGACAATATATTCATAACACAGGAGGGTAGTCCGTTCTATTCTGGTGGATCCTTTTTTGTTATCAGGAGGTCTGTTACGTAATGCTACGAGCTCGCCGGTGTAACAGCTGAGGTGTGGGGTGTTCGTGTTAAGGTTTTCATCTAGTCAAAAACCTTAATTTACGGGATGTTCTTTTGGTGGTTCAGTTACTCAATCAGCCATCCGATGATCATCGGTCGAGTACATTGTTAAAGGATTGTCCGTCGATGGTGCAGCAAGTTAGACACGTAATTAAAGGACTGAATATTATTGCTGCGTTTCATTTCAAATATAGATCGAGAGTATTCTCACAACAGCTTCCATAGGAAGAGAAAAAGAATCAATAGATCCTACTAGTAACTACGCAATGAGCCCCAGGTACAAGAAAATAACATTGAAATTCGATTAATAGAGTAACAGAACTGAACTTCAGAGGTAGGATCTATAGCCAGGGTTGTACATGCAGCTCTCGGCGTATTTAACCAGATCTTTCGGCTGAGGAAGGTGAGATGCCAGCCCTAGTATGCCAACAACAACATTAATTAATCAAACAATTTGTACGTGTATAAATGTCGGATACAGGTGTGTTTTTCACTTGGATATACTCGGTCTTTCTTTCTTATAAAGTTTTCAGATGTTTTAGTTTGAAATTGTTGACACGAGTATTTCAAGAAAAATAAAGAACTGAAGCAACAGAGTAGGGGAACTCACCCAGCTCGTATGCCTTGGCAGCAACCTTCGCAGCAATGTTAGCCGAGATCTTTCTGATATTGGAGAATGGTGGGTAAATTAATCCCTTTGCGAAGTGTTCCTCCCTCACTTGTGACGCCAGAGCTTCCGCTGTTGCAAGAGTAGAAATGCTGTTAAGTCCATTTGCATGGCTAGAAAGATAACCAAAGATAGTTTTATGTAAGGTGGCTTGATGCACTTACAGGCTGCCAAAAGCATGTCGTCGTGTACACGGATTGCACCGGATGTTATCAACCCCAAACCAAATCCAGGGAAAATGTAAGCATTGTTTGCCTAAATTTACATCAAACACAAGGAATGGTATTAAAGTTAGATTTACGAACTTAGATATGTAACGGAACTACATTTTCGAGCTTTGGAAATGCTCAAGGGACAGACAGTAGTTACCTGGCCGGGCACAAAGACTTTGCCATTGTATTCAAAGGGGTCAAATGGGCTCCCGCTTGCAAAGATTGCACGACCCTGAAGATTATAAGAAAAATGGTAAGAAAGAGTGTTCTCCTTTAAGATTAGTTTTACATGAATCCGTATAAAATTTGAAGCTTTATTTCGAGATAAAGCATTCGAGCTAAAAGAACATAGAAGAAAATTGCATGTCATATACCTCACTCCATGTATACGCTTCTTCTGCTGTACATTCAGCTTGCGAGGTCGGGTTTGATAGAGCCATGATAAGAGGTTTCTGCAAGTCGACTGTCAAGGTTAGTACACAAATCTCCGGTTGAGATAATGTCAACATGCATGCATACATACGTATGTATGTGCATCCATCCATCCATACATTCATGTCATATATATATATATAGTTAGAAAGAGAGGGAGAGAAAGAAAGAACCTCATTGATGGATGACATTGCCTCAACAACCTCCTTTGTGAATTGTTTTCCTACTCCAGATGTTCCTATCAAGACTGTTGGTCTGATTGCCTGATTAATCAAAAGAAAGGTAAGAAGGGAATAATATATATATATATATATATATATATATATGCATAAATGTATGTATGTGAAACAGTTCTTTCTCGAGTCGTGAAAATTTCAGGACAAGTTTCTCACCTTGACGGCATCGACCAGTCTCGTGACAGGTTCATGCGCATGAGCCCAAGGTTTCTTGAAGTGTTGAAGTGACTGCTTACGGGACTCGACAATCAACCCCTGCCACAAGATTCAAACTCATCACAGTGAGAAATGATGGACGTAAATCAGCCATTTTTTTCGGAAAGAAGATCTAAGCATCTTTTATATACAAGATACTCAGATGAGATTCACAGTACCTTTGAGTCTACAAGCCAAATCTTCTTGCGATTCTCTTCGATCGGATTTCCAGTCTGTGAAGAAATAAAATATGTTTAGCCATAAACCCGAGGAAGCAAATCATTATCATAAGACAATACAGTAACTTCTTACCTGCTTTGACATCTCGAGAGCTATTAGCTCTGCGATACCGGTTCCAGCCTATCAACACCAAAAACGAAATGGTATTTAGACAACAAACATATGTAATAGGTTTACAGATGAAAGAAGGGACAAAGGTTAAGCGATCTGGATATAAATACTGCAAAGAATTGATGATATCTAAACAAGCTAATGGAGTTGTGTTAATCGAGCCATACCTCTCCAGCACCAAGGAACAAGAACCTATGGTCAGCGAGAGTTCCACCGAGTATTTTCAGGGCCGCAATAAGCCCGGCCAGCACCACGGATGCAGTACCCTGCCATTACGAAAGTGTTTCCCAGTAAGAAACTAAAATAAAGTTTACCACCATTAAGGGAAAAGAGAAGAGGAGAATCTAGTTAAAGAGTATATTACCTGTATGTCGTCGTTGAAAACGAGATGACTGGAACTATATCTTGCCAACAGCCCAAATGCATTGTGGTTTGCAAAATCTTCGAACTGAAAACGGAACTTAACTTAATCGGAGAATGAGTACGTAAAAGTCCAAAACTAAATGGCAACGAGTGTGAACTGGTAATTACCTGTATTAGGACTTTCTCTCCGTAATTCTGCTTAACTGCAGACATGAACTCGTGAAGAAGTTCATCATATTCCTACACCATGGAAGCCGATGTACTTCGGTAAGTATTTCGGATAATTAAATACATGTTATGACCGGATGTTAAGTATATAGCAGCAAAGAAGAACCATCAAACCTGTCCAGTTGCCCTCCTTTGCCTGAGCCCGGTGTAAAATTCGTCGTTCAACAACTTCTCGTTGTTCGTCCCAACATCAATAGTAATAGGCAAGCACTGAAAATATTAAAAACTTATTAGTTGATTTAAGCAAGAGTTTATCCCATTTGGTTAAGCTGCAGAAACCCGAACCAACATCATTCGTGCGATTAGGAGACTACAGCGACATTTACAGTAACACCATTTTCACTACGAAGTCATCCATAGGTGAAAACAGAGAAATGAAAGAAAAGGAAAATCAATCACAAGACGAGATGGTTTTAGCAATGCTTACTGCAGATGGACGGACTCCTCCCAAAGCTGTGTATAGAGAAAGTTTTCCTACAGGTATTCCCATCCCCTGAAATCAATCATAATATCAAAATTCATCAAGTTGATATGGTCATGGTTCCGACTCACAGATCCGATACAAACATCGCATTACCTGGCATCCGAGATCTCCAAGCCCCAGAATTCTCTCACCATCGGTGACAACAATGACTTGGACACTTCTCTCGGGCCAGTTTTTCAATACTTCAAGAATCTTCCCCCTGATAGATCATGACACTCGGTTATTGTGATGCAATCGAAACAACTATACATCAACGAAATGCATACAGAGGGCATAAATAAACACATACTTCTCTTTCAAACTGATGTAAAGACCCTGAGGGCGCCGGAAAATGCTCCCGTACTTTTGGCAAGCCTCACCGACCGTTGGAGTGTAAACAACCGGGAGCAGTTCCTCCACATTATCAATGAGAAGCTTGTAGAAAAGCCGTTCGTTCCTCTCCTGTAAAATGCAAATGGACGATCAGTAAGTCGAAGACATAAAGGGATACAAACGAAAGTGCAACAAGTCACTTGGATTAAGTAAACCTGAAGATCCATCATGGCTACGTATCGTTGCAAGGGAACTTCATACTGGCGAAGGTTATGCATCATCCTCTTCTCCTGCAGCTCTTGACTGAGAACAGCCGGGGGCAGAAGGCCGCGCAGGTAATGCGCATCTCTCTCCTTCTCGGTGAAGGCGAGCCCTTTGTTGTGACGCGGGTCTCGAATCAACGTATATCCACTGCAATACGATTCAAACGACCTAACTTCAGTCGAAAGATTGCCAAAATTTTCAAATCATGGTACAATGCATCAGTTCATTTTGTTAAATCATATGCAACTCGGATCGAGGGGTGCTGATATACAGCCGCATCCCTGAATTTCTAATATAACTTTCTAAAAATTCGCAGCTAGCGTTAGATTCTGAGTCCATATGGTAAGCAACAACCACCGCCACAGAGACAAAAATAGTTGTGTCATAATTGATGCAATTTTGCTGTCTTGTAGACATTTTGACAAACATGGCATAGGATTCAACTTCTGTCATTACATTGTTACCAGCAAAGCTCTTATCTGCAAGCAGCAACGGCCGCAAGATTTTATGTTATGAGTGCCAACTGTTTATATTTAATAAAATATATAAAAATTTAAAATTCTAAGAGAACGAGATTAATTATTAATATATAATACAAAAAAATTTATAAAATATATGAAAATTTAAAACTTTTAAGAGTGCGACTGTCCCTAACAGGGCAGATAATAAGTCAAGTTAGTGAGCCTTGGCACCCCAAGGTTTGGAGAAATTTAAATTATACACTTGACATATTTTAAAAAATTTAATCAGCCGACCTCAAATTTGTTAGAAATACTCATTAAATTTTAATTTTTTAATATTCTTAATTAAGTTCCGCAAATTGTTAAAATTTTAATTAGATCTCAATTTTTTCTAAAAATATTCTCATTAAATTTTTAAAATTTTTGAATATTTTGATTAGACTTCAAATTGTTTTAAAAAAATTTAACTACGACCCCCAAACTATCGCACCGAGATCTATCTCTTGTCTCTAACAACGGCGGATCTAAAAATTTAAGAATAAGAGTCTAAAATATTATTTTTCTCAAATAGGTATATAAAAGTAAAATTTTTCTCTACGCACTAAATAAAATTAATTTTTTTCAAAAAAATAACATTAAATTAAACCTATTTTCTAAAAAAAATTCAAAAAGAGAAATGTGGATGTACCCCACCAGGACCGGTGCATCCGCCACTGGTCCCTAATACCCTTCAGTCCATCGGCAAAGATCAACAAAACTATGATCTTTTTTCACTAACCAGATGGACATTCAGATTTCTTTAGATCTATAATGTATGAACATTATCAAGAAAAACTTATTACAAGAAGTTCAAATTCTAACAACAAAAACATATAAAAACACAAAAGATCACCTAGCAACAGAGACAGTCCAAGGAGTGACAGGCTGCTCCATCGTGGCATCATCCTCACCGTACGTATCCTCAACACCACCAGCAACAGCTGATTTGTTATCCACTAGATCACCACCATTCATCATTGTTCTCAGCAACAAAAAACACCCAAAATTTCTTTCTTCTCCACCCAACACCGATCTCTGAAAAACAAAGAACAAAACACAAGACAAGAAAGAAACAAGCTTTTGCCTTTATGTTTTGAGAAGACAAGAACCAAAACCCCTTTTTATAGGTGAAGTGAAAAAGGGCAGAAAATGAAATCAAAGCTTGTTTTCAATGGAGAAGAAAGGTGGCTGCTTGCCACGTTGAAATGGGGGTTGGAAAAGGATATTTTTGGGACAGAATATAGTTAGATTTTGTGTAAAGTTTCGTAAAAAGAGACTTGCAATGTGGGAATAATAATGGGAATTAAATAATGAAAACAATGTAATAATACCAGCAAATGTTTCAACGAAAGCATCCTGGTCGGCATGAGAGGAACGTGGAAACGACCGACTGGTTTGGTGCTGTGAAAAACGCAATATGTTCTCCGCGTTTCTCTAGAGAGAGAAAGTTTAAAGTTCCCTCTGTTTCTTGTTTGGTCAAATTCGTTTTATCAGTACACCATGTATTCTGTGGAGAGTTTGTGGGTACAGATATAGAATGCAGTTAAAAAATAATAAGTTTTAAAATTTATTTAAAAATTTAAAATATTAGGTTTTAGATAATATTTAAGGTTGATTTTTTGTAATTTTTTATAAGTATCGATACTTACAAAATAAATATCAAGATTTATTTTTATAATATTTTAAGTTCTTGAACAAAGTAAAAATACTTGTCAAAAATTACGAAAAAATCAACTTAAAATATTATTTAAAAGTCTAACATTTTGAATTCTTAAACAAATCTCGAAACTTGTTATTTTTTAACTACACCCTGAACCCGTTGTACACTAGACTTCCCCTCCATTCTATTGAATCTATTTTATTTTATTGAAATTTATCTTAACTTTCTTTGTCAACGTTTACCTTTTTTTTACTATTAAAATAAAAAGTATTATATTTTTAAGATAAATATTGAGATTTAAATTTATATTAAATAAAGTAATATAAATATTATTAATCACTCGATTAATTAGTAAATTTCAATATTTAGTTTTTTAATATTTTAGTATAATTATATGAATCTGTTAAGAAGATAAAGTATAATTAAACATGTAAACAGGAGGAGAAATTTTTAATAAATTCAGTCACATAATACCTGTTAGGAGCTTGCATGTCAATCTCATCAACTCTTTTTTATTCTATTCAAAAAAAAATTATTGTGTTTATTTTACGCTGTTGAAATTTAGGGTTTTTTTTTATTTTTTTTCTTTTGGGAGGTCAATTTTGACCTTTCTGCAATTGTTGGTCCATTTAAATCACTTTGGTGAGGCAGGTGGTGACTGGTGGAGCTCTTTTTATTTTAACCAATTATTCAGGTAAAATACACTAATAGTCATTAAACTATGAAAAATGATCATTTTGATCATCAATCTTTCAAAAATTATAAAATAATATTAAATTTATCAAATTATTATAAAATGGTCATTAATTTTATTTATCAAACTGTTACAAAATGATTATTAAATTAATCAAATTGTTACACTATTTTATAGGTTTGTAATAACTTGATAAGTTTAATAACTATTTTATAATTTTTGAAAGACTAGTGATCAGTATGGTCATCTTTCATAGCTCAGTGATTATTGTGTACATTACCCGATTATTTTTTACCTTTGAAATTTCCAATTAATGAAGGATTAAGTATAATAATCAACGGTAAATGCAAATTATTCCTTCTTTTAACAAACTCTTCAACTGTATGCCAATTTTGAAATATGAACATTAAGGACTGAAATATTTCCCAATAGTATATATCCAAGAAACAACGTTATTATAAGTTCCGAATTACGTGTTGATTTAGCGAGATCAGACATTAGGTCCCTGAAATAAAGTTAAAGATTTAAATCTTAAAGTTATGAATAGAATAAATTAAATTAAGAGTATCGCCCTTATAATAAACATTTCAGTACCTGATCTGAATTAATCGATCAATAAACCAAATGCATATGGTTATACAAAAATACATTATTATAAGTTGATTTTGTATGTCTACTTTTCATCGTTCAATGTTCAATTTTCATATTTATTTTCAATTATAAAATAAAAACCCTTTTTGTATTCCCACTTTATTTGAAGTTCTCGTCTACTATATATAATAGTGTGGTAAATGGCTGACTAATTTGTAATTACAATACACATGGCTATGTGTTTAGTCTTGATAAATTTCAACTATTAATTAGATTTTAATTTTTTAATACACAAACGACGTAATTTTTTATTTACACTATTTATCAAATTTAGGGTTATGATCGTATAATTTTTACAAATATATTGTATAATTTGGTAAATTTTAGTAATTCACAAATTGAATCACGAACAAAATAAAAAGGAATTTATTATAAACTCTTTAACTGAGATAAGTTTGATATTTGTCACTGAATTAACTGATTTTAATGGTTGGGATTAAAATTTTTAAACTAATTACAATTCATTTAATTTTTTTAAAATTTTTTGTCACTACCTATTAATTTAATTTCTAATTTTTAACTGATTTATTAATTTTGAAAAACGTGTAAAACTCTTAAATTATATATAGATATATACATACACATGTGGTGTGAAAATGACGAGCGAATAGAATGGAAGGGAAAGAAACGGTCCTTAAGTTGACGCTGACTGCAATATCACCGCACCACAATTCAAAAAGTGCATGCAATTTCACCTAATAACTACAATTCTTTTATTTTTTTCTTTTAACCCAGTCCAACCCCAAAAAAAAAAACCAAATTTATTATTTAATTACTATGAAAGTGAATAAATAATAATTTGATGTTTTATATATTTTTTAGTTTAATGGATTAACTGATTAATCCAAATCAGACACTGAAAAAGTTTATTATGGTAATGATTATTTTACGTCAAAATTTGAACCCTTGATATTAAAATAGAAATCCTCTATGGTGCCCTTTTCTATGCTTCATACTATTAAAAAATTTAGGTTTAAGGTTAAGATTTAGAGAATTAGTGTTAGATTCTATTTTAAGATTTAAGATTTAGAGAATTAGTGATAGGGTATTTTTAGGGTTCAAGGTTTAAAATTTATGATTAGAGCTTAGAATTTAATTTTTTAGTATTGAAGCATAAAAAAGAGGCAAAAGATTTTTGTCCCTGACATTAGATTCAGTACCTCATCCACTAGATCAACTGAACGTTGATTAGATATTTTAAACTTTAATCTCAATAAAAAATTATTTTAAAATTAATTAATAACTACTCATATCAAACTGAACCGTCTAAGATCAAATTTACATAAACCCAACCTAACCCGAATAGAGTCAAGTGTAGGCAAGGACAAAAGTATATAGTGGTGGAGAGGAATAATTGCCCCTAATTTTTTTTTTACTTTTATCTTCTTATATAATTTTTTAATATATTAATATATTTATAAATTTATCAATACTTTCAAATATTTATATTTTACTTTTTAATTTTAAATTTTAACTCCGCAGTAGACCGGGCATGCTGCCTACCCCTAAGGAAGAAGTTATAGATATTAGATGCAACAACATTTAATTAGGAGCTACTGACGGCGACCGCTTCCAACTATTCTTACGCAATTGACCGCTCAAAAGAAACAAGCTTCACCAACCCTTACAAAATTCGATCTAATTAATTGATTAATAAATTAAATATTACAATTAAATAAAAAAACAAGGGAGTTATCAAAAGAATATAAAATGTCAGGTCTCTTTTTTTATTTAATAGTGAGTTTAGTTCTAATTAATTAATATATCTATTAAATTAAATCTTATTCTTCTTAAATTTTAGATTAACTACTTATTAGACCTTTATTAACTTTAAAGTGAAATAATTTTTTCTTAGGAAAATATACCACTTATGGTGTAAGATTTAAGGGTTTAGACAGTAGTTTAAGATTTAAATTGTAGGATTTAAGATTTAAAATTTAAAAATTATATTGTTAAGATTATATATTAAGTTTTAGATTTTAAAGTTTAAATATAAAAAATCATGTATTTTTTACACAAATTCGTGTATCAAAATATAACCTTTTATCTTATTCATTATCTAATCCTTACTCATCAAAATACCATAAAATACACTGCCCTGGTCACGGGTCTTTATTAGAGGTGAACAAAATTCAACTCGAGACAAAAAAACTTGACTCGTTTTAATTCGACTCGAAATTTTATAAATTCGACTTAAATCAAAAATTTTTTGAATAAAATTTAAATTGTAAAATATAACGCGTCAACTCGAAATTTTTTGACCGAACACTAGTCCTAGTCTTTATGGGCGGCCGTTACACATTGGATGGCTTAATTGCATATTTAGATGGCAAATTTTTAGCCAAATCATTCAGGGTATAGGCATCCTAACAAGGGCAACTATGGTAAGGGGGGAATTGATATTCAAAAGGAATTTTTCCTCTCTAGAGATCAAAGTGAATTTATGTAATGTCCATGTTTTTCATTCTATATTGTATTTAAAATTTTACTTCTATAAGTCAGAAATTTATATTCTTATTTTTCTATGATCTTTTATGTATTGTATCCTACTTTGTATAATTTATTGTAACGATTCATCATATATATATATATTATATAATGTTAGTCTTCCATTCACATTAACTTTTACATGTTATAGCTCATTTTAAGTATTGTAATATGTCTCGACCGGTCGATTACAATCCACACCTCGATCCGACCAATACATTATGTTCGATACGGTGCCAAAGAAAATATTGTCGCAAAAGCAGTGTTCAGTCCGCACGCAAATCCCGGCACATTTCCCCCACTGAAAACCTGCAAGAAACACCACGATCACCGATCAATGATCTTAATATTTCTATAGTAGTGGAAAAGCAAAGACATCACAGGCGTCGGACATGGTTCAATAATTCCGTCGAGGTTGCTTCACAAGTATAAATATTGCATATCTCGATCAGGAGGTAGGGAGGAGACCATAAAAGAAATGCTTGTTGCTACAGATTTCTTGTCCAGAACAAGAGGCAACTATGTAACATGGTTGAGACTTGAGACAACTACCTGCCCTAACTCTTAATTTTCTTTTTGAAGTAACCGTCCGTGTCCGACTTGTCGTATCTAGACACAAGTCCTCCAAATACACAGAACTTGGAAAATTAAGAATACCAGAGTCAAGTATACACATATATCCGCGATTACACCAAACTCCGAGTAACATAGGTTGGCACAGACCGTGACCGACAAACACGCCATCAAATGAATGGAAAGCAAGTGAACATTTTAACACAGTTAGCAGACCACATTGAACAAGAAAAGTAAAATTTCAAACCAATATTATAGATCAAGAGATGCTTGGTTATCTTATGCCGAAAATAACTGAACGTACTGGGGTAAAACCAGTGTAGGAGTGGATGCTTGTAGTTCTATACGACATCAGTCGCAATCACATACGGAAAAATAAGATACGGCCAAGTATTTATCATGTACTCCGCATTAAAGATAATTATATGAATCTCCGAAAAAAGCCACGATATGCTTACCACTTCAGAGGCAAGAAAAACTGACAGTTGATACTTCCTAAGACAGATGAACTTGAAGTTGTACCTGAAAAATATATTGAAAATGAATTGAATGGTAGATATATGCACAAGAACTGCAGCAGCAAAGGGTGAAATTAGATTCACAACTATAATCAACTTAACCGGTGAAAGTTCCTTACCAAATCAAATATCAACTGGTCTCCTCGCAGAAACTTTTACGGGCATATAAAAGGGTCTCAGCGGCATTTCTTCTCCGTTACTGAAACAAAACCATCTCATAGGCTGACATGCAGGGAGACTTTATAGATAATCACCACAAAACACTATTATGAAGTCCAAAGTACAACATTAAGATACATAAATGATCAAACTATAAGCTAAATTGCAGATGGCATTATCAGACTCCAGCAGCAAATATACAAATTAACCACAATAGCATTCGAAAGCTAGCACGGCACAAAAAAATGGTACACTAAAATATCACAACTTCAAATATTTGAATGCTTAAATAGGTATATAGAACTTTAGCATTCATCAAGGTAAACAAAATGGCATGAACTCTCCACTTCGGAAAAGAATAATGGGATGAGAACATCTAAGTCAAACAAATTCGAAAAATTGGGTTTTGGTAAAAGGATGGTAGATGTGCTTGCTTTACTCACAGCCATCTACAAGATATTTAGATGGATAGTTTGAAATGGGAATTCTAACATCAACCATAACCCAAAATTAATAATGATATCCCATTACATACTGTCGCTTAAAATATACAAAATAACATTATCTTTAGGGTCAAATCAGACATCCCAGATGTTGAAGGGTTGGAAAGATCATTATGATCTTCTATTCCAGAACAAAGCTAGACAGTAGACGTAGACACGGATCAAATGACTGAAATCATCTATGGTCCAGCATAAAATCATCATTGCATGTTCCTCGCACACCAACAATTAAACTTAACCTGTGCACTTGCCTTCAACCAAGAAATTATGATTTCAGAACTATACAAGGTAAGAACATCAGCATCTAACAAGAGAAAAGAAAAGAATTGAGCTGAAAGATTTTGACTTGATTGAATGACAGTGCACAGGTGTTCGATTAGATGCTACATTATGGTGACAATAAAGTAGAATTTTGCATACGTCAACTCCCTAATGCCGTGATCAATCAATCTGGCTAAAGAGCTTAGTTCCTTAAAAATGAAGCAGTAGAGTCATCCCTCGCTGTAAAAGTGCAAGATCAAACACAATGAGTGGAATCTGAACGAAACTTTGGCAGTTCATGAAACAGTTCGACCATAACAAACTGATGCAATGTAGAGATTCTTTGCCCATTTATCATGGAAACCAAAGCCCTATGTAAGCATGTACACTTGTAGGAAAAAAGATGAAATAAGCTAGTGATAAAGTTGAAGTAAATACCTTTACATGAGTGCTTGGGAAAGCAGAAGTTCTAAGGGTCTCCTGAGTTTCATCTGAAGGTTTTCTTCTTGGAACACTAAAAACAAAAGCCGCTTGATCCCAAGTTGCAGCAGTTGAAGTGATGCGATACCCACTATCCCACCTCCGATGAATACCTTCACTAGGATATAAAAAATCTAACTCTACAACCTGAAAGTGCACCAGAACAGGATTATAGTAAGGCTGTAAGCTTCTCAGTTAACACAAAAATATATTCGATTGAACAGATATTCTAAAATTCCAATAAACCTGGTCAGAAAATGGAGCACCACGTGACATAACAATTCCCCATCTGCTTCCAGTAGTGGCCATGGCAGTCATATAAAAACCCTCCCTCCATTTTTTGTTGATCCATTTGAAAGGAAATGAGACACTAACTTTGTAGGATTGCTGCAAATATTGGGTCCCTACATTCAATACAGCAATAGAAATAAGACATATGTATAAATATAAAAATAGAAACTTTTTTTAGATACCCAAGGGATAGCTAAACTTACCTTTAGACATTACAACTAAAGAACTCCCATTATTAGCTCCTGTGATTGCACTGATGTAGTAATTCTTCTCCCATTGCTCCATAATCCATTCCTTCAGAGAGCAATAAAATTGGCAGATGATCATTTGTGCTAAACTAATAAGACCTATTTACAACCATGTTTGACATATATTACTATGCGCAAATATCAAAATAGCATACAAATGATATGTAATAATATAGCAGAATTGCGATAGACAAGTCTCGGAAGTTAGAATCAAATGAACATAACCAACCTTATGAAGAAAGTATGGGGAGAGTTCATAAACTTGTGCAGTGAAGCCAGTCCCAGCATCCATAATAAGAGCCCACAGGTTAGAACAAGAAGCCACACTGCTGATAAATAACCCATCTTCATTTCCTTTCTCAATACGCTGAGGAAGCCTCACATCTGCTACATTATAATGTGTTAAAATCAGAGAACATTTTAGAGTGTTTCTCTGTTAAATCTTATTC
This sequence comes from Hibiscus mutabilis, assembly GCA_019671005.1. NCBI lineage: Eukaryota > Viridiplantae > Streptophyta > Magnoliopsida > Malvales > Malvaceae > Hibiscus > Hibiscus mutabilis. The sequence continues at coordinate 891,985 of CM033715.1, forward strand.
AAAAATGTTGTACAAGAGTACTCCTTTTATAGACTTTACAAGTAGTTAACATAGAGTAGTCTACCTAAGAGATATAACTCTTATCTTTTAATGAGATAGAGTTTATCTAGATTTAAACATTTAAATTCAAACTATTAAATGAGATAAGATAAGATTACAACATTTAATTTACATCCAATATCCTACACTCTCCCTCAAACTGGTGTGTATATGTTGTATACTCCCAGTTTGGATGAGAACTCGTCAAAGGTCACTCTCGGAAGTGCCTTTGTAAAGATATCCGCCAGTTGACTCTTTGTAGGAACATAGTGCAGCTTTACGACACCACTGTTTACCTTCTCATAAATAAAATGTCTGTCAATTTCGATATGTTTAGTCCGGTCATGTTGTACTGGATTCTTAGCAATACTCATTGCTGATTGGCTATCACTCAGTACCTCGAACTCCTGTTTTTCATCCAACTCCAGCTCGGTGAGAAGTTTTTTAAGCCACTTACATTCGCAAATTCCAAGGGCCATAGCCCTATATTCTGATTCTGTACTACTTCGAGACACCACAGTTTGCTTTTTACTCCTCCATGTGACTAAGTTTCCCCACACAAACGAACAATAACCACTCACAGATTTTCTATCTGTTAACTCTCCTGCCCAGCTAGAATCTGTGTAAATCTTCACAGACCTGTCTTGATTTTTCCTAAAAATAAGTCCAAATCCTGGTGTAAACTTTAAGTATCGCGGGACTCTATTGGCTGCCTCCGTATGTTCTTCTCTAGGATCACTCATGTGCTGGCTGATTATGCTTACTGGATAAGCTATATCAGGTTTGGTGAGTGATAAATAAATCAGTTTCCCAACCAGCCTTTGGTAGGATTCTCTGTTCACGGGAGTACTCGTGCCATTTTTTCCAAACTTCAAGCATGCATCCATTGGAGTGTCTGCTGGTTTACATCCAAGCATTCCAGTTACCGAGAGCATGTCCAAGATGTACTTTCTCTGATTTATGACTATTCCCTCATTTGATCTAGCCACCTCCATTCCGAGAAAGTACCTAAGACTTCCCAAGTCTTTAGTCTCAAACTCTGTTGCCAAAAAAGTCTTTAGTTTCTCAATTTCCATTGTGTCATCTCTTGTAATGATCATATAATTAACGTAAACAATAAGGAGAGTTTTTTACCATCTGAAGCTACCTTCTTAAACAAAGTGTGATCCGCATGTGTTTGCTTGAACCCGTTCTTCACCATGGCCTTCGCGAATCTGTCAAACTAGGCCCTTGGTGATTGTTTCAGCCCATACAAGAATCTATTTAGTTTGCACACTTTTTGTTTCGTTGAGTCATCCTCTAAGCCTGGTGAAATTTGCATATATACTTCTTCTTCAAGCTTTCCATTCAAAAAAGCATTCTTGATGTCCAGTTGGTGCAACTTCCAATCTTTATTAACTGCTAATGAGAGCAGCACCCTTATTGTATTCAGTTTTGCCACAGGTGCAAAAGTCTCATGATAGTCTACTCCATATGACTGAGTAAATCCTTTTGCCACTAACCTTGCCTTGAACCTCTCGATGCTTCCATCAGAATGATACTTTACTGTGAAAACCCACTTGCATTCGACCACCTTTTTTCCTTCTGGCAGTTTAGTTAAACTCCATGTGTTATTTTGTTGTAGGGCTTTGACCTCTTCTTCAACAACTTTCCTCCAATCAAGATTTTCAAATGCCTCTTCCACTGTTCTAGGGATCCTTACACTGTTAATATTAGCTGTAAAAGCCTTGAAACCAGACAATAGTTTTCCATAAGCAACAAATCTATCAATAGGATGATTAGTGCATTTTCTTACCCCCTTTCTGATTGCAATCGGAAAATCATCTAAATTCTCATGAACTGGACTTTTTGAGACATCATTGCTTACCCTTTCCTCCATGGCAGTAGGACTTAAGATCAGTTCTTGGCAAGTACTAGGCTAATCAATGGGTTCTGTGACAATTTTCTTTCTTCTGGTATAAGGAGTAAGCTGTTTGACTAGAGGTTGTGGGGTTTGAGTAGTGTGAGGCCTGGGAGATCTAGGTTCTGGAGAAGGTCTTCCTACTGGAACATTAGAAGAGATGGGAGATGTAGGCTCTGGGGAAGATCTTTCTACTAAAACACTAGGAGAGCTAGGAAATGTAGGTTCTGGAGAAGTTGTAGGATCATCAGAGTTGCTAGGTTGTTCGTCCTGTGTTTGTTCAAGGGTAAAAAAAGGAGACAACAAAGGAAGAATATGAGTAGGAGTAATAAGCTGAGATTCTTCACACCTCTCCTCCTGAATCTTAGTCCCTACAAAATAAGGTTGATTTTTAAAGAAAGTAACATCAAATGAAACATAAGTTTTCTTGGTAATAGGTGAGTAACATTTGTAGCCCTTCTGACTTGATGAGTATCCTATAAACACACACCGCAGGGACCTAGGATCAGGCTTACTCCTATTGTTGCTATGCACATGAACAAAAGCTGTGCAGCCAAATGCTCAAAAATGAATAGCAGATGACCATGGTTTGAAATGTGGAAAAAGATGTAAAAGGGTGTCAAAAGGAGTTTTGAAGCCCATAGTTTTGCTAGCCATCCTATTAATTAGGAAAGTAGCAGTAAGAAGTGTTTCCCCCTAAAGATACCGAGGAGCATTAGCAGAAAGCAGAAGAGACCGAGTTACCTCAAGTAGATGTCTGTTTTTTTCTTTCAGCAACCCCATTTTGCTGAGGAGTGTTGACACAAGAAGTAAGGTGAAAGATACATTTCTCTCGAAAAAAAGAACCAAGGGATTTAGTAAGATACTCACTCTTATTATCACTCTGAACTATCTTTATTTTGCGTTCAAATTGGTTTTCGTTCATGTGATAAAACGTTTTAAATATCGTTTCAACCTCCGATTTTTCTTTCATAATAACCCGAGAGTGATCATCAATAAAGGACACAAACCAACGAGCCCTAGATACATTTTTAACTTTAGAAGGACCCCAAATGTCGCTTTGTATGATAGACAAATGAGAAGTAGGTTTAAATTTAGTTGGAATATATGATTGTCTTGTATGTTTGGCAAGTTGACATGCATCACAGGTGAATGACGAGGGATGTTTATTCAAGAACAACTTAGGAAACAATTTCGCAAGATAGTAGAAATTCGGGTGTCCTAATCGAAAATGCCATAGCATGACATCATTGGAAAGAATGGAAGAGGAAAAAACTGTAGACGTAGGACAACTGGGAATATTTTTGTTTCGAGAGGATAGGCCATCAAGAATGTAGAGTCCATTGTGTCGCCTAGCATTGCCAATCACCGTCCTCAAGTCTTGTGCCTAAAAAATACAACCAGACAGCCCAAAGTTAACATCACAATTCTCATCTTTGACAATTTTGCTAACAGACAGAAGATTGCAGACCAGTTTTGGTACATAAAGAACATCAGACAGTACTAGATGATCATTTAATTTAATAGAACCACTTCCTGATACAATGGAGAAAGATCCATCGGCAACTTTGATAGATGATGCAAATGAATGTGGCTTGTACTCATGAAAAAGGTCACGTTTGCCAGTCATATGGTCAGAGCACCAGAATCCACTATCCAACTCCAGGGATTGACTGTGGCCAAACAAGAAATTCTACCTTCTGTAGCAGGAAATGCAATAGAATCTGATTTGGAGAATATTTGACCAAACATATGTTGGAGCTCCACAATCTGTTGCTTACTGAAATTACTGGAAGAACTGTCATGCGCAGTAACATGTGCTTCTCTCTGGGCTTTGACCCGTTGGGATTTCCACTCTGCTGGTCTCACTGATTGAGACGGAATGGGAGAAAGAGACGCATCTGAAAGGGTAAAATCAGATGGACGAGAGCTTACTGGAGAGCTAATTGTAGAAGCAACAGGTTCTGCTGTAGCCATGTTTTCTAAATAGGGAATAAAAGTCGAGAGAAGAGAGAAAAAAATTTGAAATTTGGAAGAAAGGATCGACCTAAACTGATACCATGTTAAAATCAGAGAACATTTTAGAGTGTTTCTCTGTTAAATCTTATTCAAAAATGCTGTACAAGAGTACTCCTTTTATAGGCTTTACAAGTAATTAACCTAGAGTAGTCTACCTAAGAGATATAACCCTTATCCTTTAATGAGATCGAGTTTATCTAGATTTAAACTTTTAAATTCAAACTATTAGATGAGATAAGATAAGATTACAACATTTAATTTACATCCAATATCCTACATAATGATATCTATAACAGGAGATAGAAATGATCAGCATCTACTCTTATTAGTAACTTGAAAAGCTTAATGATGAATTTTAGATACCTTTGCTTCATAGGCCTCCGAGCATTATACACACTAATCCATTGAGTTGCAGGCATACCCATTTGAACCTTCTTCTTCGGCTGTTCATCCTCTTCCTCCATTGTTAACCGTCCCCTCTTTTGTCCTACTTGATATATAAGCTTCAAGAAAAATATATATATATGTTGAATAAATTCCAACTTAGATATAGTTCTCAATGACAAGTCAACCAAATAATGTAGTCGAAAGAATACCTTCTGAGCACCATCAGTACTTATTGGCCTAATATTTGGATTTGGGCCAACAATCCCATCAAAAAGAGAGATATATTTTGCATAATTCGGTTCCTCATCAAACTTCAAATTCACAATGTACTCAACAAACTGCCTGAAAGGTGCAGGGCAAAAGCAACACAAAGTTTCTGGAGAAGTGGCCATCTTCTTCTTACATACAAGAAAGCCTTTATTTTCACCCTAATATAAACGACTTGAATCAGAAAGGCAAGACATAATATATACATATATGCAGAAAGTTATGAATGGAATTGCAAACCTGATATCCTTGCCATGGTAACCGACCACGGAGGAGAAATATGAGTGTGTAAGCCAGAGACTCTAGGTCATCTCTCCTACTACCAGTTCTACCAAGATGAGCATGCACACTAGCATATCGTACAGTTCTCCCTGTGGTAAAGAAATAGTCAATAGCAGAACCTCAAAATAGAAAAGGAAAATGAAGCACAAAGCTTAGGATAAATTAGCAAATCGAATTATACACACAACAGAAGAAAAGCATGCAAAGGTAATGAATAACAATTTTTTAACTTCACCTGAAAACATCAGGACGTTAGTCGTACTCCACATGTTGACCACTCGAACTATCTTGCCATCTGGTAGCTGTTAAGTCAAAAGAGAAACAGAACTGTCAAAAAATCATTTGGATCTTAATAGAAATAGATGTTAAAAGAAATTTTCTGCAGCTTACCTAATCCGAAGTCAACAAGAAAAAGTTTTTTCTCATCTGGAGTTCCAGGAGGACCAAGCAAGAAATTCTCAGGCTTCACATCCCCGTGCACATATCTAAAATGTATAGAAGCAATAGAATTATATCACCAAATGTGTTTATTTCACACAAAAAAATATTTGGAAAAAGAAGATACAGCAATCAATGCCACCCAAAACTAATGATAGAAACCTCAATTTAGAAGACTAGCTATCAACATCTATCAATTCAAGCGTATAAATTCTCTTAACAACACAAATCCTCTTGCCATAAACCAAAAAGGAAAAAGTAATAAGCAAAAATGTATCACCCTCTGGAGTGCATCTTCTCTGAGATCGATATGGCTTCAATGGCAATACATGCTACCATTTCGATAAACATCCTGGAATTGAAAGATAAGCTACCATTAGATGGTTTCTCCGTGAATAAATAAAGCAAAATCTACCGTGTAACTTCACAAGGAACATACATGTGCGAGTTGTTGTTCCAAACATCCCATAAGCTAGGTCCAAGTATATCCAAAACCTGTTAAAAACATTGCAACACCTCAGATCATACTTGAAACCTGAAACACACACACACACAAACATATATATGCATGTCAAAACTTAAAGAGATTGCATTAAAGCAAACACATACCATAACATAGTAGTCACCTTGCCAACCCTTGTAATGAACTCGAGGAACACCATGGCTACCACCAAGTGCACTGCACAAAAAGCCATGACTAATGAGGCTATGATTGAACACGAGATTGGTAGATCTATATACAGATCCTTTACTTGTTCATCTAAAATAATTTGTAATGATTTATTAAAGATGAGAGTCAAAGCTAGATGCTTAAGGATTCGAAGTCTTTGCCTTTTAAAATCAGTTCTTTGATTACATTTTGTGTAGCATTGCTTAAAGTTAAGTGACCACTGTGTGAGCCATAACCTGACAAAACAACAACAATACCAATTAAACGAATAGTTTACCCTTTGAATAAATCAACTTAAATAAAAGAAAATCTTTCGAATATTAGAATTCAAAAACCCTAAAAAAAACTACCAACAACGTTATAGGAAGAGTACAAATATGTGATGATGGGGTTGAAATTGCTTAATGGTCCACTTGCCCCAAGTATATTTTAAGGTGGTTTCAACTTCACTAAGAAATCAACACCCTTGTAATTGCTAAGGTCTCACTCATGTCCTTCTTGATTCCCACAATTATCAGTTGAATTTTACTTAATGAGTGACATATATATAGTACTTATTTCATTCTTTCATTTTTTGTTTTTTTATGGAAAAATTATTTCGATTCTTTTTTTGTGGCAGACAAAATTAGGGTTTCCCACAACAAACCAATTCCCTTATTTTAATTAGGGGTTAACAAATTTTCTAAATTAGTGGAGACTTGAGGGTCCAATTTCCATGATTGCTATGAGGTCTGTTTGAAACAATGTTGGTTCACATTTTGAGTCCCACGACATTTTTTAAACTTCTTATGTTACTTATATCTTTTTTGTTTTTCTACAGATAATAATGTTCGAACTTGAGTCGTCGAAAGAAATAATTCACTTATGCTATTGAGACTACTTCTTAAATTATGAGAACCACAAAATTTTAAATGGTAATAAGGGTTTTCTTGTATAATTCATGTCTATTTTATGGTTCTTGTTCGAAATTCGTGACTCCCGGTCCCAACAATGTCGTCTCTAAAGTTTAAATATGTGTTCTTTCCTTAAGAATGCAATGTTCATTCTGTTGTAGAAAAACAAATGTTCTCTCCTTGAATCCCCTTGAATCGTTTTGTAATTACATAGTTACATAAGTTTAAACATGTTTGACTAACATATTATAATTATATTGCAATTCTCTATGTCATGTTTAGTAGGGCAAAATGTAATTACACAGTTACATAAGTTTAAATTTTAAAATAACATTAATAAAAAAATTAAAGAATGTAATTAGATGCACAATTACATCAATTCTCATCCTCTAATAGTTGCATAATGTAATTGGAGGCCTCCAACCACAACAATTCAGTAGAACTCATAAGTTAGATGCTGTCCAAACACGTCATAATTATATAATTACACTTAAATATATTTAGATTTAAATAAACAGTAATTACACAAATGATCACTATACTATTCTTAAAAATATATAATGGTTACCAAATTTTTAAAATTTATATAATGGTCATTAAAGTTTAGTTTTTGTTATAGAATGGTCATTGAGCCATTAACTAGAATTAAGTAGGTGGCGTGACAGTTACGAAATTTGTATAATAGCACATTTTATCCTCCATATTTACACATTCAATCAATTTATACATCAACAATGAAGGTTAAATTAGGACTAAATTGATTGAATGTGTAAATATGGAGGATTAAATGTGCTACAATTCAAATTTTTGTAACTGCCACATCACCTAATTAACGGCTCAGTGACCATTTTGCAACAAAAACTGAAGTTTAATAGTTATTATGTAACTTTTGAAAGTTTGGTGACCATTTTATATTTTCGGGGATAGTTTAGTGACCATTTGTCTACTTTACCCAAAATAGTAAATGCAATATTATATAATAAGAGTTATTATATTATTAGGATATGAAAAGAAATACTAAGTTAATGGTGTATAGCTAATGGATATTGTTTTAATTTTGATTGATATTAGACTTGGATTCGATGTCCGATAATCTATCTCTTTTATCAATATTTTTATTTAAATAAAATATATTTTTAATTTTTTATCAAAATAACATCCAGAATAATTATTTACGAAAATAAATTATTCTTCTGACACGTGTATAACCTTAGTTGTAACACTGATCGACATATAAAAGATAAAATCACATAATGAACATATTCGAGTATAAAATAATATATGTGTCTAATTTTAAATTTAAACAATTTTATATACACTTGTAAATTTAACTTCTTGAGCTCAAGTCACTTAAGTGAAACACATCATTTTTTACTATTAGAATCACTATGTGGATTCTTTACCAGTGGAACAATTAAGACAAAAGCATGATGCTCCATAATATAAGTTACATCCTCGTTTTCTAGCAATTTGTATATTTTAGTTTTGTCTTTTTGAAGGGTTGAAAATTTGGCAATCATGTCGATTCTTGACTAGAACGTAATGAAGCCAAAATTTTCTTGCGTCTTTCCCAGTACCCAAACAGTTTTTTTCCAATCAAATATTCCTATGGATTTTACCTGTTGTTTTTTAGCACCGACTATGGAGAAATCCGTAGACAATGAAATCAAGGGGTGATCGTGGTTGCTGAGTCAATGTTTTATTTCATTGTTCGAAAGTTCTGATAATTTATTACATTCGGGATGTATATACATACATGGTTTGACTTTATTTATCTTTACGGATACGAGTGAGAGAAATAATAATCTATTGTAAATATAAAAATTATGAAAAATAGTCGTAATATTAAAAAAATTTATAATATTTGATTGAATAATTATTTTTTGAAGCATCTTAACCCTTAAAGTTTCATTTTAGGTCAAAATAATCTTTCCATAGATGACAACTATTGATAAACTAACGTGAATGACTTGAAATGACGTGTCAAACATACATAGAAATGTACGCTGATATAACAATATTATATAGACAAGGGAGCTGAATTGACAGAATGATACATCAGTTAAAAAATATTTTTATAAAACTATATAAAATATAAAGTTATTTTTCTGTTGATATGTCATTCTATCAAGTCATTTCAAGATGTTCATCGTAAGTTGACTAACAATTTTTAATCTCAAAGAGGCTGTTTTGACTCAAAATAAAACATTTGAGGGTTAAAGTGTTTCAAAAAAAGAATAAAGGCCAAAATAATCATCAAATCAAACATTAGCGATATTTTTAACATTATGCCTAAAGAATTCAAATACATGTAATTTCTTGTACCTCATAGGCGGATAAGGTCTTGTTATACTAACTTAAGATCATTAGATGGGTGTAAAATTACTGATTGAAATTAAAAATAAAAAAAATAAAAAATTTAAAGAAAAAAACTCAATATCAGCCATTAGTTTACATACTACTCATCTAAGCAGAGGTGAAATACAGGAGGGACCTGTGGGGGCATGCCCCTAAATTTTAAAAAATATAATTTAGTTTTTCAAATTTTTTAAAATTTGTTTTTTATAAATTTTTAAAAATTCAAATTAAACTTTAAATTTTTGAATATTCTTAATTAAGTCTCTCTCATAATTTTTAAATTTTTTTATTTAACCTCTCAAATTTTTAAAAATTATAGTTAGACCCCAATTTTTTTTTGTTAAGAAAATGTACATTGAACCCTTGAGAAAATTTTGAATTTCTTTTGTTTAACCTCTATTTTTTTTAAACTATCCTCTCAAACTCTCTTATCAATTTTTGTCACTGTATTTAAGGATCTTAAGTGTAAAACTTCGTAAATTTTATAAGTATAAGTAGATCGCAATTTATATATATATTTTAAAATTATCTTCCTCAAACTCTCTTACCAACTTATATATATTAAAATCGATATATCCAATAATCTATTTCAATATTTTTAAAACCCCATCTCTATAACATAACTACAAAAATTACATAAATAGAAAAAAATAATATCTGTCCAAAAATTTTATCCGGTACAAATTATGCCTTGGAAGATGCTGAAGTTTGAGATTTTGTAGCCTATCTGAATGGCGATGATAAGCTTACATAGATTCGCTTGCCCAACCTCATTTTAGAACATTGTTTATGTTTGTCACTTACCAATATACTAACCTAGGTTTTAGGTTGGATTACGATCCGAATTCGAAAACTCGCTTCGATCTGTTTGAACTCGTACAATCCAAACTTCAATTCACTTGGACTCAAAATGAAAAACTACTCAAGAACTTGTATAGTAGAACATCTTTTATCATATACAAATTGTTATTCTACGCTTTAAAATGGCACTGCATTTTATCAACACATGATTCTACGGCGATGGATCATCGGATACGATATCATTTAACAATGCCGCCATGATCTTGATCTGATTATAGCCCGGGAGGTTTCAAAAATGGAGCCAGACCGAAAAGGCCTTCCATATCAACAGGGACCTGGAGAGCACTTTTAATGGCCTCTGGTGTTGTAGTCTGGCCTTTCCAAGTGTTAAACCATGGCCCTCCTCCTACTTCTAGTGCGGCCATGTCACTTTTAACATCCAAGATTAGCTGCATATCGGAAATATGTTCCGGTAGTGAGTAGTGATTCTTTGACTAATAAAAGTCGAAGTGAGGCATTCTATAAGGTAAGGACTAGAATTGAAAATATCATTGTTCGATGAACTTAACGGAAGCAATTAGATCACTGAACCTCGTGTTTCTTTGAATAATAGGATAAGGACTAAAGAAAGTTACAAAATGTTCCCTTAGTGCATGAAACTATTTCCCAGATCTTCAAACTTAGATTACCAAAACAAGAAGGCAAGAACAACATCAAGACTACCAAGGCATGTTTGCAATTTCAAAATTATATGTTCCTTTATTCCCATCCCAAACGGATGAAATTTGGACCGGCGTAAAGCTTCCAAAGCAGCTTTATTTATATATGGTAGGATTAAGAAGCCAAAGATCATTAAAATAATAATCGGTCTAAAACTGATGCAAATATTATTTTTCAAAGTTTAATTTTAGATGAAACAAGCACAATGAACTGTCAGGAAAGGTAACAACAGACGTACCTTATTACCATATGTGCCTCGTTCTCCCCAGCATTTTTTCCCCAGATCTTCAATGTTAGATCACCAGAACAAGTGTCCTTACAAGCAGGAGCAAGACCAGCCTCTACCGTTGGAGCACGCAATGTTGTACCTGAATCAGTTGCTGTTGCCTCTATCTCAACCTACTCGTAAATAGGAGTATATTAGAGTTCACCAATAAAGACAGTCAAACTCAAAAGAAATTATTCAGACCACCTAGCAAAATCAACTCTATAAGTTACCATGTGTGTTGTGTTTTCCGCAGCAATGTTCCAGTAACCCCACTGAGCGATTTCCCTGTTAAAAAACAATGGGAACATCCTAAAAATATATGGTGAAAACTCCATTGCACTAAAACAAGCATAAAGATAAATTTATACATGAAGCTATACAAAATTGGGCCAAAGTTGGAAAAAAAAGAGGACAATTCTGATTAAAAGGCATATATGATGTGACAATATCCACCTTCTGTTCTTAAAATTTTGAAGGATACAACTGCTATTTTATTTTCATGCTAAAGGAATCGTTACAGAACCAGAGAAGAAAATCAGACATGAAAATTTGATAAAACTGAAGTACCAATGCAGCATTTTCATAGGTCTCTGTCAGGCCAGGCAGTTGCCTCAATCCACCGGCAGCAGTCAGTGCAATTTCTCCGCTTGCACCTTCAAAGACATTACATTGAGCCTGTAGTAATATGTCAAATGATCACCATGGTTAATAGGAAAATGATTAAGCTTGATTCAATGGAAAACACAATGCAACACAATGTCTTGGACAACATGATCAATAGTTAGATAAGCATTCAAGGAGATGTGAAGGAATGAAGATTTACCCAAAACCATTTTCTAGGGAAGGCTCCACCCCAATTCTTTTCTGAGTATGAAGGGGCATCTTGAAACTCAAACCTTTCACCATCCCACTCTATCCAGCCTGCAGTCCAAAGTCACAACATGAGATAATATTCTCAGTAAATCATGGATTTCTAAACAGAAAATTTCAGTCAGGGTGATCGGAAATAATAGTGATCAGCATAGAAAGTTGAGCATAGACGCAGACCACAGTATACAATTTTTTTTTAAAAGTAAACAAATAAAGAGGAAATCCATTCAAAGTATAATTGAAAATGGGAAGGAGAGAAGCAAGTACCTGTTGAAAGTCCAGAGGCCATGCAAATTTGCCAATGGGGTTCAAATATGGGAAAAGCAGCAAGCCAGCCAGCCGTTGACTTCTGCTTGGACCCAACATCACCCCATCCGTATATGGGGCGAGTACTGTATTCCCAGCGTGCAGTTTTAACAGTTTCTGCATAATATGTCCTGCAATTATAACCTAACCATGTAAAAGGAATGTTGAAATGACTGAAAATAAATTAGAAATGTTTCCCAATTTCTAGTTTTGATTAACCTAAAATGCAACTTTATAGAAAGTAATTTTGAATGAAAACAAGAAACGGGACTTGATGGAGAAACCACTTCTGTTCTGATGGCATGTTCGTAAGGGAAAGAACTAGTAACAATGGAGCAGGAATTCTTGTGCAGAGGTGCACAAGCACAACAACCATGAAATAATGTTCCATCGATACTTCTCACGAAGACGTAACACTATTAATCATTTTAGGACATCCTAAAAAATGTATCTGTTGTTTCTTCACACACTGGTACTAGTACCACCAATCTGATACATCTTCACAGCTAGAGTTAAATGCTTTAGGTTTATCTACGGAAAGCAACAATGACAGCAGGTAAAACCAAAACAAGGATTTATTTCATATGTTTGATATTTATAAGGGTTCGATATGAAGAAGCACCTGCCATCATCACAAATAAAGCCTTGACTCCAAAGGGGGGTAACTTGAAAGCCTTCCAAAACCTTTCTATTGAATTCCTACAAGGAACAACCATACAAATATTTGAAGCTACTAAAGAATCAAGATTAACCAATATAAAATATCTCAAAGCAGAATTCAGGCTTGCTCTGCAGGCATTCTACTTCGAGGAGTAGAATCTAAAAGCAGCTGACTAACCTGGGGAGGAACCTCCTTGCTTGGAGGTTGTGAGGCTTTGTTGGCTACAAAAGTATTCCCCAATATTAGCTCATGTCTTCCTATGCATTGAAAAATTGTTAATTAGGCAGGCATATATATTTTATAGCTGCACTATTAAGGTATAAAAAGTAAAAACACCAAAAGATGATAATAGTAAACTAACTCAAACAACTAAGCTGATGCAATTGAGTTTTATAAAGTTTATACCAGTAGGCAATAGTGATGCTAAACAACCTAAGCACTCATATCATGTTTTTAACTAACAACAACCCCTTTTAACCAAAGTATCAGGTTACTATGGTGCATAAAATGGATGAAATATCGCAGTAGGGATGGAAGCAGGACTTTATGTTAGGAGGGCGAACCTATAAAATTCTAGGGGGCAAACTTATAAAATTTTAGGAGGCAAAAATAGACCATAAATGCTAGTTTCTTGGAAAGATAAGATCCCTCCAGCCCATTCAGTCCATCCCTGCATCATAGTGCAACGAAATTAAGAGGTTGTAGTGAACAACATCAAGTTGAATTTGCTTGGTCAAACAAATTAGAATATCAGCATATATGCTATTTTACACTGAAGTCAACAAGGTGCAGCAACTATACAGAACAAGTGAACATATATTCCTAATAGACAGCAGTTTCACACTTCCATTACTAAATGCTTAAAAGGTAGAAAACTTACTTCCCCAAAAGTTTTGAGATTCCTCGGTGTATTGGCATATATACTTGTCATAAGCACCAAGAATTTGAGCCCCAACTCCTGTAAATCTAGGACCGTGCTGCAGTGTTTCTAATGGCGTCAGTTTCTTCCTAAATGCAGGATTCTCCACTGAGTACATGAAGCAAAAGCTCTGTTTTCGTTCTGGGATTGATACCTTAAAGTACCAACCCTCAAAAAACTGTCGAGTAGTCCCATCAAAGTGGTACCTACAAAAAATTAAGCATTTAATTGTTGGAATTTTATAAAACATAGCCTTTGGTTAGTTGGTCACCATAAATGATAGCCCTGACCTGGAACCTGATAATTACATTTTAAAGATGGTATATCAAATAATAATTTATAAATTATATTTATCAACAATTGGTCAGTATAATGAAATGTGACATTAGATTCCTTAAATAAATAAGAATTTGAATCATAATATTGTAAATGAAACAAATTGAAAGTGAAATTTTTTTACTGAATTTGTATTATCCAATCTGGATTAGACAATCGGTGGTAGACATAAAAAATTATAAATTATGTTTCCCTCTTATAACATCCATGGTATTATATTACCTTAATTTTTAATTAATTATTATTAATTTCATTATTTAATTATTTATTAGTTAAAAATTTTAAATAGGAATAATCTCATTATCATACTAATCAAATATTTTTTAACCATTTTCAGAAAATAAAAAATAAATAAATAAAAGGTTCTAAAAGGGAAAAGCCAAGTCAAACCTTGAAAATGAAAATCAATCGAATTCAACAGATATTGACCAAACTCATTAAACACAACATAAGGGCTAAGGCTAGTCGAAATACCCGCTGTGAGGAGTTCGAGTGTCTCGATTAGCCGGCGTGGGAACATAAACCGGTTTAACAGGAACGGGCCTCTCGGCTGCCGGCGAAGCTGTTTCGGTTTCAGTCTCGGAAACGGAGCTGCACGCGACAAACAGCGAGTTGGATCCAAACCCTGCAACAGCTGAGATGGCGGAGGCGTCGAGGTGAGAATGCATTGGAAGTTGAAGATTGAGAGACTTTAACGGCGGATTTGGAGTTTAGAGAGCGAAGTCCAACGTAACAAGGAGAAAATCGATGAAGCTCGTTGATTAAGCAACTGTTTGGATCCATGGAAAATCTCAAGAATTTGAAAAAACAGAAGGGAAAACAAATAGAAAGTTTTGAGAAAGAAACAACTGTTGAATTTAAACCGAATACAAACAACTATAAACCAGCCAGTAACATCATTATCAGGGAAGAGTACAGGTCTGAACAACACATACATTATTATGATATTCTTGTAACAAATAGATTTTTTTATATAATAATATGTGTACGATATATGAATTGATTAATCTAACGTAAGGGCATAATTAGGATCTTAGGATCCTAATATGTTCAACGCATCACCCGGAATCCTAAATTCTCAAAAGTAAGACCCTTACAGTAAAACCGCACCACCACGGTGAATTCTAAAATTATATTCTTTTTTATTTAAACTCGCCTCTAACATATGACGAGTTTCATTTTTTTAATTTTCGGTTTAAACATTAATCACGAGGTTAACCTAATCCTAAACAGAATTCACCGTAGGAACACGACGAGTTACCTCTGGCTTAACAGCCGTTTTGGGTCTAAGAATAACGGTGTTTGAAATGCGAGTTTGGCTTGGTTATTTTGTCCAAAAAAATGTTCATTTTGGGTCTAAGCATAACGGTGTTTGAAATGATTGAACTCGTCGTGTATGGCTTGGTTATTTTGTAAATTACCTCGAACATATGACGAGTTTCATTTTTTTATGCACTGCGAATTTGGCTTGGTCATTTTGTCCAAAAAATGTTCGATTAAGTTGTAAATTATCTAACATTTTGTAATTCTATTTGAATGAACAAGTAGTATAACTAATAGGTTGTAGAATGTTTTAAAAATAATGTAGAAGCTGAAATAAATTTTTTAATTTTAAAATTGCAACCCTTTAGGTGAATTATTCTTTGGTAAAAAGTTAGATCGAAATGAATTCTACTGAAGTTTCATACTAATATTTATGTTTAAAACATGGTTACTTAATAAAAAAAACAACAGATTTATTTTCGAGATTGACACTTTGGCATTCTATGACCTGGAAGTCTCCAATTCCCGCAGAGTCTAGGTTGTCCAGTAGGTTCCCGCTCGCGGTGATGCATATCGTCCATATCATTATGAATCCTCGTGGATCTGAGACATCCTGTTTTTTCCCTTCGCAGAGTTGGGTCAGGTAAAATTGTGGTCCATGTCTACACAACATTCCATTTAGTTTCGCTGCCGATTGATGGGAATTCTATTTCGTAGACCTTAAATACTAAATGAAGCCAGTATACAAGATCCATGTATTCCTTGAAATCGATCCTGGCAGCGGAGCATGCAGCGATGACATGCTCGCATGGAGTCTTAAGTGCTTAGAATTTACAACAGTCGCACTCTTTTTTATTTGAAATCCACCTTATACGATGTTGGGTCAAAACCCTGTATTGGTCGTGGTATCTTCAAGACACGGAAAGAATCGTCGTTATGCGACATCGGCAACACATACAACTCGTTCGATTTAACAATGGTTTTTTGAATTTCGTCTCGTATATTCGGGTGGAATGTAAGGTGCTTTTGCAATATATCGGTAGCTTCTTTGCCCAAGGTTGCTAACAGCTTGCCGAAACGAAAGTACGTGACTTTCACGATAGCGGTCACTAGCAAATTTTGAACCCTCTTCAAGGAAGAGTTGGTTGCTTGGGCTAGGTTGTCATGTGGCCATATCTGAAACCATCGTCGCATGCGTTGTTCTATTTTTCTTTGAGAATTTTTGCAACGTACTCGTAGCCCAGATTATTCCTCATCCACCGCAACTCTTCAAGCATTTGTTCAAATTTGTGTTGAATTAGTTCGTACCCTGAGACAGGACAGGGTGTACAAATGAGATATAGGGAAAGTAATGATAAATACAAATCCAACAAATATTAAAACGTACCCATACGTATAATGAGCCTTCGTTCATCGTTCTTCTTATACCGGCCATGGTAGTTTGCAGCAATATGGCGTATGCAGAAACGATGCTCAATTTTTAGAGATTGAAACTTCCTGCCCAAAGATTAGATCGCTGACTTGATCCCACTTCCTCAATCTGAGATCAAACAAATTTATCTTTTTATAATGTAATGACGTAGCTTCTGGAGAAAAAACATGCAAGATTCAGTATCTTCTTTGAGCATGAGTGCGAATGCTATGAGTATTATCTTGTGATTGCCGTCTTGAATAGCGGCTAATAGCAAAACTTGCTTGTATCTTCCAGACAAGAATGTTCCATCGATTTGAACGACGAGCTTGCAATTCTTGTATGCATTCATACACTACGAAAATGTCCAGAAAAGTCATTTGAATTGGCAAACATCAGGAACCACACGATTATTCTTGTAGTATTGTTCGGTTTCCAAATCTGTGATCATTCTGAGATTGTATTTCTTCATGATGTTTATCCAAGCTAGGAGCTCTTTGTAAGAAGTGTCCCATTTCCCATACAATTTCATGATTGCCTTGTTCCTTCCCCTCAAAGTTTTTTTTGTATGATGGCATGTAATCGTATATTGTATTAACATGCGTTTGTAGCGCAGAAACAATGACTTTGGGGCTTGCCTGGATAATTGTTTGGATACTCCTAGCGATGATATTAGAGTCCAGGTTTGGATGATCCAGCCTGTAACCGACGGCACAACAAGTATGAGGGCTGTTGTAGATTGTGATCTCCCAAATATTGTTTTTTCTTTTCATCTTGTTGACCTGCACCTTCTAGTTGCACTCTTGTGTCAATTTCTGTGTACATTGACATACGTATTTCTTTGATATCGTGTACTGTACCTTGGAGTACACAACGTAACGTATGTTGCAGTTCTTAACAGCAGCTTTCAATTCGTCGCTCATTTTAACTACATTCTTTTTCACAAGTCATCTTTTTTATTTCAAAGTAAGAACCGTCAAAACCTACATCAGACACGTCAGAGAACTCATGCACATCCATTGTTGCCAAGTCGATGTTGTGTATGTGCACCGAAGGCTCATACGGTGTTAGGGAACTATTGCTTGCAACATGTCCCAAATGATTTTGATTGAAGTTTCTAGGGCTGTCATCATCATTATCAGTGTCACTTTCAAATTCAGAGGCAGAATCAGCAGCAACATCTTCAGGCTCCACGAACAACCCAACCTCAGCACCATCAAGACCGTGCTCTTGAATCGGTTCTTCTGGGGATGTGTAGCCTTTATCAGCATCCGTGAATGCATGGGTAGGTGCAGAAGTCGTAGTTGTAGACCCGGAAAAAAAAATAAAGAGCAGCGTAGCTTGGCTCATTTAGATCGAATGATGTAGTGCAAGAGTGTCGGCCCCTTAAAAAACTTGATCCACCAAGTATCGGTTGTTGGCCATCAACGTATGGGTTAAAGATGGAATATTGAGTTGATGGTTGTTCGACATTTAGGTCAAAGAAGTTGGAGCACGAGTGTCCTGCTATTGAACATGCATGTTCATCATGAAACGTAGGGGTATAAGTAGGAATACCAAAATTGTAATCCACTATCAAAGAGTTGAAATCATATGTTGTCCCATGAGTTACGACTCGATTTTCATTGTCACCTTCTATTTTTTCACTAAAATCTGCGTACAAGTAGCAAAATTTATCTCCGTACCCCGTATGCGTCTCGACCATTGCTTCAACATTGTTTCTATTGTCAATTCTTATTGTACTGTATGTCACTGGAAACAGAGATGTTTGGAACCTGTAGTAGAGAGCATTTAGTGGTCTGTTATGCCCGACAGGTACCAGGCGTTTGATCTTCTTGACTAGCTCCTAAAAAGGAACGACGCGAATGAATTTGATCCAAAAAAAATTTGGACTCAAAGTTTTCCGCGGTATCGTCTCCCATATAGTTGCCATCATAGTATAAGATTGATGAGATTGGTGTTAGAGCCATTGTAAATCGATGTTTGTGTGAGATTAATAGAATTTAGGGTTGAGGTTTGTTGGTGAAATTTGGGGGTTTGTTTGAAAGTTGTAGAAAATGAGAAATAAATTAGCGGGTAAGAACTTAATGTGTTTAGAAACTCGCCATGTATATACGACAAATTCCTTTGACGTAATCATCGTTAATTACGTTCGTAATGGAAATGTAAAACTGTAGCGTAATTTCAACCATGACAAGAAATTTTGACATGATGAGCCAAACTCGCCTTGCTTAGATGGCGAGTTTCTCTTATCATGCCATTTTCTCCTCAACTGGTATAATATACAGAGACACGACGGGTGTAACTCGGATTACATACAAGGCAAGTTTATGTTAGAATGCCCAACTATAAATAATTGGTAACATGATGTTATCCATTTTAAAATTTTGTTATTTACGTTTCTGAAAATACATTCAAAATCGGGGTCGTTTTATGTGTTAATGGCACGTAGTTGCACGAGTAAAGTTTTCCTTACAACATTAACCAAGTAAGGTAGATCAGGGTGTTCATGGGCAGCCAGTGCCGTACATAGAACAACCCAAACCACCCATCATGCAGAATTCGTGACAACGGCATATCCCATGCTGGCTAACTTTGTGTAACACCCATTGTATCTCTCTATTTTCTGTGTTTAGGCGGGGTATGTTAGCAAAGATTTCGTAAAACGCATACCTCTTCGTAAATAACTTAAGGTTATTTCTAGGATCATTGTATCTCTCCATTTTGTACATATTATAATTGTATTAAATTTTTTACTTGTTGCCTACTATGTGATAAATAGTCCCATAAGGGTGTTTAGGTGTGTTTTACACCGTCTTCGGATATTTTTTTGGCCGAATTTTTACATTAACATCAAATATAAGTGTTTGTCTATACGACTACGCGTCCTTCGTTTCGAATAACATTCAAAAATCGCTCTGAAATATACGTTGAAAACCCTACCAAAACACCTCTCATAGGGTGGTTGGCGCATTTTATGCTGCCTCCAGATGTTTTTTCAGACGAATTTTTTACGTTGACATCAAGTACAAGTATTTATCTGTACGACTACGTGTCCGTCGTTCGGTCCAACATTCAAAAATCGCTCTGAAACATGTGATGAAAACCCTAGCAAATGTAGTCCCATAGAGGTGTTTGAGCGCATTTGACGCCGCCTCTGGATGTTTTTTTGGACGATTTTTTTACGTTGACATCAAGTACAAGTGTTTATCTGTACGATCATGCGTCCGCCATTCGGTCTAACATTTAAAAATAGCTCTAAAACATGCGATGAAAACCCTAGCAAATGTAGTCCCATAAAGGTGTTTGGGCGTGTTTTACGCAGCCTCTGGATGTTTTTTCGGATGAATATTTTATGTTGACATCAAGTACAAGTGTTTATCTGTACGACTACACATCTGTCGTTCGATCTAACATTCAAAAACTGCTTCGAAACGTGTGATGAAAACCCTAGCAAATGTAGTCTGCAAATATGCTGATGAGCGGTAGGAATGTAGAAATGAAGGGCAAAACTCGCCGGACATGCACGGTGAATTAGGGGTAACTCGCCGTGAAGGTCCGACAAGTTTTTCCATTCATTTCTATTTCTAGCATAAATATAACACTCCCAAATCAACACATCAGTTTCTATAAATCATAAAGAAAAATCCAATTACTGTTGTATTGTCTCATATTACAAAGTTTTGCTTACAACATTACTTTTTCGAGAAACTGCGTGGTCCTACATTATTTGGGATGCAACCCAAATGCCGCTGCCAGGCCTGTGGGGTATAATGTTACACCCATTTTTTATTCCATCTATGACCCCTAGGCGTCCATAATGACATATACGGGGTACTGCATGCCATATTCCATGTTGATTAACCATGTTTTTTGCTCGAACAATCTTGTAACAACAAAAAACAATTGGGTAGTCAGTCATATCAATGAGTTGTGGTAGTGAGTGAATCTGTTGTATACTTTAAAAAGAAATTTACATGTACTCAAGCATATGTATTAAATTTCGGGTCAATTTTTTTGTATTCTAAATATTTCTTACTGTTGTAAATGTAGTAATTTGTTATTTCTGATTGATGGTAACACTCTACATACTTCGTTACGTGAAAAAAATAAACAAGCATAATAATTATTTGTAATTAAACTTAGAATTTTATTAATCAAAGAAAACATGCATTGGGTTCGAAATTTATTAAAAGACAAATTTCTAAAATTAATAAATATAACAAATTTTGTTAACTCAACTCAAATAAATAATTAAACCTCTCTGGACTTTGTCGACCTAGCTCTCATGTCGGGTTAGGCTTCAGGTTCCGGATCATGTTCCTGGTCTTGGTCTTCTGGGATTTCAAACAAAGTAACATAAGCTTGTCGTTGAGCTTCGGTCGTCAACTTCGATTTGCCGTTTTCCACAAACCACTGACGGTATTCAGAATCTAAGAAATCGAAATCATAGGGAATGGGATCACAAGTCGGCAACCTGTTTGACCTGTCATGCCACCATGTTATGTATTCTGAATATCTCTTTCGCCAATTTTCTTCACTTTTACCTCGTAAGTCCACCTTTTTGAACTCATCCATATTGATCGGGTCTTCTGGAACAAGCTGGTGGTATTCAATCTGCCTAAGAACCCGATTGCCGTAAAATATCTCGACAATTGCAAAATTTAGTAACGATATTACCGAACACCAATTTTTGGCATCTTTGTAGGCATCGTTCGAAATCACATGGCGAATATCATCATCCTCATCATATGGCATCCATCGGAACTACAATAATACGTACATAACCAAAAAATTGGATCAAAATAAATTCAAATTTTAAAATTTCTACCTAAAAACAATTTTGCATTACTTGGTTTTCGCAATGCATGCCAATCTCTATTCTCACTACAATTAATTTTACCTTCAACGTGTTCTTTTTGAATTTTTGGGCCCATCTACATAATACAAATACATAGATGGATCATGGTTTTCGTAAATAACATTTAAAATATTTATAGAAATTAACATTATTACCTTGAAGCGAGTGGAAATTCAAATGGAGGATCGCAAATAGGATCCAAGAACGGAAGCCTATACCAGGCCCATGATTGTATCAGCACCACATACCTACCTATATCGGAGTGCACGAATCTGTTGTTGACATCTATCAGTGCCGCTGTCTTGCACAACTCGCGGTACAAGAAACCTAATGTTGTAGATCCCCAACTGAATTTTTTTACACCCACGACGTCTCCAAGAACGGAAGGTACTGCATGTGCACGTGAGAACTCGATTTATTTGGCATTAGTATACTACCGACAAGAAGCAATATATAGGCTCGAGCAACAAACTCAATTTCTGCTGCCGTGGAATTTCAATCCACTTGAAAATCACTCTTCAGCCATGTCAGCTTCATACGTTTGCCATCAACAGTATGCACCGGTGGTCTCTTTCCCAAATACTTGTAGCAGTAATCATAAAACAAAATAATTATTCTGACCAACGATTGGACTGCCTGAAATTGGGACACTGAGATGCATAACAACATCTTTGAGGATGATTGTGCACTCCCCGCACGACATGTGAAAGGTATGCGTCTCCGGTCTCCAACACTCCGCCAACCCACTAATCAACTACGGTACGATTTAAACTCGTGAATATTTGACGCGTACATAAAACCAAAATTCTCCAGAAATCCCATTATGTATTAGCTTGACGGATCGCTCCATATCAAGCGGGACCGAAATTTTGAATCCTCTTTCTACAAACACAATATTTAAATTAAAGTAGTACTTTATCATTTAAAAATAATAAAGTAAAAGTTGCAAAAAAATCAAAAACTTTTACCAACTTTCTCATATTTTTCGTGATGTGAGAATTTTGAAGTCTTAACAACGCCATATTTTTCCTCAACAGTTATGCTCAATTAAATGCCTAAAATATCACAAATCAATCAAATTTTACAATAGTTTTGATTAAAATATTAATAATATAATTTACTATTCAAAATAACAAAGTAGGCATATATAAAAAGAATTCGGGTGAGCAAAATAAATCATATTAAAAAAATTAAACGTACTCTAAAAATATAAATAGATGTTACTTTAAACTTGTTCAAATTATGTGTGAGCTTGCTTCTTTCAATGTTGTTTGAGAAAATCTCATGGCTTGACAAACTATTTTGCTTTGCTTGAACAAAAGAAGGTGGAAACATTTGTGTGTGTTCTAAACCCTAACCAAAACTATTTATTTATAAGATAAAAAAACTCTAATATGCAAAAACCCTAAAAAATCTCGTATTTTTTCCCGTAATATCCGTAACGGTTGTTAAGCTAGAGGGAACTCGACGTGTTCCTACAGTGAGTTTCGTTTAGGATTAGGTTAATCTCGTGATTAATGTTTAAAATAGGAATTAAAAAATGAAACTCGACATTTGTTCAAGGCGAGTTTAAATAAAAAAGAATATAATTTTGGAACTCATCGTGGTGGTGCGGCGAGTTTACTGTAAGGGTCATACTTTTGGAAATTTAGGATTCCTGATGGTGATTTAGACATATTAGGATCCTAAGATCCTAATTATGCCCTTATGCCAAATCAAAATATTGTAGATACTCACAATAAGACTATTAGAAGTTGTTGTCTTTGTTCGGTGTCTCTATGTATGCTTTATCATTTAAAAATTAGGTTTAGGGTTAGAGTTTAGAGTATTGAATGTATGATGTATTTTTCAGGATTTATGATTTAAAATTTAAGGTTAATACTTAGGGTTTGATTTTTAAATGTTGGAGCACAAAAGAAGCACAAAAAAAAAATTTGTTCCGTTGAAAGTTGCACTTTTAATCTTACTTGTATTTTTTAATATTATAATAGCAATATAATTTATTAAGTCGTTGAGTAGTTAAAAATATTTATTTATTTTTTATTAATATTTTTTAAAAAAAATTATGTAAATTTAAATCTTAATATTTATCGTGGATCATATATAAATAATTATTTATACCAAAAAGTTACGCTGTCACTTAATCAAATTCATCAATTTATATAATGTATTGTATTCGTGAAATTAAAAACTATTTTATAAATTACAATTTTTCTATATTGTTTTATATTTTTTTCCCATCTTTTTCCACTTAGTTTTGTCTTTGTCTTACTACACGTGGCGCTTTTCCTTACACGCAAGAAGAGAGCGTGTATACAGTACAAGACGTTGGAATTTTAGCCTTCGGTTAACATACGAAATTAAATATTATGCGTTAATTGATTGAGTAATTAAGAATATATAATTTTGTTATATTTCACGAAGTTGAAGTTAATTTTCTAAAATAATAATTTTATAATATTATAGATCATCTTTTTCGAACTTGTCCTACGACAGTTTTGTTATGGGTACGCAAGGTTAAACCGGAAAAAAAATCGGAATTCCTCCCGGTTGATAGATGGGATTGGCTTTGTATTAATCCGGTTAACCAAATTATTATGCTCGAGACATGCAGGACTCAGATTTGTTTTTTGGGTCGATTGTATTGGGAAAACGTGATGAAATTATAATTTTGAGTCATATTTCGAAAATACTCAAAGTAAGGAGGTGTGAATTGAGAAAAGAAAATGGAAACCCTCAATCCCACATTGATGGAATAAATAGAATGAGAAGTGTTTATATATACTTACTCACTTTATGATCATTTAATGACTTGAGTTTAACTTGTGTCATAATATGGGCAATCTAAATTTTTGGACCGGTCAGGCCCTGCTAGACCTACGGATATTTTACCACTTCGAATTAATATTTTCATTTTGCGACAAAAACATGTTATCCCGAAATTCTCAATCATTACTTTATAGTTATTTCGTAACCGTATTTTGAATTAAATAGTATTTTTTTATTTCATTTATTTCAATTACTTTATTCTATTTTTATTTTTAATTATTTCGAATTTAACCTTACCGTTTGTCCAACCGATTGTATGGACATTATGGAAGCATCAAAATACTAGTGCTTTTGGTCCGAATAATTTGGAAAGATTTTACATCTTTCAGCAGAGTAACAGATTCTAAGTGGAGTGTGTGAAGGCTTTAGATTCGGCCGTGGCAAGGGCGAATGTATCACTGCCCATAGGGTTTTCGGATCGTTGGATGATACATTAATGGAGCTTGAGATGGCTCGATTGGATTTGCAGCGTGTGGTGGAGTTATTCGCGACAACAATAAAGTATAGCAGTTTGGGTTTTCTAAGTTCGTAGCATATGATCCATCCTTGAAGCCGAACTTTAGGGAGCATTTGAAGGTTTTACACGAAACAATAAAAATAATAATTTATTAATGAAATATTAATAAAATAATAAAAATAATAATTTGTTAATGAATATTAAATTAATTATTTAAAGTATTAAAATATATTTTTGTTCTACTATGATCTATTTTTAAATCTTTACTCAAATCCTCGAAAATACTTAAGACAGCACTATAATACTATGAGTTATCAATCAACAACAAAAATACCGTATTAAAAAATATTAGGTGTCGGATGAATAGTTTCATTATTCGAAAATTTTAAACTACCGTATAATTTATATATATTTTTATATTTTTTATTTATAATTTAAATTTATATTTTTTAAAATTTTATAATTTCGCACATCTTACTTATTATAAAATCTTACGAGATTTTACGGTTATGATATAAAATCTTACGGCGGTTCGTGATTGGACGGAATGCGCATGTGCGGTGAACAGAGTGTGGACTATAAGAGTTAAAAAGTCAAAAGAGCCTATACAATATCCATCATTATGCTGGCCGACATTGATATGAACTCTCCTCCCTGTGCGCGGTAATCTTCCCTCCTCCCGTTTACTTTTGTTTGTTGCTGTCGTTTTTAGACCACTGCTTACTGATGTAATTTTTTGTTTTTAGGATTCGATTTTGGTTGAATTTTCTATATTTTCCGATTTGTTCTTCCGAGCTAAAAACTAGAGACTTATATGAATAGAATTTGAATAAATAAAGTTGTATTCGTTACTTTATTTTTAAGAATGCTCATGTTGGTTCGTGAACGTTTTAATTTTTAATATTTTATTTGTGTTCGTTGTTTATTTTTAAAAGTGTTTATGTTCGTTTGTTAAGTGTTCACAGACATGTTTATTTAAGTGTTCATGAACGTGTTCATTTATATTTTCAAAAATGTTAACTAAATTAACAATAAATAAATAAAACAAAAGCAACAAAATAAAACTTACAGTGCAACATCAACTTATATAACATCTTTAGCAACAACAAAAAGTAGTTTTTAGATGCATCCACAAGTATTTTCATCATATAAACGAGTTTGTTTGTGTTCGTTCGTTTATTAAATGAATATAAAGTTTTGTTAATACTCATTTATTTAGCTTAATAAACTAACGTTATATGTAGGGACGAAACTATGTAGGGGTGGGGAGGGGCAATCGCCTCCACCCCGAATTTTTTTCCTACTTTTGTCCTCATTTATAACCAAATCAATCCATCTCAATTCCAAATTATAAATGGGCACAATTTTAGTAAATAATTTTTGATGACACTTATGTTACATTTTTAATATAATCTTAATAAAAAATCATAAACCAAAATTTCTATCTTAGCAATTTTGTAAATAATTTTTACATGCAAGCAATCTTCCAAGCAATCTTCCTTTTTTATATACACATACATTTCCTTATAGTTTCTTTTAAGCATTGCTTTTGCTTTTTACTCTATAAAAAAATTCCATATTAATACTTTCTCTCTCAGATCTGCAAACAGTGGTTGAATTCTCCGGAAATATGCAGTCAATGTACTATTCACGGTGGCTGCTGGGTGTTCTTCAGCTGCTTCTATGGTGGTCGACCACCCCGGTCCATGCCATTCCGCCACGCGACCCGGTTCAATGCAACCGGACCGCCTGCACCCTCTACAATTCCTACGGTCCGTGGGGGGATCGAAAGGACTGCAACGTCAAAACCGTTTCGTACCCGACGACAGAGGAAGAGCTTCGCTCGGCCGTCGCGTACGCCAATAAAAACAAGCTGAAACTGAAAGTGGTCAGCAAGTTCTCGCACACGATCCCGAAACTAGCCTGCCCTCCGTCGGTCGACTCGATGCTGATAAGCACGGCGAAGTACGATTCCCGCATCGACATCGATTTGGCCAATCTGGCGGTAACAGCCGATGCCGGGGTGGGGTTACGCCAGCTGATCGATAAGGTTGAGGACGCCGGGCTGAGTCTGGTTGCTGCGCCGTATTGGGAGGGTGTCAGCGTGGCGGGGATGATAACCACCGGGGCTCATGGAAGTTCGTGGTGGGGCAAAGGAGGAGCTGCTCACGATCATGTCATCGGAATTAGTATGATCGTTCCGGCGAATGAATCGGAAGGGTACGCAAAAGTGATCCAAATCGGAGCTCAAGATCAACTTCTTAATGCAGCCAAAGTTTCATTGGGAACTTTGGGTGTCATTTCTAAGGTCAGTATTTCACCTTTGATTAAATTACCGTTGTAATCCTTGTGGTTTTCGAATATTTAGGAGTCTAATTCAAATACTTGCAATCTTTTTTGTTTAAGAAAATGGGATCAGTTATAAAATATGTTTCTTAAATTATGGGTTGACTTTTAAATCAAGCCTGATACAATTATATAGAACGTCTATTAGAACATTTTGAAGTTTTTGGACTAATTTAAACTTTGTTTTTTAGTTTAGGATCTCTTGTATAATTAAACCAAAAAAAGGGAAACTTTAATAGGAATCTGACAATAGCGTAAGTAGTAGTAAATAATTACATTTGTCTGTATTATGTTATGCTCTTATTTGTTTCATGGACATAAAATATTACAAAACGTAGCTGCAAAGGAAAGATAAGGGTATATATCTTTCAAACAATTAAAATTTAAATTAAAGAAATATTTATCGGTTGTGAAAAAATATATAGATCAATGTAATTAATTTGTTTATTCTTTTAAAATTCTAAATTTAAATCTGGCCATTAAAAATTAATTATACAATAAGATGGAATTATAAATTATTTAAAAAAATTTTAAAACTAATTATTCCAAAAATATATATTATATTTTCCAAATTTTTAGGAGAATAAAGACTATTTTTTAATTTTAGTTTAAAAAAACTAAGGATAAACTATAAATAGTTAAACCCAAAATTTCAGAGAGTCATGGTTCACTTCCTTAAATTTTACCCAAAATTTTTTTTTTGGGTGTTGGGTTTTAGGTTTAGAGTTTAGGGTTTATGATTTAAGGTTTTAGGATTCTTGTTTTGGGTTTTGAGATTATGGTTTAGGGTATACAGTTTAGGGTTTAGGGTTTAAGATTTTTTATTTTTTAAATTGACTAAGGTTAGTATTTGATCCAATTATTTTAAAAAATATATAATATATATGAAAAATAATTTAATTGAAATTTTATTTTAAAAATTTAAAATTATATGTTGAGTCATTGAGATTTTTTATCTTGATTAATCAATTTAATGGTGTTTGTTTAGAAATGTTTATGAAGGTTTCTTTAGTGGTGGTTTAGGTATAAAATGTTTATGTGGTTTTAAGACTCACTAAATTATTTATTTATTTCAAAAATTTAAAATTAAAATAGATATATCAAGATTTTATTTGTTTAGTTTTAAAGCTAAAATTGACATAAAAATATTTAAACCGAAAAGTATAGGTCAAGACTTAATTTGTCTAGTTTTAAAACTAAAGGACCTAAAACGCAATTATATCAAAAAATGGGAGGCTAGATCTAATTAAATTAGTTTCAAAACTAAAGACCTAAAAAGCAATTGAATCCAAAAAATTAGGAAGATATAGGGATGGTAATTTTCTCTGACCTTTACGGATCCCGACCTAATTCGACCTAATCTGTGGGTTTTTTTTTCTTTCTCTTTTGACTTTTGATCGAGGATCGAATGGGTTTATTGTTAAAATTGTCGGGGGTACGGTTTACATGAAATTCACCCCGCTCAATATATTTATTAAAATGTCATTTTTTCTTATTTTAATAATGATTATTATATAATATATTTAATATTTTTATTAATTTTTTCAGATTGATCTTGTTTAGTCGGGTTTTCCCTTTGATAAGGCTTAATTTGTCTAGCTTCATAATTAGGAGGACCTATAAAACAATTAAACCCAAAATTTTAGAGAGTCATGATCCATTCCATGTTACCCGTAAATATAGGTTAATGTTGTCTGAAACTGAACCAGGTGAAGTTCTCACTTGAACAAGGATTCAAGAGAAGCATTACGTATAATTTCACAGATGATGGTTCGGTCGAAAACAATTTCGTTGAACATGGTAAGAAGTACGAGTTCGGAGACATCACATGGTATCCGTCGAAACGCACGGTGGTATACAGATACGATGTCAAAGTTCCGGTCAACACTCCCGGCGACGGAGTTAACGACTTTCTTGGTTTTCGACCCAATGAAATCCTCATCTCTCAATCTATCAGGACATCAGGTATAAGCTCCACTTGTTGTCAATTTTTTTTAAAAAAAAATAGGTATTGATTACACAGTAAATTTTGATCCAAACCTTAAAACCCGATTCGACCGATTCGAATTTAAACTTTACCTTATTCGATTAACCTGAAATCAAGTATATTTCTATCCAACTCCATCATAAAACGAGAACACTTTGAAATGTCCAACCTAAATGCAGGGGTAGATCTCGGTGCCATAGTTTAGGGGGGCTTAATCAAAATTTTAAAAAAATTTGGGAGTCTAATCAAAATTTTTTGAGGATTTAATGAATTGATTTTAAAATGGGGAACTTAATAAAAACTATTCAAAAATTTTAAGATTTAATCAGAATTTCTAACAAATTTGAGGATGTGTAATTAAAATTTCTAACAGGAACTCAACATGATTTTAATTTGCAATGATATCTTAGCTACAAACCAGAATGACTTAAAAAAAACTCGAAACCGACTCAAACTTCAAATGTCCCAAATCTGAAATTAATAACAAAATGATCCTTCAATTTTGAAGGTAAAGTACACAAAATGTCAGTAAATTGTGTAATTTTTTTCACCGAAGCTTTAAAAAAATTTAAAATAGTTATTAAACTTATTGAATTGTTACAAAATAGTTATTAAACTTTATCAATTTATTATAAAATGGTTATTGAAATTTATAAACTATTACAAAAATAGTTGTACTTATCGAAATTTATCACTATTTTTATAACACTTAGTGACCATTTTGTAATAGTTTGATAAGTTTTAATAACCATTTTATAAATTTTAAAACTTTAGTGGCCAAAAAATCATTTTTGTTTAGTTTGGTGACCATTTGTGTCCTGTATCCATTTTAAAAGGGAAAATAAAGATTTTGATACCTAAACTTGACTTCAAGGTTTAATTTGGTAAGTTTTCTTTAAACCAATTATGTACTCGAATTTAACTTTAAGGTTAATTTGATACATAAGGTTCTTTGGTCCGATTAAGCAGATAAACTTGACAATCGATTCTTGAACTTGATTTCATGATTTAAATTTGCTCGAATAAGTCATCAAGTACCAATTTGAACCAAAAAAATGTTGTACCTAATTGGACTAAAGTAAATATTAGGTACTGAATTGAACCAATTCACATATCTAATCATGGTTTTGATCTTTGAATATGAGAATTATTGCAGAAAAATTATTGGAGAGTACCAAAAGCGTCAACGGAAAGTGCACGTTGGCGGCTACTACATTAGCCTACAAGAAACTGATAGCCAACGGGTTGAAGAACAATGGCATGATTTTCACAGGTTATCCGGTCGTCGGTCGCCAAGGGAAAATGCAGACATCCGGTTCATGTCTGTATTCTCCCACGGCAAGAATCGACTCCTCGTGTGCTTGGGACCCAAGAATCAAAGGCCTCTTCTTCTACGAATCCACTGCGATGTTCCCCATTTCGAAATTCGGAGACTTCGTCAAAGACGTGAAGAAACTTCGGGACATCAAACCCGAAAACTTCTGTGGCATCGATCATTACAACGGTATTATGATCCGATACATAAAGGCCTCGTCTGCATATCTAGGCCAACCCGAGGACTCAGTCGTCGTCGACTTCAACTATTACCGAGCCGACGACGCTTCCACCCCGAGGCTGAACCAAGATGTGATGGAAGAGGTCGAGCAGATGGCGTTCTTCAAGTATGGGGCACGACCACATTGGGCTAAGAACAGGAACCTGGCGTTTCTGAATGTTCGAAACAAGTACCCGAATTTTAACAAGTTTATTGCAGCAAAGAAGCAATTGGACCCCGAAAACATGATGTCGGGTGAATGGTCGGAAGAGATTTTGTTCGGAACAGGAAGTGTAAGAAGTGATGGATGTGCTTTGGAAGGGCTTTGCATCTGTTCGGAGGATAGACATTGCAGTCCGAGTAAAGGGTACTTTTGCAAACCAGGGCTTGTTTATACTGAAGCTAGAGTTTGCAGGTATTCAGCACCATCCTCCTCCAATCTTTGATTTTTGCAGATTGGTCCTTTGAATTTATTTTTATTTTCAAAGAAACAATTTAGTACTTGCAAAGTGAGATTATGATGTGTTGGAGGGGGTGGAAGAGAAATTATTGTCTTGAGCACATGTCATTGTGCATGATTAAAAATCTTGGGGAATTTTTTTAATAAAGAAAAGGTCTAATTATTAAACAACGTAAAGCATGTAAAAAATAATTACTAATAATAATGATGACCAACGTTAATGCATGTGTTTAGCAGTTAGCTGCTATATATATTTTTCTGATTTATCTTCAGTATACAATTTATTTAATTTGACTAATTTTGACAACCAGCCTTAAATTTCGTTAGAGATGATCTTTTCAGAAAATTTTTTCCATTAACAATACTAGGATTCTAGGAGTTGTGTCTCACTAGACCAACTAGTTATTTCTAACTTTTATATTTTTTATACAATATTTAATCTACAAATCCCTAAATTTCTAAATCAGAAAATATCTAAACACATGTTTAATCATCATATTTAATTTATTGGTCGATTACTTCATATCAATTTTATAAAAATTTATTATGGGACAATCCTTCCAATTTAATTTTTTTCATTCACAACATCATAATTTGAACTCATGACTTTACTTAAAAGATTTAACATTTCATACATTAAATCATTTAGTTGATTTTTTTTCAACTCCTATTTGCTTTGGTCCCTCCACATTTTCGATAGGGAAGTAATAGAAAGAGTAAGGCTAATGGCATGGCTGATGGTTTCTAGTTGAGTTGTTTCTTTGGAACGATGGTGTAGGTCGGCTCATGTTGACCTAAGCAATGCTCGAAAGAATAATTGTTGTTTGAAGGGTGACTCGATGAGGCCTTGTTTTATGTTCTAGTCCAGAAATTTAAATTGTAATTGCAGTTATTGTGGTAGCTAATATAACGAATGTTATTGTGATATCGTTATTTTTTATAAAAATAATTTTGAATTGTGTTATTGCCTCTATATAACGATCATTTACGTTGGGACAGAATCATGTCTAGCATGGGAGGGGGCAATTTTTTTTGACATAATTACATTTGAGGTCTTTCTTAATTTAAATAGTAATAAAATAAGGTTTTTGCGCCTCTCAAATTTTAAAAGCTTAATAAACCTTTGTCCATCCTAATATTTGATTCTAGTTCCGTCTATGCATTTACAATAGCAAACCACTATTTGAAATCCCATTCCCACTACTTGAGGGAGGTGAATTATAATTTTCTTGAACAATTTTTACTTAGGGGAGGGGAAGAAAATTTTACTCACTGAGTCTTGAACCTACAATTTAAAAAAAGAAAAGTGTGTCAACTAAAAATATTTATCCACATGCTCTTAAAATTATTGACCGAGGGAGGTGAATTATTACATTAACATAAGGCTTAATTCAATAATAAGACTCATATTATAATTTTTTAGGTAGTCATATATTTTTTTGTTGATACAAATATTTAAATTATAGTTTCATAATTACTATGGGTCTAATTATTAACATTTTTAACAGAATTTTTTTAATGAATCAGATGTTGACATATAACAAAAATTAATTTATTATTATTATTTAATTAAAATTTTAAAAAATAATCAATTGAATTAATTGCACGAATGGCTTTATACATTTCCAACTCTTTCAACTCCTCACTTCCTCCGTCACAGTTCTTTATTATCGCCGACTTGTGTTTTCCGACCATAATTTTTTTTTATACAGAAATAAAACTTTCATTCTCCTCTTTTTATCTTCTTCGACCAATGAGGTGATGAGGCTTTTTTATCAGATATTTCGTATCAATGTTTGATTGTCGAAGGAATTATTTTGTAGCATAAATAAATATTACAACTCAAAATATTACAAAATTATAATTTAAATATTTGATTCGAAAGAAAAGAGAAGTGCCTACTTCAAAATTAGGGTACATAAAACTTATTATTCAACCATAATAATATTTTGGCCAACTGCTAAGTGAGCAATTGATAAGTGTGTAAAAATATTGTTTTTCTTGTCATTTTTACTCATATTATTATTAGACTTAAGCTCATTTTAGTTGCATTGATAGACATTCATGTTTAGTTCCAAAAGTTTTCGTGAATTTGGTTAATGAGCTTAATTCATTATATTTTGTTAATTTTTGTAGAAATCTATTTATCTTCTGTGTGCTCTATTTAAATGTAGGTTAAGATTGTTATTATAGGTGAGTCTTATTATTTTAAAAAAATTCTTTTAGTGAATCAGATGTTGATACGTAACAAAGAATAAATTTATTATTATTTGATTAAATATTAAAACAATAATTAATTGAGTTAATTTTTTTATACTGAAATAAAGTTTTTACTCGGATGATTTCTATTTAACTTTAGGGATAAGAAAAAAAACATGGGATAACTCCCCAAGATCCTCATTTTCAAACAAAATTTGATGGAGATAGAGACTCAAAATTGTGATTATAATTTTTTGGAGATAAAGATGGAAGAGATTTATTGTATTTTATCTAAATTAAAAAAACTTTATCCTATCAACAACATAATTATGCTGAATTCAAGAGTTTGATCGATGTCAAAAGCCCTATCTCCAATGATCACAACAACAAGAACCAACTTATTTATCAACACACAACCGGTCTACAAATCCATTTGATGAATGTGAAATCAAACTATAAGGTGATGAGGCTTTTTGATGATTGGGGAGAGAGAGTCAATATTTGATTGTTGACACACCTATTTTCTTCTTCTTTATAAATATTAAAACCAAAATATTATAAAATTATAATTTAAATACTTGATTCGGAAAAGAATAGTGCCTAATTCAAAATTGGATAGATGATTATTTTCAATTTGTGGTTTTTGATAAACTGCTTTAGATTGTGTATATTTCATTGATTGGATATTTGATTCAAAGCACCCAAACTTTGGCAAATTTTTTCTATGATTTTTTATTTTTAAATGTTCAAGAGGATCTAAAATTTGTTATCCATTTATCTAGCCTCTTGGGATAGTTATGATTCAAGGCAAAACATGTGCGAATAAAGCAATGATCTTTTTCTTTTTCATGACAAAAAAAAAGAAATATTCCCTCTAAATAGACATAAAAGTTAGTTTCTCCAATTTAGTAATCAACATGGGAAAGCACAAGAAAAGCGAAACGAAACATACACAACAAAGCTAATACTATCTCTTATTCAATTTAAAATCTTTCTTATCTTGGGATAATCAAGAAGACATTGAAGAAGATAGAATTTAGTTGAAAAAAAAAGGAAGGAAAGAAGAAGAAAGGATTTCAAAAGATAAGAAGAAAATGCTTCAGAAAAATTGAAAAAGATAGAAATCAGCCGGTCTTAATTTTCATTAAACATTGCCTCAACAATCAATTTTCAGTAGACAATCCATTCGGACATCATAGAATTGTACTAACAAAATTAAGCTGACAGCTCTTAAATCATTCTCCTTCCATTCTTTTACTTTTTATTTTACTTATTATTCATCACCACCAATTTATTTCTTTTTGGTCCAACAAACAAAGTGACCTGCCATAATATGTTTAAACCAGCCTCTTTTACTTAT
This sequence comes from Hibiscus mutabilis, assembly GCA_019671005.1. Taxonomy (NCBI): domain Eukaryota; kingdom Viridiplantae; phylum Streptophyta; class Magnoliopsida; order Malvales; family Malvaceae; genus Hibiscus; species Hibiscus mutabilis. Next base: position 926,826 of record CM033715.1, read on the forward strand.
TATTTATGCGTTTTGCGTGTTCTTCTTTGTCACCATTTTAGAAACCATTCTTCCTAACAAAATACACCCATATTTCATTATTAGCTCATAATCCCAAATAATATTTGAAAGGCTAAATCATCAAGAAGGGATAATGGCATCATTCCACCCCCGGCCCCCATCTTTGGCAAAATTTTTAATATGATGCCTATACTTTTTTTAAATATTCAATGTACCCTTAAACTTTGCTTTCATGTTTTACTATACCTCCTGAGACTAACACCAATGATGACATGACAGAAACATGTGATACTTTTTTATAAAAAAATTAAAATCAAAGGCATTTAAAACAATTTGTCATTTTTATTTTTCATGACAAAAAATAAACATCCCCTCTGAATAGACATAAAAGTTAGTTTCTCCAATTTAGTAGTAATCAACATGGGAAAGCACAAGAAAAGTGAAACGAAACATACACGAAAAGTTATATATAGTGATCGGATTTAGTGTAGGAGTTTTTAAATTTTACACACGAAAAGTTATATATAGTGGTCAGATTTAGTGTAAGAATTTTTAAGTTTTACACGTTCTTTGGATCGTTAGATGGATGAAATGAATTATTGAGATTAACAGTAGGTTATGAGAAAATCATCACTTGGAAAAAATAGTAAGGAATTAATCTCAGTCATCCATTTCACACATCCAACAATCCAAAAAAACATATAAAACTCATAGTTTTACATTGTGTGTAAGTGGATCCTAATCTTATATATATGGATAAAATCCAGTTATACAGTGTAAAAAGTTTTACACATTTTTTAGATCGTTAAATGGGTGAAACAAATGGCTAGGATTAACAGTAAAACATGTGAAGATTATTACTTGGGAAAAAAGTAAAGAGTCAATCTCAACCATCCATTTTTTTCCATCTAGCAGTCTAAAAAACGTGTAAAACTTGAAAGTTTTTACACTGCATAAGTGGATCTTAACCCATATATATATATGGGATAATTGTGTATGTATCCTGTAGGTTTCTATGTTTATCTCTTCTTTCCAAACCTTAAAAGAGCTATATAAATTGCATCCGAATAAATTACTAGCAACAAGGGTATAGTATCCCTGTAGGGGTTTTATATTTGATTGATTGCCTGTTCTGTTTCAGCTCCCAATAACTGGCTCAACAATGGAGCATATACCAACTTATTTAAATGACAAACACACACTTCTGAGTACTAAAAAAGGGTAATATTTAGGTTTTACAAACACTATTTCAGGGCAACACCAGCATACAACATCAAATACTTTCGGTTGGTATGTTATGTAAGGGTGAGTGAGCAGGAGTCGAGGCAAATGCAAGTATTTACAGGCCTTACCATGCCCCTAACCTTTTCTTTTCTCATCTTTTTTCTTTCATGTTCTCGGGCTTGGAAATGGAAAACGCGACTGCGGGTAGAATGATATTAGTTTGAGAACAAAAAGATTAAACTCGTGTGGTAAATATGGCCTCTTTGATGTCTGACACCTAATGAAGCTTTCAAGCTTTCCTTTGTTTTGCAGTATCAAAGAAGGGTGACTCGGATTTTGCCTGCAGAAAATTAAGATAAGTCAAATATTGATTGAAGAATTCAGGTAGAGGAATGCAAGGGAAGAGATCAATTTGGAACCAAAATGAAGTTAAAAGGATTATGAGATGCTACCAGAAAATAAAAAAATACCATAAAGTTCGATTTTGTGAATGCTCTTTTCTAACTGTAAGCTTCCTCTGACGCTTGTGTCCAACCAATTTTGCCGAGCCAGACGTGGGAGCTTTTGCCCTTCCAAATTTTAGGTCTTCACTACCAATCATGTACATATTTCCAGCTCCAGGCACAGTAAAATCAGCAGGGTTTCTATTAATGCTGCAGATTCCATTCTCAGAACCACTTTTTGGATGGAAAAGAGTAACACTCGAAGTATGGGCCTTATGCTTCTGTTTTGTTGCACGCTCCATTGCATGAAGCTTCCCGGGAAACATCATAAATTCTGAATTTCCAAGTGTCATTTTTGGCATACTATGAACAGGAATAGATCCACAAGTTGTGTTTAAGCCAATATTTGAAGATGCATCTTTTTGAGATTTGTGGTTTTTATGCTGCCTTTGTGAGTCTGAGCATTTTTTCTTCTCTTTTTCTCTAGACTTCAGAGAAAACTGACTCGTAAATTCAGGTGTTTTATTGAAACTTTTATCATGCTGGAATGAAGAGGTAGAAGAACCAACTGCTGCAATGGCTGACATACACTCACACAAACCCCTAGCTAGGTGGCTTTTACCGTAGCAATCAAATGGTGGATGTTTCATCGAATTGGTTCTATATCCGCCAGATGGCATGCTTGAAAGCTCTTTAGAGTGATGACCAGGAAGAAAGGAAGTTCTCTTAACGAACTTTTGGTTTCCATCAACATCAACAGGTGCCCTTGACTGTAACCCTGCATCCATAAGGCTGAGTAAATGCATGGCTGGTATGGTTTCATTAGAATACAGATCTAAAGACCCCGTCCCATTATGTTTGCAAGAAAATGGGTAATCTGCATGTGTCCTTCTAAGGGCTTCAGAATCAAACTTCCTATAATGCTTCTCATAGTTTGAACCCAGATTCAAAAAGTTCAATCATCATTTCGACTCATATTTCCCTTAGGTAGACTGCTGGGGCAATGTCTAAGCACGTCTAACCTTGCCACCTGACCAGCACACTTGTGAGGGATGCTGGGAATATAAGGCATGCTATTCGGCATCATGGATGGCCATAGGTGAGCTACTTCCTTATTCTGCTGGGGAGTTCTATGGCATGTGTTACAAACTCCCAATGCCTGCACGTTAGCATGAGAAGTCTTCTGCCCGACCATATTTCCAACCCGCCGGCAATTTTGAGCACTGTTTTGCTTGATGGAATTGGTGGCAGAAAATGGGACTCCATTCAATGGCTTCTCTTCACATAGAGTAAAAGGCCTAAAGCTTGCAGAGGAATAACTTTGTTCCAATTGGCTCATGCTGCACTGGCTCCGGTCTATATGAGAGAAATAATCCACTGACTTTTGTTTGCTAGATCCCACATCATCCCCTCTTAAAAATTTGCCAATCATTCTATTTTTAGCTTGAGGTTTCGGTTTATCAGTGGTCTCTTGAAACAGGTTCATCTCTTCATTTCCATATGCTTTATTGAGATCCACCTTCAAATGATTTTTGGCGTTACTGGTTTCTGGTAGCTGTTTATCAATTTCAGTATCAGGAAGACACCTTTCATACTGATTCTTTGCCATGAGTTCAGCAATTTCCATTATGTCATCTACAGATCCTTGCTCAGACGCCATTTCAACATGTTTATCATAATGTTCCCTAGAAGAAACTGTCGCATGGTCCTGAAACTCAACAGTTTTCCCATTGTTTCTTGTACCACTGAAATCCTGCAAAAGAAACAGACAATCAACCTCCTCTCAATTTCAAACAGATGCAGTAATTAGATGAATTATTCCTCATTACTTGGAAAATGCCTGCCATAAAGTTTACATGATTGCTTATATTAATCAGGGCTAACATACATGCCATCTTCAAAATTATAAGCAAGAATACTACTAAGTTTTCATATCTAAGATGACACGAGCTTATATCAGAACCATAATTTTGATGCGAGGACTATGGATGGAAGAAAAAATAGTTTCAAAGTCTAAAGAACTTGGGATGATTAGGATGATTTTGAGAAAACACTTAAGGTCACAGAAAGCATAAAGATAAAGCTTCAGTTTTCCATGAAAATAAGCATGCAAGCATATCAAAGTTCTCAATTATGTGAACCAGTTTTCTCAAAAAAAAAAGAAAAAGATAATACTTTTTAAGTTTTATAACTGGTTCAAGAAAAGGGGATGTTTCTGGCTCAAAAGCAACAATAAAGTTTAATCTAAAACGTCCAGAAACTCTGTTCTAAATGTTCATAATAACCTGAATATTTCATGCATGTCAAAACTGAAAATAAATAAAACTTGGTTGCAGAGGAAGAAGACCAAATCTGGGGAAATATCACCAAATTTTTCAATAAATATTTATGATATATTCAACTTCTTATTTTAGATGCCAGTTCAAGCACTTTAGAACAGAAGAAAAGCCCATACCATTAGCTGAATCAAAGAACTCCCAACTTCAGCAGGAGATCTGTCTTGCTTCTCATTCAGGAATGGTATATTGTCTGTGGTTTGATTAATGTTGAGATCAACATGCATTCCCTTCCAAACGTAGGCATCAGCTTGAGTAACATAGTTCATGTTTAGACCTTTCCTCTTGGTATTGTATTCACTGAGCACATGCCCTTGTCCATCGTTGATTGGAGTGCTATATGTAGCATCATATCTTTTAGCTGGCAAGCAATTACTAAGAGAAAATTGCAGTCCTTTTTCAGCTAGTGCATCCCGGGTTACTTCAAATGGAACAGCTACATTCTCAGTTTGTCCCATTTCTACATTTTCCCTCAAAATCGGACCTTCTCTGAGAATGCCATTGTTCCAAGGAACTCGAGAAGCTTGCCAATCATGATCTTGATGAATCTTGCTCTTTTTCTTCAACTTGCTCTTTTTCTTCAACAGAGTAGATTTTTTCTCTGCCTTCGCAGCAGATTCGGGAAGGGGATTTAACCCACTGCCTGTAGATACACCAATGGATTTGTTCAAAACAATATCAATGACATCACTCTTAGTGGTATCTCCAAGGGGCTTTTTCTGTCTTTCCTTCTGCAGATTGTCTCGAGACAGACGCAAGGACAGAAATTCATCGAAATTCTGGCTCTTTTTAATTTTCTTCTTTCCTAGAATAAGACTTTTATTTACTTTAGCGTTAACCAAATTGCTCTTTGCTGGAGTCTGTGAGCTGCTTCTGTTAGTTGTACCTTCTGAATCAGAACTTGTGATTCCATCAGTAGTTTCTGCATCTCTGTTGAAGGACTTAAGGTTTTTATGTCCATTATTTGGGGAGCATATAAACTCCCTAGGAACCCATTCTTCATCCTGTGGCATCTTTCTTTTCTTTCTACGAGCCAAACTGCTTGTAACATTTCCTTGGGAATTGGCCTGACCTTGGGAAGCAGATATTGAATCTATGCCTATAGGTGCATCAGGAATGGTACTAGAAGGAGAATCTTCAGTACTCATGAGATTAATTTTTTCATCTTTGATTTTACCCAACAATTCAGTCAGCAGACGCACCTTACAGTTTTTTCTTCGATGTAAGCTGCCAGACACAGTTCCAGGCAATACCTCATCACTTTCAGATGATGCATAATCACATTCATCTAATTCCAATGAAGGATGTTCATCTCTATGAGTCTTGATAGCATCGGGGACCCTATGAACCGTACTCGCTATCCCATGGGATTCAGAAACTTTCACCAACTCCATCTGTTGATCACAGGCAGATTTTCCTGTTTGACGTGATTCAGTGACATCCTTAACTATGCACTCCACATTGGATTCAGGAAGCTTCGCACCATCAATTTCATTATCTTTTATATCGGGATTATGAAGCTGCAGAGAAGCCACTGTTGCAGGAAATAGAAGCAGTGTTATTGTATGAAAATGATTAAGCTTATTTAGATGGTCATGGTAGCCATACCTTTTTCATCTAAATGAAGTGTTTTCCACATAAGGCTAGAAATAACTTCTATTCCAGCATTATTTGAAATATGGATTTCCTTATTATTGTTATTCTCCAAGATATCTGTTTTCCCTGGAAATAAGAACCAAAACAATGAATGTTCTAATTTAGTGGTAAGTAATCATGTAACAATTGAGCTAAGGTAGAGATATACCTATAACTGGTATATCCCCATTTTCCGCTTTCTTTTCACTTTTATCACTAACTAAAGGAGGACATGCACTGCTATGAACATTCACACAAGCAACTGCACCGGATTTTCTTGACTCGACATTAATCTTTCCAGCCTGCTGCATTTTTGATGAGCACGTCACACCATCCCCACAGGATGGAACATGGGAACAAGAGCTAAAGGATTTCAATTTGCTACTATTATTAGTAACAGTTCTTCCTTCATTTATATTGCATTTGTCCCCAGCTTCCTGTAGACAGTTCTGGCAACACCACCATCTAAACTTCGGAACAAGTAAAGGAGGAAGCTTACAGCTTTGTTCTTTAAAAATATTCTGGCCACCCTCTAATACAAATGGCCAACCTTTCTTCCAGTCTTTTTTCCGCATCTCAGAAGCATATCCACTGCAATTAAATCATGAGGAAGACTTCCAACATGACCATTAATGCACCACATATAGCAACTAGCAAGTGTGAACGTAGTGCTCAAAGAACTATATATCCGCGGAAGCCAATTATAGAGATCAAATCTTTCAAAATGACAATTAATGCACCGCATATAGCAACTAGCAAACGAGAAAGTAGCGCTCAAAGAACTATATATCTTCAAAATCCATTTATACACATCAAATCTTGCAATAAGTTTACTTCGATTTATAACTTTAGTCCCTTCATTAGATGCCATTACATAAATTCGATGTTTAGTATGATGTCATATTTGTTGGAAATATAGTCTCAACAGTCCATTCCATCTCTAACAATATGTGAACAAAGAATAAAACACCTCCGCTAATGCAGTAATTTATAACTAGAATATCCAAAACACTTTTATCCATTACCAAAAGTGCAGAAAAAATCATCATGCGCACACACAGAAAAGCAAGCTATGAAATTACTGAGGAAGCACAAACAACAGAAGGGAAGAGATAAGTTAATTAACTTTTTCAATAATTCCCATTTTGATAAATAAATTCAAGGCATTCATTAGTAAGTAGATGCAATACCCTCTTCCACTAAGGAAAATATATCAGCTCGAATTCATACAATTACTATATATAGCCCCACACTCAAACAAAAGCCAGCATAAACCCATTTTCAACAACAATGATAGTAAATAGAGAAGTCAAGGAACTGCAGCAAATATTCAAGGGCACTGAATACATAGCTTACCGGATAGAAAAATGTTCACACTTCTGAGTATCAATGTCATTAGCATTGATGAGATCCATGGATATTGAGTCGATCTTTGTGGGTGATTCCACAGACTTGGGGACAAGATTAGAACTGCAACCGTGATGAGCTTCCTTGACCACGGTGGTTGTCTCCATGCTATAGATGACTAACTGAATACGAAACAACAATTAGATATGCTTCGAGGATTGAATAACACATAGTAACACTGTAACCATATCCGTAAGCTATGTAATCGATATGCATGGAGCACTAAGATATTAAGTATACCACAAGAACTTAACCACACACTTCACGATTCCATGAAAATTCAAGATGAAACAACAGTCAAACAGTAAAATGGAAACACTAAAAGGATGAGAAGCTGGAAAGCCCCTATATATGGTGATTTATTACATAAAATAATAACTTATAGTAGCAGACGAGTGAATAGTGAATACTATTCAAAGGGAACGAAATCAGAAACCCTAGCTCCTAATGAAATCAAACATAAACATGTTTGCAGTTACTAGATTAATGTGTTAATAACATCCAAATAAATTATAAACCCAAAATCATCAATTTATAATACAAAGCAAATCATCAAATAACATCGAAAAGGTAAACAACATATTAGGGTTTTATCAGATAACACAAACTAAAGTTCGAGATGGGAAAAATAGTTTCTTTAATCCCCTCTACATCAAAACAATAAACAATCAACTTTAAAACTCACCTCGAGTTCGATGTTAAAATAAACCACATCAATCCATAAAATGAAGATTTCTATCTAGGGTTTCAGAACTATCAAATTCACGAGCTAATGAACAGTGAACATCATCTCTAACACCAGGAAACTGATGGGAAAAACACATAAAATATCCCGAGAAAGTGAAAATATGACTCATAAAGAAAAACCCAGATGCCAAAGTGATAATAAAAGGCCAAACTTAACGTAGCTAACACAGTAAACTAACCTCAGATAACTGAAATAATAAAATAAAAAAGCGCGCCAGCTCAGCTTAACCTCATATTAATCAAAAGAACCGAAGAATGAAAAACAAAAGAACCCCAGAGCTCGAAATTCTAATTAGATCAAAGAAGACACACCTTTTGTTTGAGCTAGGTACCTGCTAAGAAAATCCGAAACCAACCCAGCTTCGATTCCTCACGGTCAGTCCAGAAAACGGTATCAAAAGAAAAAAAATTGATCGAGCAAGAAGAAGGTTGAATCTTTTCGAAGAGATCTGAAGCTCGTCGTGTATAATTTGAGTGCGAAGTTTTGAGAAACCCTAGCTTAACAAAAGGAGAGGTTTTTCGATTCTTTTAGAGAGAGAGAGAGAGAGGAATAGACAAGAAAAATGTTTTTATCTTTTGTCCTTGAAAGGAGGGTCTTTGTTGTTGCTGCATTAAAAATCATAGGTAAGAAAATATATATAAATAGGGTAAATTACAACAATAGTCTCTAAATTATAAAAATAATTGTTTTGGTCATTGATCTTTTACAAGTTATTAAAAAATAATCATTAAATTTATCAGACTATTATAAAATTATCATTTTTCATTATAAAATGATGTAACACTTCAATTAGTTTAATGAGTATTATGTAATATTTTGATAAAATATAATGATTGTTTTTATAATAATTTAATAAATTTAATAATTATTTTGTAAAATTTAAAAGATTGGTGATCAAAATGATCATTTTTTCATAGTTTAGTGAGTATTAGTGTACTTTATCCATATAAATATTACTATTATTTTTATTTTTATTTTAGAGAGAAAGTTAAGAGAGAGAAAACAAATGCTGGGAAAATAACCAATGGATTTAATCCACGTGGAAGTGAGGTTCGGTTCTTATTGCATTTCCATTATGGTGTTGCCCTAGATTGGAATAGTAAAAATAAAAGCGCACTATCTCAACGCGTTTGTTCCACGCTCCTGTTCCTCAACGTTAACTTCCTTTTTCAATATTCACTGTCGTATCTGCGGTCTCAAAGATGCCTCAGCACGTAAACATCGTTTGATTGGAGGGTGTGATACACTCTCCATCACAGCGCGTGAAGTTAGTTTGAATCGAAAACCCTAAGTTTTATTTTAATTTAATTTTTTCATATCCCTTTTCATGCTAAATGATAATGAAAAAAATGGGGTAAGTGTTGTTGTTAACCCTAGCTAGCCCATTTTCACATTAAAAATATCTACCCCCAACCCTTGCCTATTGGTTGGCCTACTAAACTAGTTTGTAAATTGAAGGCATTTAGGGTGTGGATCACAAATTTTTGGGTTTGGGACACTTCCATTTTAATTTCATGTTAATATCAAAAGTTATATATTATTTTACTGATTTAATTTCTAAAGTCTGAATATTTCATTGACAGGAGAATAATTCTCTGTATCTTTTCTTTTTATTCCACCCTTGAAGGTCACCCCCACACTTCACCTAAATTGTACCATACTTTGATGCTTTCATCATCCATGTATATATGTTTTCACCAAATGATGGATTCTTTACTTGAATATTAGGGTAAAGGGAACTGTGTGGAGAGAAAAGTTTACCCCTTATTGGGTAGATTATGGTTTAAGATAGTAAAATGGAGATTAAAATTTTTAAATCGGGATAATTCATTTTTTATGTAAAAATATCTTCACTCTCTGCTGTTAATTTCATATATCTATATTTATTCATCCAACGATCTAAAAGTGTGAAATTAAAAATTTACATTGTGGCAACAAGTCTCATTTTATATATAATAAGTTAAATATAAGCTCACTTTTGTTAATTGTGACGTGTTGGGATTGAAAATATAAAAAAATATGAAATCTTTACTTATAGATTAAGTATATTAAAAATTTATCAAAAAAAGATTAAGTATATTAAATTCAATTTGGTTGTTGACTTTTCTTAAAAATTAAAAGAAATCATTGAACCCATTTGGAAAGGAAGTGTGCCTATGTATATATATATATATTTCCCGATACATCCCATTTAGAGTTTAGAAGATTAGTTTAGAGTTTAAAATTTAGGAATTAGGGTTTAAAGTTTAAGAATTAGATTTTAAAATTTAAAAACAAATTGTATATTACATTTTACATAAATCGTGTATCAAAATATAACTCTTACAAAAAAAGTTTTTAATTTTTTTTTACATTTATCGAGTTTGCATTTTAAAATATCGTTGTTGAGAAAATTTTATCGGAATATCATCATATTTTAATTAAAATTATTCTCAAATTGTAAAATAGACAATACATGTGACTGTAAAATAACAACAGTAAAATTAGTAAGATATTTGGAGTTATCGGTTCAATGTTGTGGTGGCACTGCTAGTTAGCACATGTTCCCCAACTAGAAAAGTGTAACGCTTGTCTAAAATAAACCATGCAATATGATTTGGATCGACAAAATCATATCAACCATATGTTCCTTCCTGCATCCAATCTATTTATTTTATAACTACCTACGTTTGATTTATTGATAAATTAATTTATATTCTTTTAATTTAATTTATTTTATTATTTTTGTAAGTAACTTTTACTTGGAAAAAAAGTTAGAAGAGAAATTTTACTCTTACTGGGTCTTTAACTTACAATTTAAGAAAAAATTTTGACCTTATTTAGAGAATTTAGTATATTATTGCACTAGAGAATTAGTTCATTCACAACGTATATATCAAATTTTTGACATCGTTTAAAGAATTTAGTATTTTATTCCACTAAACTAATTGATTGTTGATTCTACATCATATCTACTAGGGACGGAATTATTAAGGTAATGGGAGGGGTTTGTGTCCTCCCATAGTAATTTTACTTTCGGGTAGTTTAAACACTTGTCCAATTAAGTTTTACTAGTCTCAAATTTTAAATTAAATACTCTATCTTTTAAGAAGGGATTTAAAGTGCGTTTGTAATTGTGTTTTCGATCTTGATGTTTTATCACATTTGTAGATATAACAAATGTTGTTGCAGTTATTACGGACCACTATTTTTTGTAACAACAATATCACCACCGCTATATAGTTTCCGCTATTACAATAGCGGGTCATTGATTTTGGTATCATCGTTTATTACCGGAATCGTTCAATAGATTCTATCGATAAAAGAATTTATATGGTGGGAATAGTGATAAAGAAGTGGGTGGCTAAGGTGGATCTAGTATCCAGGGAGGGGTCAGTGGAAGCCATTGATAATTATGTTGAATTTGGGCACATAGATCTTGAGGATTTGTTGGATTTAGAAGTAAATAAAACTCGATTCAATCGAATATTCACCTTTAGTTGAGTCTAAAGACAGAAGGAAAGAAAGAGAAACATCATACATCATCCCTTGTTGTAAAGAGGGCCCTCTCCTTTATAATGTTTTCTGCCATTATAGGCATATAGATCCAACACCACACAATTATATATCCAATTATGCAGTAAAAAAGAGTAGAATTTCTGAAATGGAAGAAGTTTCCCCGACCAAAACCAAGGTTGTAGGGCATGGCAGACTGATATCTGGTAATGTTTTTTCCTGCACAAATGTTGTTTTAATCAAGATTTAAGGGATCATTTCCTTGTATAAAATCTGGGTATGATGAGAAGAAAGGTTAGGTGATATGCAAAGGGAAGAGCAGAGCCTATAAGGTAAATTAAAGGAGAAAGGTATATCAACTCCGAGATGGTACGAGTTTTTTCTATTTTAACTTCTAGTTATAAAACAATTATAAAATTTGTGGTCAAAATTTGTAGAGAATTAGTTACATGACCCGATAGAAATAGAATAAACTTCTTTTATCTTGGAAAATGATTAATGTTTTTCACTTTGAAACGGTTTGGGTTTGGGACAAAACTCATAATTTTTTTCAGTGTACAAAAACAGTTTATTTTTTGTCGAATGCTGTACCGGTGGATCCAAAAATGTTTTTAAGTGTGCACCTATATATTACACAAATTTTAGGGTAGACACAATAGATAAGTAACATGAAAAAATTTAGATTTTACGGTGCATATATACAGTCAATAAAATAAATATGCAACCGAGGGGATTTTATATTCCAAGGTGGGCACGTGTCCACCCCTAGACCACACATGAATTCGCTGATAATGGTTAATTATTTGATACATCGTCCGTGGAAAGTAACGGGCTTTTAAAACTACCACAACCTCTAAATTTTAAACTATAAAATATATTCCTAACCCTTAAAGCATAACCACGCAAACACTACAACCATTACACTAAACCTTAAACCCTAAAATTTAGATGCTTGTAAAAATTGATTTTTTACCGCTAATACATAGAATATTTTCTTATAAATAGATTTCCAAAAAAGAACTATATTTATATACTATATATATATATGTGACTGTGTACTGTATATATCTACTCATTTTTCTACAAAATCTGTTTTATATATACGTATATATGTGCAGGAGGGCTGTAAGATCTGGTTATAGTTTTGATTAAGCTAGAAAGCTCAATTTATAGCTTTCTGCCAGTTCCGATGAGTTTGTCTTTTTTGCATGCATGCGTCCGTATTTTTGCTTTTGTTAATACTTAATAGGAATTTTGGGTTTTCTTTTACGAAATTATATAGGAGTAAAATATATTATATTTTTTTTTGGGAAATTTTAAGACGCTCGACGAATATTGCTGAACATCGTTGGACATTATTAAATTAACTAATAAAGACTAAAAATCTCAATGACTCAATAAATAATTATAAATTATTTAAAATGAAATTTCAATTAAATTATTTTCTATATATATTATATTTTTTTAATTTTTTTAATAATTGGATCAAATACCAACCTTAGTCAATTTAAAAAATAAAAACCTGAAATCTAAAACTTGAAACTCTAAATTGTAAATCTTAAATCTAAAACCTTAAACCCTAGACCTTAAACCGTAGACTCTAAACCCTAACTTCGAACACGAAAGCGTGCAAGAAAAACCAAAAGCCTAATTAATTATCTTAATCTTCCTCGTCTCCTCCAATTTTCTCCCAAATCCTTAATTAAACTAATCAATTGCATCTGGTGCAGGAACCAGGAAATTTCCAAGCAGATATTGATCAAAAAATTCAGATAAGTTTAAACACAATTTTAAGTTGAAACAACCATGAATATAAATACAATGTAGAAACAATCAAACATGTCCTTATTTTATTGCTTCTGGGTTTTAGGTTTAAGATTTTTTTTTAAATTGACTAAAATTGGTATTTGATGTAATTATTTAAAAAAATTAAAAAATATATAATATATATACAAAATAATTTAATTGAAAATTTATTTTAAATAATTTATAATTATATGTCGAGTCCTTGAGATTTTTAATATTTATTAATTAATTTAATGATGTTCAGCGGTGTTCGTTGAGCATGGTAGACTGATCCATTTTTTTACTGGTAAATTTGAATACAAATCCTTTATTACTTTATTTATAATTATTTGTTGAATAGAAATTTTTATCTTTTTTTGGTGTTCCTATTTATTCTTTTTCCTACAAAAATAAATTTAAGATTTAATGTTAATGTTTTAATGTTAGGGTTAAGGCTTAGGGTTTAAGAAATTAGGAGTAGGATATATTTTTTAAGGCATAAAATTTAAGATTTAAAATTTAGGATTAAAACTTAAAATTTAAATTTTTAATATTGAGATATTAAAAAAACACTAAAAAAGATAAAGGATTTTGTTCCTCCCTCATCTCCCCTTTGTACTAGCATTAATTATCCTATTCTTCTTTTTTTTAAAAAAAATTGGTTGCGGATTTAGCCAAAGTCACAGGTTGATAATTAAAATGTAATATAAAATATGATAAAAAAATAATGCATATATGACGTTAATATATTAAATTTTATGTAAAATAAATTAGTAATGTATCAAAATTTATAAAGATATATATTATTTAAAATATTATTTTAATTAGCAAAAATAAGAGTAACACGAACATTGTAATCTAGTTTACATCCCTGTGCATGTTACTTCTCTAATGTTTTTTAACATGTAAATTATAATGTTTAAATTAATCATAATTTTCGCATCCTGTAAGTCAAAGACAAGTATTGTTTAAGTGCATTTAAATTTACAGTCTTTTGAATGATCATTCTTATTTTGTTCCTAGATGTCATTTTAATCACCTTACATCTAATAATAGTTATAAGGTGATTAAAATTCAACTTTTCAAACATGCATGATTATATTGTAACTTTCATAATTAGGTGGCCTTTTTTGGGTAAAGTATACAAAACGGTTAACTAAGTAAGAATGATCTTCGTCACTACCGAAGTTTCAAAATTACAAAATGATCATTAAATTTATCGAATTGTTACAAAATAATTTTCTAACTTACCGATATTTATCAATATTTTATAACGTGTAATGATCATTTTATAACATTTTGACAAATTTAATGATTATTTTACAATTTTCAAAACTTAAATGGCCAAAAGATCATTTTTGCTTAGTTGAGTAACCATTTGTATATTTTAATCTTTTTATAAACTTGCTATTAAGTTTCTACAAAATGACTTATTTGTTATTTTTAAGGTACAAATTATAATGTCAAAATTATTATAACTTTCAACATTCTAAATTGAAAAATATCAGTGTTTTATTATGGGTAAGCTACGCCAGATACTATTAAACATTAGGCGGTGTGTCGTATATGCCCGTGAACATTCAATTGCTTCAATTCTAACACTGCTCTGAATTTTGTTTCAATTGGAGAAAAATATTAAATTATTTTCAATTAAAAATAAGATAAAATTGATAGAATGTGTAATTAATGAGGACTAAATTTATTGTTTTTTAAATTAGAACTAAATTGATAGAATGTGTAAATATGGATATCTAAATGTGCTATTATACACATATTATTAACTGTCACGTCACCCTCGAAACGGCAATTGACGGCTTGGTGACAATTTTATAACAAAAATCAAATTTTAATGACTATTTTACAATATTTTAAAGTTGGGTGATCAAAATGAATATTTTATCATATTTTAGTACCATTTATGAATTTTATCCTTTTTCTCAAAACTCAGTCTTATCATTAAAATCAAACCACAAACCAATTCACATTTCCTTCTCTCTTCTTAGGGAACTTCATCAGGTCAGATTCTAACATGCTCGCTTTTATCATTTTAATCATCAATTATCATTCTAATTAATTCCGTCGGTTCAATGGTTCTGCATTGGTCAGTAGTTTGATTTTAATGTTGAAATTTATGTTCGGATTAGATCGAATGCTGTGATGGATAAAGCGGATCAAATTTGAATTTAGGGTGAAAATTTCTGATCCAATCCAGGAATAATAGTTGCAATTTTACTTTATATATTTAGACTAATCACTATAATGATTTTCTCTATATTTTTCTTCAATTATCTTTTATTTTTTCGAATAAAATGAGAAGGAAAAAAATATTTATATCGAGTCAAATCGAGAAGAATTTTTATCCTAAATTTTAGATCACATTCGAATCGGATTAAACATCACAAACACCAAACAAGCTCATAATCAGGTGAAATTTTCAATTTTACAGGTTGAAGTTAGGGAAGCCAAAAATCCGAGTCAACTCATATCCATCCCTAATTGTGGTTGTACGGGTTAAAGAATCTCAGACCCGGTTGACTCGATTGGTATTAACAAAGGATTCAATCGAAAGGATAAAATAAAAGTTTATGTTATTATCAAACACATTTAAATGTTGACTTTCTTTTCAACGTAATGAAAAATTATAATGCTTTTTTATGGAACACCATTAATTTAACAAAAGTAAAGAATAAAAGAACTAAAGTAAAAGATTTTAGCATTACATTTCATAATGCAACTGTCTAACAGTCTTACAAGAAAGTCGACATAACCGACTATCAATTGGTCTAATAGAATAAGACGTTAAATCACTTAAATAAAGTTAAGAATTGACATTGTGAACAGAACAAACTGGACTAGGAGAATTACCTCCGTAATTAGCCTCTAATGTATCCGATCAGAATTAACTGGTCAAAAAGCTGGATACCAATCGATAAAAAAAATTGACATACACATTCTATTATTACAATTAAAAAAATAAGAGTCTAGAGAAGAAACGAGAGAATCAAATCTAAAAAAAAAAAAACTCAACCTAACCAGAAAGTGTTTCTCTACAGGGAGTGAGCCAAACATTCAACACAAAGTATATAGGAATATGATTAAGGAAATGAAAAGAAAACAAGTTAGTCCCCAAAAAATATGTAAGAGGAAAAACAAAACACTAAATCCAGGTTTTTACATGCTACCAGCTCTTCCAGGAGTGGGCTTTGTTGATTTAGTTTTCGCCATGTTAACAAGGTCTCCAAACAGCTTATCCTCGGGTTTTGAAGGCTTACTCGGCGGAGTGTAAGATGAAGTGGGAACCTGGTAGGAAGAGTTTCTCAGGGCATTGTCATCTCTGATGGATAGCCCATACATTTGCTGATCGAGATACGGTTGCTGACCATAGCCATATGCTGCCATTTGGTTGCCATACATCTGCTGCTGAGGATACATCAAACCCATCTGGCCTGCTGCTGGCATTTGCTGAGGATACATCGAACCCATCTGGCCCGCTGGCATTTGCTGTGGAAGCATGCCCATATACTGTGGTGCTCCTTGGATCGGCTGTGGCTGATAACTAGCAAACTGGTTTCCTGGAGCCGCGTGATTATAAATCGTCGGTAAATGACCAGTTGTGATTGGCTGCTGCATGTACATACCCGTCATCTGATCACTTCCCATATGCAGAGGTCCTTGAGTAACCATTGACTGGGGTCGTTGAGCACCTGCAAGTGCGCTGGAGTCTGCTGCCTGTGCTTCCCAGGGTGGTGGCGGAAGTGAATCACTGTCCGGGGCATCTTCTCCGCATGCAAAAAGAAAGGTTCATAAGATAATGTAGTGGAAGCAAGAATATACTAATTCAGCCCGCCAAAGAAGCCCAGAAGGTCACTACAAAAGTTTCCAGAGACTAAGATCAATGACTAAGTTTATTATTAATTTCCTAGAATGGCATATGGCATGTGGCATGTCATGATTAAATGTCTGTACTTAGGGATTTGTGCCAAAAGTAAAATGATATAATTCTGCATAAGAAGCCTGTTATAATAAGAAACAAACCATTGACAGGTGAGGGTTGCTGCTGAACCAGCTGCACGTTCCAGGCAGGAACTGTGCCTTGAGCATTTGTCTGGTCATATTGAGGTGCTCCAATGTTTGGTGCAGTTCCATTCGGATGAAAATTCTGCTGCTGCTGAATTTGAGGAGTCGGGTTGGTTTGTGCAGCCAAATATGAAGACTGAGTGTTGACAGAATTGGAGGTGTTGCTACCATCGGAGAACATGTCAAAGAGAACGAGGGCATTCTGTTGTGATGCAGGAGTTGCTTGTTGTGGTTGCGGTTCTCCCAAAGAAACAAGGGCGAGTGAATTATCTGCCTTTGGTGAATTGAAGTCATCGCCACTAAGCAAGTCCATTTTCGGATTGGCAGCTGGAAGAGCTGAACCATTAGTTGCAGGGGGAGCAGGAAGCAGTAATTGATTAAATGGTGAACTTTCAACGGTGCTTGAAGTGGATCTGTGAAAAAATCCTGTTAATTAAAACTCAAGCTACCGGAAATATTAGATGCAGGGCTTTAGATCAACCAAAATTAAATGAATTTCAATGTCAACCCTAGCAACCTAACATTTGATAAGTAAAGCAACCATTCCTGATAGAGGTAAATACACTATTAATCTCTTATCTAAAAAGTTCAAAAGATTGCCACTCTGACATAACCAGGAACCAGCAATCAGGTAATTTATTAAAAAAACACAGCAACTAAACCGTACTGAGGATTCCTCAAAACAAATGATTCTAATAGATGAAAGAAACTTGTAACCAATTTCCGAGAAGCTGAGAAAAAGACTGTGGTTACCACCAGTAATGCGTAGGAAAAGAAGTATAATGCAGCATAAATAACAAACAAAGAATACTCCTACAATTTGCTGTAATAAAAAATACAGAACACCAATAATTTTAATCCCAGATCCCTGCATAAGCAATCCAGTTCAAAGAAGTCAAATTACCTCCCCTCAAACTGCTTGCTACTGTCTCCAGTATCAATTAGTGGACCGCCAACATTCACCGGTTCTTTTGCAGGTTCAGGCTTAGGATTGTTTGCTTGAGAACTTCCTGAAGCTATTGCTTCATGCCTTGCTAGCAGGCGCTGCAAATCATCATTCAATGCTAAACCTTGACATAGAAGTGACTCATCCCTACAATAGATAACCAAAAGGTGAATGTGTATTAAATTTAAAAACGATTTCACACAATTTCTTACAAAATTCCATAGAGGTTAGAAACTAACTACGTATGCAACTCGTACATGGTACATGCTATAATAAGTGCAAATATCACAAATTTATACACAAATGCACAAAAAGATACTCATTGGCATAGGTTAGGAAAAAGAACGTTTTCTTACGATGTTGAATTAACAAGATGTACAACTCTTTGTTTGTAATTACGACACTGTTCCACCAAGTCAACAATCACCTCCTGCCTAAGTCCCTGAAATGGTAGAAGAAAGAACAGTAAATACGCAAATAGAAAATGAACTTAAAGAAACCACAACAACATTATATCTTTAGATTTAGCAGCTTGAAACTTCATATAAACTTTTAAAAAGATTTTTCATTATGAGAGATGGAAAAACATATGTTTACACAGATAAATTGGTTCACCGTCTGATGAATTTGAGAACAGCCAACCAAATTTTTACACAAATACTAGTTATATTAAGACTTTGATAGTCACTTCAACTCCAATTAAAGACTTGTCACGTAGAAACTAGACTAACATGTGCTCGCTAGAACACATTTGATATAGCAAGTACACAATATATCTTCATTCGCATTCATATCAAATTGTGAACAAATACCTCCTTGTTTCCAGGATCTATTGCATTTAGCATTTCAGCAAGGACATCCATAATACCACGTGCATTCTGAATTTCTGTCAAACTGATAAATGAAACTTCTGTTAAAAGAATAGAAGGCAATGTAATTTCACTACCATTAATATTATAGAACAAGCTGTTGATATTGTTTCAACTATTATAACTACTCTCATCTGTGGAAAGTCCATGCTGCTCTCTTTCTAGGAGACGTGGATAATCATGATGTGACAACACTGCAATCATGTTTACCAGTTAAGGACAAGGAGTACTGATGTGATGGCCCAAAATGAAGTTAAAACAAGTATGAAAATTTTCACCCAACAAGTCACTTTGATCTCTTCAATGATTACATAAAGGATTGAATAAAGAGTTAACTTTGACAATTATTTTAATACAGAGAAAATACTAAATAATTCATACGCACAAACATAATGGAATCTTATCCTTACGAAGCCATTATCAAAAAAGCATATGTCAGTAAGCTCCATAATTTATTCATTGGACAATGATAACAATAATTTAGTAAGGGCAGCAGCCTTCTGCATAACCACATTACTGCGGGACAACTTTTACAGACATTATTCAGAAAGTTTTAAAAACACACACAGGCCATCATGAAATTGAATAGGAATAATGCAAAACATAAAAACAGCCATGCTTTTATACCACTAAGAAACCGAGGAACAAAAAGAAAAATACCTCAGGGCTGGAAACTCTGACTCTGCAGAAGACCCAGCTGTGTCTTGCTGATCAGAATTGCGAATGTTTGGAGGATAAGAAGATAAAGGTTGTGTTTGAGGAGGAGTAAGTACGGGTGCAGACCTTTCGGATCTTGGTGGGAATACTGCCCCAAGACGCTGAACAATAAACCAGTTTGCCTCAGAGGGGAAAAAAAGGAAAAGGCCACATTAAGTAGAAGTACTCTTCGCATATCAATGTATTTTGAGTAAGTCACAAATGAAGAATGGGATATGGAGAATCGGATCACAAGTAATACAGCATGTCTCAAAGACTCATACAATTTAAGATGAGAAGCCTAAGCAGACATACCAACAACTCTTCGTATGCAACATAATATTGTGGATATCTTGCCCTTGCACCTCCAAAAGCTTCTTGCCAAGTGTCAATCAGAGTCAATATCTTCTCTTTAACATTAAAGTCGGGCTACAATTGAACAGTACAAAAACTGAGAACAAGTTTTACAAGAAGAAAACTACTACAAAATGGGGACTCCCTACCTTTTTCTTGACTATTCTAACCATCTCATGAAGAACACCTTTCTCTGCAACATGCATATGGACAATGTCCCCACAGTTCTTTATGATAGTTTCTAGCAGCTAGAACGTAGAAAGTAAACCAAATTTAAACAATTTTAGTTCAATGTACAAAATGGTGACAAAACAGGCAAAAAAGTGATAATTATATCTAGAGACTAGTGGAAATCAATGAAAAAGTTATTAGCAACTTACAGTTAGTGCAAGAAGTTGAACTTTTGGATTTTTACTCCCAAGCTTCTTTTTTATGCCTTTCACGACATCTTTTGCTTGCCTGATAATAATCATAACATTTCACTACTAGATTTAAGAAAGCAAAAAATATTCAAACTTAAAAGATAAAATCCAGCCACCTTCTAGTGTTTCTCCTCTGGAGGGAGAAAAATGAAAACTGAAAAAAGAAAATCCTATGGTAACCAGAAAATCAGAAAACTAAACCTACGCGTCCTACTTTCGTGACAGACCCAGGACTTTACGTTAGAGAGGGCAAACTATAAAATGGGGACTTATAAAATTTTAGAAGAGGCGAAAATAGATTTTTAATAAAAAATACATAGAAGATTTCTAAAAAAAAATCTAAATCATATACGAATTTTAAATTTTCAGAGTGAGGTGGCTGCCTCCTCCAGCCTCCCCTGTCCATCACGGCCAATAACTAAAAAGCAACCAGCAAAAGCGACAAAAAATAATTAACAGAAAACAACAGTATAAAACATAATTACCATTAGCTGCTCAAGTAAAACTAATTAAAATCAAGTTCGTATTCAGGAAAGGAAAACTAAAAAGCGAAAGTCACCTAGTAATCTTTCACTTCGATAAAGAAGCTGAGCTCTTTAACAGGTCAATTTTACAAGGAGTTAAATCCTCTATCAAGCAACAAAACCTAACTTGAAAGCTGTATTATCAAATGCATCCATGAAAGAAATTACAGGTCGAACAAAGAAAGAAAAAGAAACTGATCAATCCTGATAAATTTCCTGAACCGAATCTCTCCCTTTAAATTTACGTGCCGTAAAAGCAAACCAATATTTAACTTCTCTTAAATCTACAATCACTAGCAGAACAAGAGGAACAATTTTTTTTAAATAAAAGTAAATCGAATACTGAAATCTACATTCATAGTCTTCATATTCATCAAATTGAACACAATCATCAATTGAATCATAAGAGCAATAGCAACTCCTGAGAAGAGAAGAGGAAATTGGAATCCAGAGCGACGCATACACAGGGTCGTGATTAAGCATGTCACAGATCTCGATATTCCGAGCCCAATCAGGCCCGATCAGCAAGTCACTCGTAGCTCTCTCCACCATAGTGTTCACCATCTTCGCTTATAAAAAAAAAAGAACAAAAAGGTTCGCGCGCACACCGACAACAAAGAAACAAATATACTCCGATTCCGATCACCGACCGGCGCAATCGAGGCGAACGGTAGAATATTCCGGAACACTCAAATCTGTCTCTTAACAAATAAACCAAAGAGTCCAAACTCGGAAGGTCTCTGCCTTTTCTTCCTCGCTTCTCTCGCCTTCTGTTTCTGAGATCAAATCAAATAGTTTTTTTTTCCTTTTTCCGTTGAAAAAAAATATTTTTTTTCTGTTCACTTTCCCTTTTCGGTTCACAATTATTTGGGAGGTGAAATAAAAAAAAAAAAAAGACCGACAACTATCGGCCACGTGTCAAGAATAAATGTAGACGTGGTCTAGGTGTACTTATCCCAATACCGATGGATTTGTTGACCCCTTACATCGGACGGTTCTGTTTTTTTTAGTTTTTATCGTTTATAACAGATCTTGGTGCTTTGTGAATACGGTGTCGTTTTCCTAGTGAACTTTTAAGAAACTCCTCTCTTTTGTCTTGGTAATTAAGAAGAAACTACTTTAATGTGTTTTTGTTACCCGGTAGGTAACTGATCTATTCTTCACACATTTCTGAACGGGGCAAATCGAGTCCGAAGAATCGTTTTTATAATAGGTTTTCTTTAAAGATCTGATTTTATTTTAAGTTGCGGAATTTAATATTATTTATTTTATTTAAAAATATTTATTAATTTATATGGTCTGATTTTTTTAAAAGAATTTGGGTTTGAATTTTTAAATTTTTTTGAAGAAGAGGTTTGGTTGTATGGGTGAAGCCACATGGTGATGTAGGTGTCAACATACACTTCAAAAATTTTTGAAAATTATATTTTTTATATAATTTGTATATAAAAAAATAAAAAATATATATGTGACACATTTTAAAAATAAACTTTTATGAATAATTAATTTCTCTTAAATACTGTTTAAAAAATAACACATCTTAAATAAATTGCTAGCTCCGCCAATGTCTGATTAGGCTCGAGTTTAGAGTAAAAAATATTCAACCCGATCCGAAATAATAGTTTAATTTTATTTTAAATATTTAGGTATAATTGCTATAATATTCTTTTCTTTATATATATTTTTTCAATTATCTCTAATTTTGTCTAAAAAAAATTGGATTGAATATTATAATGTTCCCTCTCCATTTAAATTTTTTCAATCAACTCCATTTAATCAAATAAAAATGAAAAAAAATAATAAATTTTCCATTTAAGTCCGGCCGGGTCAGATTTAAGTTTTTATTCTAAAATTTAAGATGAGTCCGAGTCAGTGAAACATCATAAAATATTGAATACATTGAGTTCGAGTAATTGTGTTAAAATTACGAATCAACTGCAAGTCATCTAAAAACTTGACTCAACCCATTCCGTGTCTATCTAAATTATTCGTTTCTAAACACCCTATCTTTCTATAAATAATATTGAATTCTATTGTTGTATTATTAAAAACAATGTTTACCAAATAATTATAAAAAAAAAGAGCAAGCACATTTGGTTGTTAGTTAATCAAGCTATTCATTTTTTCCCACCAAATCACTTGTATATCATCGTTAACATTAGAGTATTTCATTTGAAATAATTAATTAATCTAATACACAAATTGATATATATTTTTTAAAATATTAAAGGCGACTCAAATATAACCTTACTCATAATTGAGTATCTCAAATATAACTTTTAATAATTGAATGATTAAATGTAACATTACATATAATCGAGGGACTTCCTTTATAGTTTACCAAAAAAAAAAGTGAAGCTGACGGTTGACCGAGCAACTTAAATTTCCACGCAAGGAGAAACCATACGCAGACAAGACTGGCTGCGATAGCTTAGCTTCACCTCTTCACTGCATCATCGTTCTTATGGAGTATCTAAAGCACATGGAGCCGACCAGAGCCCACTCCGATGGCGATTCTCTGTTTCAGAACCTTCCCTCGGCTCCCGATCCTCCAGTCTACGCGGTATTACTGGCTCTTTCTTTATACAACTTTCAACTCGTTCTTGCAATTTTTTACTAATCGTTTCACTCAATGCGGCTCCAATTCTCTACTTTTCCGTGTTCTTCAAATTCAAAAAGAAAAAGTTTGATTTCTTTCACTGCCTTGAACTACTTTCCCCTGCCTTCAATTGATAAGTCTAACATTGTTCAAGATCGTTTCAATACTTCACTGGACCTGACTGTTGTGCTTAATATCCATGTGTTTGTAAATTTTCATGAATTTATGTCAAAATTGATTCTTTTGTGGCCAACTTGTAATTGAATGGTAGAAGTCTGTCTCTTTAGGCTCAAAAGTCGAAACTTCCATTAACATTGATTTTGAGGTATAAGATGTGCCAAAAATTAAGGGTTTAGAAAAACAAGTGAAGTGCTCTAGCATTTCTGATCATTTTCTAGCAATACAAGTATTTTGATAAATTATTATTTTTAGAATCACCTGTATCCAACCGATTGATTCGGATTAGGTACTACAGAGGCAGATGACCTGACCTTACTTAAGGGAACTAGCGTTTCATCCCGCCTGACCAACTGTAGTTGTTATTGATAAATTAATTGTTTATACTGTATCTGTGTACTACTTTTTCTTACTTTCCTTTCTTTGTTTTATTTGTTGCTTCAAGGATTGAGATGTTCTTTTTCATTTTTAATGCTTTTATCTTGTATGGAAAAGACGACAGTTGCTTACAACAAGGACCCTAGCCCCAATAAACTGCATTTGGGTATTGGTGTTTATCGAACAGAGGTGAGTATTTGTTACTTCTGCCAATTTAATGATCTTTCTCACCCACATTGACCACTGCAAGTACACTTCCAGATGGACACTTATTATATGGGGTTGCTATGCTTATCTATGCATTTCAAGATTTTGGCATGCTTCCAGAGAATGTGTTTTTATATCGTACGTTGTAGTCTTTGCATGCCAATAGGGTCATTCCTATCACCCACTTCGCACCGGTAAGATAAAGCCAATATTGTTGCGAGGTTGGATCTTTCAGGTATCGTATTTAGTCAAATAAGCATCCTACCTTAGCATTCAGTTGTGTAGGCTGTTGATGGCAGGTCGGAAACTGCTATAATCATGGATTAATGTTGGTATAAAGTAAATTTCATGAGCATTTCCCTATATCGCGTTGCTTGTTTTTCTTTGGTGGACATAATTTTCTGGATGGGATTTGTTTGCTGTATGACAGGAGGGAAAATGCCATACATTAAATGTTGTTAAACAAGTGGAGCGAACGCTTGCTAATGATCTGTAGGTACTTTATTATTTTTTTTCCATCATAACTTTGCTTGAGTCGCGAGTCATGACTGAACTCTAATTTATCTATTATTTAGGTCTGCTGATAAGGAATATCTTCCTATAACAGGAATGCCAGAGTTTAATAAATTAAGTGCTGAGCTAATATTTAGCTCTGGCAGGTACAATAATACTAGCCTGGTTTAAATTTTATTACATCGATTTTCAGAAAAGGAGATACTCTGAAAACGAAAAGTTTAATTGTAAGATTGATTATTTAGCAAGAATGCAGTATTCAGTCTTATAACATTATAGCTATCACAGTTGCTACTAGCCTATTTTACGTTTTTTCTTCGGTTTGAGCTGAAGTTGTTTTATTATTGCTGGTTGCTTATATCTTTGTTTGGAAAAGCCCTGCCATCAAGGAAAGTAGAGTGACTACCGTCCAATGTGTGTCCGGTTGTGGCTCACTACGGCTTGGAGCTGACCTTTTAGCAAAACATTACCACCAAGTAAAGGACTTTACCCCATTTTCATTAATGCATTATGATTGGACTGTTTACCTGATTGTCCACTTTCTTTTGTAGCATGTGGTTTACCTTCCTGAGCCAACATATGGAAATCATCCAAATCTTTTATCTGCAGCAGGGCTAACTTTGAAGACTTACCGTTATTACGACCCAAAAACACATGGGCTAGACTTTCAAGGTCTAGTTCGTCTCGAACAACTTCCATTTTTCTAAGCTTCATCTTGCACACTGCAATTCGTTCCTTTCTTCTGTCCATTGCCTTTACTGAATAACAATTCATTCAGGCATGTTTTGCTAAGGAAATGATTATCATCATTTTTCTCATGGGTTTAGATAATTCATCTTGGTGGTGATAGGCCTTATGGAAGATCTTTGCTCGGCCTTGACTGGAGCCATTGTGCTTTTCCACGCAAGTGGCCATAATCCTACTGGTGTTGATCCAACTTGTGAACAGTGGGAACAGATCAGGCGGTTAGTTAGACTGAGAAGCTTATTGCCTTTTTTTGACTGTGCTTATCAGGTCCGAAACTATTAAAATCTATATGGGTTTAGGTTTATATTTGAACCTCATTTAATGATCGATGGACTGTGCTTGTAGGGTCTGGTAAGTGGAGATCTAGATGCCGATGCACAGTCCATTCGCATGTTTGTTTGTGATGGTGGTGAATGTCTTGTGGCTCAATCATATTCAAAAAACTTGGGTCTCTATGGGGAACGCATTGGGTCGCTTAGCATCGTAAGATACTTTGACAAAACTCCTAATAGTTAATAGTAGAGAGACATTAGTCCCACATCAGAAAGTAAATGTGAGGTCTTGGGATATAAAAGGCGAGATTTAAAACATTTCCATATTTCTCACTACCATGGTCATCATTCTTTGGATTTAGGTATGCAAAACAGCTGATGTGGCAAGGCGGGTTGAGAGCCAGCTCAGACTAATCATAAGACCCTTTTATTCAAACCCGCCCATTCATGGTGCAGCCCTTGTTACTGCGATTCTGAAGGACAGGTAATATACATTATTCACAGCTATAGAATTTGGCAATGATTCCCTAAAGTTGCATGTTCTTGTTCATGCAAGAAAATGAGAAATCGTTGCGCTAGGCGATCCTTTACCTATAGCACTGTAAAGGTATGTCTGGTGAATACGACTGAAATTGGATTCTTTATTTCTAGTAGCAATATGGATATCTGTTGTGATCATTAGAAACTATCATCTATAGTCATCTTCAGTTTATCCCGTGTTTTGAAACTCTTCGATCTCATCGGTGTTAGGAACGATTAATCTTGGCATGGAATCCATACTCTAAACTACGCCCTCCTCCAATTTTGTTTTCCTATTGTAGGGGGTTGTACAAAGAATGGACTACGGAATTGAAGGCAATGAGTGATCGACTCGTCGGAGTACGCCGCCAACTCTACGATGCTTTACGCAACAGAGGTAATCCCTTAATGTAGTATATAAATCCTTTACCTGTATAAATTGACCATTTCTTTCACATAACAAATCCATCTCAAATCTCCATTGCATGTATAGGATGAGTTGACCTAAACTTTAGGATATATCCTTTTCTTTTGGGCAGGGACTCCAGGTGATTGGAGCCACATTACAAAGCAGGTCGGAATGTATACTTTCACCGGATTGAACGAGGACCAAATCGACTTTCTGACTAAAGAACACCATATCTACATGTCATCTGATGGGTAAAATATTTTGAGGCCACCCCTTTACTCTATAAGCTCTAATCTTCATGAATCAGTTCGCTCATAAGTAATGAGATCGATGAATATGATGAACATTGTTTCAGGAGGATTAACATTGGGGGCCTAAGTTCAAAGGCAGTGCCATATCTTGCAGATGCAATACATGATGCTGTTACTCGTCGTTTATCCCTAAGCTCTATTCAATCTAGAACTTTAGCCTCGAGCTAATCAATTTGCCTTAAAATAAATCATGTCTGTATCATGTTTGTTTTACTGTTCATGTTCGAAGTTCAAAGTTTTCCCTCCCAACAATGTTGTCTCTAGGATTAAAGTCCGAGTTTTCTCAACCCCTAGTGACGAATATAAAAAATTATCATTGGTTGAGCATAAAAATAAAGGTAAATTACGTAAATCATCACTAAACTTTTATCTCAAACCTATTTTGATCACTGAAGTTTCAAAACGTTCAATTTACTCAATGGAGTCTAAACATTGAACGTTTTTTTGTCATTCTTTCATTAACTTTTTTACGTTATTCATTTACTGGAAAACAGAGGAATTTTTTCAAGAATCAAACGGTGAAAAGATTCATTAGTACGAGGGAAGCAATATACTGATAAACGACTTTAATCCAACGGCGGAGGAAGAAGATTAGTAAGAGAAAAAATGAAAGATTTTTGCTTGATTCATGGATTTTGGGACACTTTTTGGCAGAATGAAGGTCGAATTTGGACTCAAGGGGAGAGACGAAGTGACTAGTAAAATTTTGTACCGAACGACCATCATTTATGCTATGCATTTGCCGACGGTGAACGATGGAGTGACAAAATGTTCAATATATAAATTTTAATGACTAAAAACGCTTTGAAACTTCAATGACTAAAATATCACTATAACAGTTGAGTCAAAAAGAAATTGGACTCTTACATAGCATCAAGTCTTCTAGAGCAATTTCAGTTTCAGCTTCTTACACATCAAAGTCAGCCTATTCCTTCGTATTCTTCAAGGATGCAGAGGAATGTAAATTGTCACAACTAGATTTTAGCCTCAATTTATAAACCTTAATTTTAAAATTTCCAATTTCTGAAATTTTAACTTTTAGAATCTTTGAATCGATCTGAAAATTTTAAATTGATTACATTTTATATTTTTTTGGAAGTTTGGGGGTTAAAGTGAAAAAGTGGAGAAGATTGATCTTAATCTAGAAATCCTAGAAGGATAGATGGCTTGTTAAGTAATTTGATCATTTAAATTTGGAAATCAAATCTCTAACCCCGTTTCTGCCGTTTATTGTGATTAATTGGATAACGAGTGAATATCCTACTAAGAATATTAGGGATTAAAAAAATGAAAAGGGTAACCAATAACTTAATTATGTTTTGGCGGTTTAAATTCTCTGTAAATATAAAATTTTTTATATATATAAATATATATATATATATATATTTGTAAGGTGGTAAAAAAAATTAATTTAATTCTTTTTTTGGCAGCGATGCCGTTATGTCGCTGGCTGAAACGTTCCCTCCGAAACCAGTAGCAAACGAGAGTGATCAAGAACTAGCTGTAAGTGACATGACTGAATACAATGCAGAAAGTATAATATTTTGCAACTGAACTCGGACCGAAAGAGACAAAGAATTTGACGATACCAAGGCAAACCCATAGAAATACCCTTTTATCAACAAAAAATAGACACTATATAACTTTATTGCATTGGAATATCTCTCCTTTTCGGTGATTTTTTCGGAAAAAAGATTAATATTTGTTTTATTCTATTAGTAATAAGGAAGAATTCGGCTCAGAAGAAAAAAGAGGACCCCGGCGATTAGCCACTTCATATCAAGCACTTACCGCCCCATGGGGAGATTAGACCCCTAAACTTGCTATTGGATAGCGGTAAGCTACACTCTTTCTCCTTACCTCGTCTTTCTACGTTCCGTTCACTCCGGTTTTCGACTCCGATCTCTGCAACTGCCAATTTTTTCCTTATACCGGTCTCTATCCAACTCCCTCTACCTAGAAAACAACAGACGGATTAGTTGGTGAGTTGGAAGAAACAATAATGAACATTGGATGCAAAAGTTGTTTACAGGTGATCAGTATAAGTCTGAATTCAGACCTTAGTGGTGGCTTTGTTGGTGAGTTAGAGTAAACAAATATGAAAATTAGTTATGAAGGTTGTTTAAAGGTGATCAATGCCACAAATTTGTCGACAAATTCTACTGAAAACCTCAATGGTGCTTGTGGATTCATAATGCAAAGTCAGTACACTACACTTCCAAAATGGATTCATGTGAAAATATTAAAAGTAAAGAAATATTATTATTTGAACACGAGTTTTGGTAGGAGATAATCTACTTCAGAAAAGAAGAAAAATACTTCGAAAGAAGAAGAAAATGATTGAGAAAGTATAAAGATAAAGTATTCCACTAACGAAATACTTTATCCTTACATTTACTCAATCAATCAATCTCTTCTTCCTTCAAAGCACTTTTTGAAGTAGATTTTTTACCAAAACTCATGTTCAAGTAATCGTACTCTTTTATTTTTGATATTTTCACATGAACCCCTATAGATCCACAAACACCATTTTGGTTTTCAGTATAACTTATTGACAAGTTTGTGGTATCAATCACCTTTAAACAACCTTCGTAACTAGTGTTCATAGTTTTCCTAACTCACCAACCAAGCCACTATTGAGGTTTAAATTCGAGCTTATAGATCACCTATAAACAATCTTTATACCCAGGGTTTATTCTTGTTTTTTTTCTAACTCACCAACCAACTCATCTGTTCTTTTCTCTAATTCTACCTTTTTCTGGTCCAAGTTCAGTTATGAAATATTGAACACCTTAATATCGCATGGATATTATGTTTGATGAGAGTGAGAAAGGAAACACATCTCAAAAATTACCATCTAAACATAGAACCAACACTAGTGTTTTTGTCGAAGACAAAGAAAACTTATACCAAGCATTTGATCAAGAACAAGACAATGGAGAACATCACATTGATGATTTCGTTTTTTTTTGTATCCAACAATAATAAAGGTTTTGATAAAATTTAGAGTCGAGTCTGACATCATTTTGAACTTGAGATTTCAACAATCAAATAAATTGTAGACGATTAACAATGAAAATCATGTAGTATACTGATTCAGTTTTTTAATGCCAATGTATACTTAATAATGTGTATCATTGTTCAAATTGTCGGTTTGCTTTTGGAGAACAAAAAAAGAAAGAAATCATTTAACTTAAACCACACGTAATATAATGGCTTTTGGAGAACAAAAAATCAAAAAAAGTCATTTAACTTAAACCACACGTAATATAAAGGATTGAAAACGGTTGTTGGTTCCCCGATTGCCAGCCCAATAAAGTGAGCTTCCATGTTAGATTATTTTTTTTTATTTTCAGGAAGTTGGGGGGTTAAAGTGCAAAAGTGGAGAAGATTGATCTTAATCTGAAAACCCTAGAAGGGTAGGTGGCTTGTTAAGTAATCTGACCGTTTAAATTTGGAAACCAAATCTCTAACCCCGTTTTTGCCGTTTATTGAGATTAATTGGAGAACAATTAATCCTACTATTATTAAGCAAGTACAAAACTAGATTTGATGCGAAAATAATTGATTTATCTTAATTCGATGAAATTTTATAAATTTGACTTGAGTTAAAAAATTAAAAATAACGTTTGAGTTAAAAGAAATATAACTCTTCGATTCGACTAACTCAAGAAAATTTTACTATACTCAACTCGACTGAATGTTTATCCTACCTATTATATTGTCATTAATTGAAAATAGAGAAAACTACATATTTAGTACTCTTAACTATGCATGTGTTACTGTTTTAATACCCTATCTATTATTTAGACAAAATGATACTTAACGTTACTTTTTGTTCTGTTTTGATACCTCTACCGTTTAAAATTAACAGAAATAATAACGTGGCTTGGGTTAATAACAATTTTAGTCCAAGAACTTATATAATCTATCAATTTAGTCAAAATTTTGATCAATTTAAACATTATTTTAATTTTTGGAATAAAATTGTAAATTCTTCATTTTTTCTCTTCTTCTAGTCGAACATTTTTTTGGGTTTTGGAGTTTAAAAAACACGCTATGAACAATAAAAATTTTAAGATTTGCAGATCAAAAATGGACACAAATAAAGCTACTAAAAAGACACAAATAAAGCCACTAAGCTTATTGTATTATCTTGAACATGCATCTGTTACATTTTGTGTTAAGATAACTCCGATCGTTGATTCCAAAACTAAACTTTTCTATTTCTTGAAGCTTATATCCCATATTGATAAGGCACATGTTCAATATAATTTTAATAGGTAATGTAGTGATAAGCTATTTATCAGGAGAGTTTTAACATTGTATTACCAAGATATATAATGTAGTGATCATAGTATAAAATGGCGCTAGGCACGCTTATTCTATTGCCTAGACGCAGACGCACACATTATTGAAGTGATGCGTAATTTTTGAAAATTAAAGCTTTATTGACTAAGTGCAGATATAATTATCATCTATTGTTTCTTCCATTCTTTTCATGTTAAGTGATTGTGTAAAATATGTTGTTTTAGATTGCTAAATATATGATTTTAGATCGATAAATATGTGATTATATTAGATTTGTTATTTATTATTGAATGAGAATGCTTGAAGCTGAATTTATAGAACTATAAAATAATAATTAGATTATCCAAATAATAAAATTATTATTAAAAAACTATGTATTTAAAGTATTTTCTTTTCTTATTTTTTTGAAAGGACAACGCTAGCTTTATTAAAATAAACAAAAAGAAAATAAAGTATCTAAAACAAAAGGCAATACAGAAGCAAAATATGATCACATTCATCACTCGGACACGTAACGATGAGAATGCATCACACGTGTCTAAGAACTAAAGGAGGAAAACAAAGCGTTGATAAAAAAAAAGGAAAGCAAAGCAGCACGTTGATAAAAAAAGGTTTTTCGTCTTTTTTATATAAGGTTTAATACCAAAATAAACGTCTAGATTATCCTGTTTTTTTTTTCAGGTGTTTAAACTTTTCGTTCTATTTATTTGCCCAAATTATTATTTTTTATTCCTTTTAAGATCAACTGAGACTACGGCTGGGAATCAGGTGGGGTGAGAATCAGGGATCTGGAGCTATGCACTAATTGTGATTGTTTATATAACTGAAATATGATACTGACCATGTACACCTATGGTCTTATGTCGGAAATCTAGGTCTTAACTCGTTATTCTTTATTGTTGTTATATTCCTTTTTGCATCTAATGTTTAATTTATTACTTTTTTTCCTCTCTACATTTGACAGATACGAAAGCCTAAGACAGTTCTTGTTGAGCATATTATTTACATGATCTGCTATTCTTATATCCTGATCATATCAGGGTTTTGCTTCTGAATGCTCGTCGAAGTCGGGTTTAAGTACAAACATTTTGGGTTGGGTTCAGGTTGGTCCAAAAACCTCCCAACCTATCTCGTTGTCATCCCTATTGTCGGAAAATGCATAGATGTGATGACCGCCTGATAGTTGATACTATGGTACACCGTACCAACTCATTAGCAACCTCGGAAAATTTTGCTGAAAATAACGGGAAATGAATGTGCGTAGTTGTGAGTGCTCTTACGATTATTGTTGTACTCAAAATTGATTATTGCTAAAGATCAAATAAATTTGTCTGAATCAAAAATCTATATGGATTAGCTATAACAGATCTCGACAGAGCCCTGTTTTAGCCAATTATTGCACAAACATTGGCTTGCTTTCGTTCCTTATGTTTAGACTAAAAGTTCCTTAGTTGCAGGCTTTGACCTGAAATTTAAACACAATTAAATTGATAGAGAATGGTTCAGCTTTTTTGTATCCGGCAACAATAAGGGTTTTGATAAAATTTAGAGTCGAGTCCGACGCATTTTGAACTCGAGATTTCAACAATCAAACAAGTTGCAGACAGTTAACAACGGAAATCATTTAGTATTCTGTATCGGTTTTTTAATGCCAATGTATACTTAATACTGTGTATCATTGTTTGGATTGTTTTGCTTTTGGAGAAGAAAAAAAAAAGTCATTTAACTTAAACCACAAGTAATAATATAAAGGATTGTCATTCAACTTAAACCAAAACAAACAAGAACCACAGCTCATTCCTCAAGCTATGGTACATAAGGGTTCCCAGAACTCATCTCTGAAGTGTCCATAGATCCCCTCGCACGGCTCTCACGAGGCTCAAGCTCGTCTAGCTTTATTAGGACGGCCTCCACAAGAACCATTTTCTCCACCCCAGCCACGTATTCCGCCTCTGTTGTTCTTCCCTCCCCTAAGAAGGCACAAAGAACAAAGAATGGGTGTGATCATCCTTGGGGATTGATTATCGAAACAGAAGGAATAAAGAGTCTCGGCACTGACCTCGATTTAAAACGGTTGTTGCTTCCCCTGTGCTTTTCCTGGTTACCACGGAGTTGATTCCAATACTCTTTCTCAGCATCACCTAGAAAACATTACCCAGCTCTTTCACTAATACATATTCTACTGTTAAATGCATCGAACATTAGTACAAGGAGATCAACAATTACATAAAACAATAAACAATCGAAGTTACGTATACTGGATAAGATTAAATGAGATAAAATGTAAGTTGTTTCTTCCTTACCGGTCACTGGTTCTAAACCGGCAATGAAATTTTTGACAACCAGACCACATTCTTTAGCTGAGACTGCAGCAGCATGAGCTTTCAGGGCTGCTTCAGGTTCGTCAAACCGAATGTAACCCTTATCCTCTCCGATTCTAAAGTCAACATACTTCACAAGTACAAAAACATAGATCATGGATAGGAACTCATAATCAAAGGAGAATCATCAAACTGATTAAAATGTAATTATACATTAAGAGACCGATTTCGTTAATACCTTCACAGTACCAAATTTCTTAAAAACATCCTTCAAATCCTCACGTAAAACAACATTCATATCATCTTTATAGATCGATGCAGTGGATTTGCGTTCCTTCTCATCAACCTCCTCCTCGATGGTACTTCCATTTTTATCATCAATCTTTTCCTCAACATTTCCGTTTTCCGCAGTCTTCTTTTCATCAGAACCATTTTGCTTTCCAGAGTCCCAGGTTGAAATGCTCCTCAATGTAAAAGCAACAAGTAAGCCCCTCGGGTATCTGCAATGATCATTACATCCGTTTTGGTCACAAACATATGGCAACAAATCTAATGCCTTCGGAAAATTGTGATAAATAACTTACTTTTCTTCAGTATCCGAGTCATTCAAAGGACGATTACGTTCAAACTCCTCCGCCTCTTTTTCTCTTATAGCATCAAAATCCTTCCTGAAACGAAATTGCAAGAACTATTAACACATCAGACATCTCAAATATCCGATTCATTAAAGATTCATGGAACTCTACATCGAAAACACATCAGCAAACAAATGTCAACAACAGCTTACTTCGGCTTTAACTCCAATTCAGAAGCGGCAAAAACCAAGCTTTGTCCCAGAACCTTTTCGGCATCTTCCTCAGCCGAGAATTCAATCAAAGCCGTGCCACAAAAATACTTCTTGTTCGCCACATTACGAGGCAACCTCACACTATTAACCTAAAACTAGTAAGAAAGAAGATCATCAGTTTTCATTTAACTACAAATACATCCAAAATCCCAACACAATTGACAAAGTTTTTTACATTGTTAACCAAATATACCTTAGCATACTGATTGAAAAAGGCTTCTAAATCTTCCCTCTTGATGGTGAACTCGAACGGCGAAGCAGCAATTGTTCTGCTGTCCAATTGCTCAATCAACTCCTCAGGCTCTAGTAGCTCGGTGCTTCTTCCTACTTTCTTACCTGAAAAGGAAAACAAAACAAAACAAAGAATCTCCTCAATGTCTTTGCCATGGATTCAAATAGCAGTACACAACCACTACAACGGCCACTATATAGTGGTATAGGCACCATCCGAAACTGCGATTACTGCGACCGTAATGTCCGCATTGCTTAGATGAAAAATAAAGATTTGGGGGTTTAAAAAAACTGACCATCTTCAGAAACCTTGAGGGAAGATGAAGTTCTGAGAGTTTGAGCAACAGCTTTCAAAGTAGCCTCTGGTACATCTTCAGGATTCTTGAATTCCATTAAACCCAAATGGCCTCTCATCTTTGAAAAATAACAAATCAATGCCAAACTGACCACTGTTGTTTTTTATTCACAGTTAAGCTCAAAAACAACAATAACTAAACAAATAGAGATTCTTTAAACTTAAGCATGAGGATTAAAAGTGAAAGGATACAACCATCTTCACTCTCCTTGATTTTTCCCTTGAGGAAATCGTCTTTTGGAATGTTGCTGTCACTGAAGTAAAACTCTACCTGTAAAAAAAATACTTTTTATAAAAAAATCATTTCTTTAAGGGATTGAAGAGTAAAAGAAAGTTTAAAACTTTAAGATGAAGGAAAAGGGGGAATTTGACCTGGCGAAGAACAGCCTTGGCAGTATCTTGGCTCAAAGATGGGGTCGCAATTGTTGTACAGTAAGTGCTTTAGTTGAAACAGAGAGTGAGTGTTTAGGGTTTTGGACTCATATATGTATAGTAAGCTCAACTTCTCAGGCACTCGTCTTAACACGATCAAATATGGAAGCTCACTTTCTCGAACGACGTGGGCTGGCAACGAGTGACGGCGCCACGTTTGCTGCGGGAGGGGACTTCCCCACCCCAAAATTTTTAGGTTCAACTACATCTTTGGTCCCTAAAGGTTTTGAACTAATGCAAATAAAACCATACCCTTTAAATTTTTGGGTTTAATTACTTCTCAGGTCTCTGTTAGATTTGAAACTAGGTAAATTAAGGTTTGACTTTCGTTTTTGTTTAAATACTTCTTAAGTTTTTATCAATTTTGATATTAAACGAGAAAAAAAAACTCTGATATAAGAGTCGGCGTAAAATGAAGTGTACATTGTCAAATTTAAGAGTTCAAGTTTTAAGCAGTAGAATTTAAAATTTATGATTTAGTATTAGAATTTAAATTTTAAATTAAATTTTAAAGTGTTAATTTAAAATTTAAAGTGTTAGAACTATGATTTAAATTTTAAAGAAAGGTTTTGTAACTTTTTTAAGCATAAAGTCAAAAATAATTCTTAACGTTTGATTTATCGGTCACTTTAATCTTCATTCTTTTTTTTGTGCAAACAGCCACCGAACATTTTATTTTTGTTCAAAATTCATCATTGATAGATAGAAACAGTTAGTCAACTAACGGTCAACCCTTTTGATGATGTGGCATGTTTGTGGCGATGCCATGTGGCATTTGCTGACGTGGCATATATTTTTTATTTTTTAAAAAATAATTAAAAAAATTTTTTTTCAAAATTTTTTTTTTTGTATTTTTAACCAATCATATGATGTCACGTGGCACTTTGTTGATGTGGCATTATTTGATTGGTTAAAAATTTTATAAAAAATTATTATTTTTTAAAAAATGTTTTTAAAAAATTAGTTTTAAAAAAATATTTTTTAAAAATAATTATTTTTATTTTTTATCCAATTAGACGATGTCATGTGGCACTTTGCTGATGTGGCATTATTTGATTGGTTAAAAATATAAAAAATAATTACTTTAATTTAAAAAAAAACTATTACGCCACGTCAGCAAAGTGTCGCATGACATCGACAGTCATCAAATCATCAGAGAGCGTTGACCGTTAGTTAACTAAAAAATTTTATTCGGTGATGATGAATTTTTAACAAAAATAAAACGTCAAGTGGTCATTTGTTGTAAAAAAATAAAATATAGTCTAAAGTGACTAAAATGTTAAACACTAAAAGCTATTTTTGACGTCATGCCCTCTTTTACACGTATCAAAATATAATTCATTAAGTAATATCCTCTTTGTTTCGGTTTAAATAATGGAAAAAAACTTTGATACATAGGCTGTGTAAACTTTAGTTTACACGTGCCTTTTAATTTTAGGGGTTAGGATTTTAGTTTAGGGTTTAATTTTTTAGGGTTAGGGTTAAGAATTTAGGATTTAGGCTTTTATAGTGTAAATACACAGATTTGTATAAAATTAATTTTACACGGCATGTGTATCAATGTTTTACCCTTAAATAATTTATAGATTCTCGTAAATTTCAAATTTAAGCAAACTAAACCCTAATCTCGATTTTAAAATTTAAACTTAACAATGAGAGGCTACCCATTTTTCATTAATTTTGTTCAAAAGATTTTTCATTACTAGCTTTTAATCTATTATCTATCATCCTGATTTCGTCATTATTGCAATACATAAATGAAAATTTCAAATTAATTTCAGATTTTTAAGCGTGGGTTCTCTTTAAATTTTATACTTTAATTCTTCTAATGAGCAATTCAATTATAAGATAGTATTCTATTCAAAAAAGTTATAAGATATTATTTATAGTACGATTTTAAATTTAAATAAATGCATTGTGGGCGAGGATCTGAAATTTTCGACTCAAAAAAATTAAATTATTCGACTCAATGCTAAAAAAATTTAATTCGTTTTGGCTTAGTTCGTAATTTTATATACCCAACTTGATTTTTTTTAAATAAAGTTTGAGTTATAAAATATAAATTCGAATATCTTAGAATTTTTAATATTTAATGAATAAATTTTCAAGTTCGAGTCGTGTCTCTTAATTACGCCTCGTGTATATATCACATATAAAAATATGAAGAAATATATATGTATATTGTATATAGTTATAGAAAACCGTTTAAATTAAAACTAATTAGTACATAACATTATAATTTTTTACGATTAAATTTGAATAGAGACTCGAACAAGTCGACTTTAATTGACTCAACTCGAATTTTATAAACTCGACTCAAACAAATTTCAAATAAAATTTGAGTTATAAAATATGAATCTTCAACTCGACTGACTCGATTTTTTTACTCAACTCGATTGAATGTTCATCCCTAATTGTGATGATTGGTTTTGGGCTTTCGGGTCCTGTGGGTTTTGGGTTTAAACAAATGAAAGAAAATAAAATAGACAGAAAAAAAATTGGATTCTTTAATGATCCGACCCAAAACCATATTTTTTACAGCCCAACTATTCTTTGGATACTTAGAATGTATCTTTCTAGTAAAACCCTTTTTCTTTGAAAATCCTATATGTATCCTCCTGAATATTTGAATTTAGTAAGAAAATAAATAATTAAAAAATGAAAACTAATCTGAATTATAAATTCAGATATCAAAATTTTTTATCCTGTAAAATAAAAGAAGATTCAAATAATAAATAATAAATCCTAATATATTATCATAATAAAAGAATTTGAATAATAAATATTTAGGTCTGTATACGTTGTCTGTAATATCCTAACCTACAGAAAAAATCAAATATCACAACTATTCGAATACGTATACGTTGTAGTTAATAGCTGACTAAGGGCTGATCTTTAAAGGATACTTTAAACCTTTATTTGGATAAATATTGTTGATATAGCTTGATACAAGGACTTGGTTTGCTAAACCTAATCAATTTTTTTTAACTTTTTAGTCTTAATTTAATTTAGTGGAAGTTACTAACACGTCCATGTCATTGTATTGAAACTAATAAGGATTTATACAGTATTCAGTTCGAATTAAATGATTAATGGGTCATATACATTTATGTCATTTGGGTTTAGACTTACAAAAGAAATACTTATTTTTCTTTAGGTATTATTCATGTTTATTCTATAGTTCATATTCAGATAAATTATTTCTCTTAAGAATGTAATGTATTTTATTACTACACCTGGTAGACTTTAATGCCAAAATATAAGTGCTAGATAGCATTAATTAAGGTTAAGAAAAGTTGATTAGGGATATTGCATTAATTAGTTAAAAAGGGGTCCTCATACCATTATCTTTCTTTGATCATAAAAAGTAAGATGCCAATTATTGTTAATATCTTTCTTTCACTAGAGATTTCATTAATTATTTGCATATTTAAAGGAGAAAAAAAATAAAATGGTGGGTCTAGTGATTTTTTTGGTATAACTACATGGTGCAATCAATTGGCTGATCAATTTAAATTGAGTACTATAAAAATTTATTATGTGAACGACCCTTTTAATTTATTTTTTTCACTCATAATGCCCGTATTAAAACTCTCAACCTTATTTAAGATACTTAATATCTCACCTTACTAGACACATTAAATTTTTAATAAGAAAATTCAGGTCCAAATTTTAAAAACATTATTATTCAAAGTGATAATTACAAATTTCAAACATAAATAATAAAACAAACAAGAAAAGAAATTAAATAAAGAAAAAACCAAAAATCAATTGGTCTAGTTAGATGAAACACTAAATCGCTTGAGGAAGGTTATACGTTTGAATTTTAATATTGTGAATGGAACAAATTGAGTTAAGAAGATCATCCCGTATCAAACATTTATGGTGTATAATTTAAATTTATCAACTAATAAATAAAATACCGATGATTAAATTAGAAAAAAAAGCTACATAAAGTAAAGAAGAAAGATATAAGCATGAGGAAATAACAGGTGATGGTATTAAAAGCCCAAAGGTGGGGTCCATTGGAGATGGGGGCATATTAGAAGTTGTGAACCATAGAAGGGGGGATTGTTGATTGCCTTAAATAAGATTTGCAGTGCGCAGACGAATAAAACCCTCAGCCGGAAGTAATTTGATATTGTATCATTCATTGTAAGAAAGTTTAGGTATAAATATTTTTTTATATTTGTATCATCTATTTCTTGAGTAATACAATTAAAATATTTATTCTATTTTTTTGTTTCATCTGTATTATTCACGAGATCAATTTAGAATTAATGTTATAGTTTGAGAAGAAATCAGAGTATTTAAAAATTTAAAAATTAATTTAGAATGAGAGTCATATATTATAAATAGAATTAAAACATTTAAACGTTTAAAAAAGATATCTGAAATCAAGATTTAAATTGAACACGTTACCATTGAAACCATTTTTTAGGTTCCATTACGGCTCATATTTAACTTCTGATCGATTGTTGTGGTCCAAAGCTTCTACTACTAGCATTGAAAATCAGTTGACAACAATCTTGCCTATGACCTACGTTCTCGCCCTTCAAACAATGTTTTCTTGTTTGGGATGAACCAAGCTTTAGAAGCCCACACTTCAATACAAAAGATGCCAAAAATATAGGTCGAATATTTTTTTTAATATGTTGATGTAACTATAAGGTATTATCTATTTATTTATTTAGTATTTTAATAACGCGTACGCACTGTGCACAAGTAATATTAAAAGTGATTATATAAAATATTATAAAAAATAATATATATATATATATATATAATGTTATAACACGTAATTACTCTCAATCTCCAAGCCTATTGGAAAATGTAAGTTAAGAACCCAATCATATTGCTTTGCAAAACAAATACCAAAACATCCTATAATCAGCTTGCCCTTATCAATCTCTATGAAAGTCTAATTACAGAAAAATGAAATAGTATTAGTAATGTACAATATCTTAGCCTAAGGTTCACCCCACCCAAACCAAAATAGCACCAACCCCTTTTCTACATGGACAACATCGTCATGTCAAGTTTCAGATATAGATACAATGGCGGATTCATGTTTTATTCAGGGTAGGCAAGTGTTCACCATGAAATTTAAATTTTCTTCTATTAGTTATCCATTCTACTAATTATGTGCAGCCACATACGAATTATAATCAAAGGTTGGCTAAATATGCACATAAATAGTAACTTGTTCTTTCTTAGGAGTCCATAAACAATTCTTAAAAAAGGTTGTATGTTGTACTCCACTTTTTAAGGCACACTCTTAAAAATATTTTTGGATTCACCGCTGTATGAATAGGTGTCTGATATCAAAATACACAGCTGCCCACATGTAGTATGTATACTTTACTTTTCAACCAAAAATCTGTTTCTATGTCTCATCCTACTTCAAAAGGATCATAGTGTTGATGATTGGTGCAGAAGTGGAGTGAAGGGAAGACGAGTGAAGGGAAGACGATCGTCTTCCCAACACCGTTGTATGTCATGCGCAATCTTCGTAGCATCTATCGATGTGCCTAGCAATCCACGTTTAGTGAACCCCACGGTGTATAGCCCGCATTCGCCTTTCCACCCGTTGGGGAATGGCTGCCGAGGGTACCCATCTTTCTCTGAGAACATCTTTTTTTCCTGAGAAATTAAAGATCTTTAACATACATACCTTTAAGAATCGCAGATGGAAAAAGGACAAGAAAATGTAGTGAAATAAAAGGTTTGCATACCTTTAGCCAAGAGGGTACATTGCTTTTATAACCGGTTGCTAATATGATTGCATCAAAGTTCTCAGTTTTGCCATTGACAAACTCCACAGCGTGCCGTTTTAGGCTCTTTATACTTGGACGTACCTACATCAACAATGGTTCTAAATTAAGAATTATGAATATATATATATATGTATATATGTATGTATATGTATCATATGTTTCATTCGGATGTCTGAAGGGAACCCGGCTATTTCGAGAGATGTTTTTGAAGTGATGTTTGTCATTCAGTTTTTTTTTTTTTTTTGTCTCTCATACCACTCTTGGTGGTGTTGGGAACACCATTTTACCTCTCGTACTCTAGGAGAATGTAAGAAATCATTTTTCGGTGATTTCGTACTACCACTTGTACCTGAATTAAATACCGAAACTATAGAAATACAATATCGAATTTGTTGAGAGGTTCACGACGGACTATCTAACGAACAAATTACAGTTTAAAGAGTTTCTCGTAAAGGAGTTGAATATTCCCTCAAGTACTATTTTGAAAAACATTGTGTTATAGGGAAAAAAGTGATGTGATAGGAGTGACAAAAGGGTAAAGTACCTTAATGTCTCCGCTTTTGATTTTAGCAAGCGTGCCAACATCCAAAACGGGTGTTTTCCCCGACAGATTCTTCAGTTCAAGGGGACCCAACTTTGGCCGAACCAATCCGAAGCGAGCAGTGTCGCCGAGCATCAACTGAAAGACTATCAGCAAGAAGCAGTCGACGAGCCGCAACGGCAGCCATTTGAGCAGCCACATGGACAACCCAAAAGTCGATATCCCTAGCATCTCTTGTGGGAGTACATGAACCTTCAGTTCCATAAACCCAACAAAGGAAACAGTTTGAATGGACACTCTAAACAAAGAATAACATAAAAACATAAGATCCTAAGGTTTTATTTGTTTATTTTACTATGTTTCGCATGCTTGAGAATCCCAAGAAAGTGAAAGAACAAAGATCTTTGTTCTGTTCTTTGTCTACCTAACTTTGGTAATAGTAACTTGCTTTTGTCGGTCTTACAACTAAATCAACTTTGGGAATTGAAGTGATTTTGCTTTATAAATTAAGTAAA
This sequence comes from Hibiscus mutabilis, assembly GCA_019671005.1. Lineage (NCBI taxonomy): Eukaryota > Viridiplantae > Streptophyta > Magnoliopsida > Malvales > Malvaceae > Hibiscus > Hibiscus mutabilis. Next base: position 969,249 of record CM033715.1, read on the forward strand.
TCATATCAGATATCACTTAATTTTAAAATTAATATCAATTATATTATTAAATTAAAAATTAATATTATTTTAATACTTAGACTCCAAGAGATTTCTTACCGTATCTCTCACCACAAGTGTAGGGTTTGCATTATGATTACAAAGATCCAAACACACCTCCATGCCTGAATTCCCACACCCCACCACCAAAACCCTTTTCCCTCTAAACTCTTCTCCACTTTTGTACGAGCTCGTATGTCTTACATCCCCACCGAATCCCCCGATCCCATCGACCTCCGGCGTAATCGCCTCTGCATTCTCCCCCGTCGCCACCACCAGCCACCGACAAACGTACTCCATCACCTTCCCTTTCGCCCCGACGCTTCTCACGCGCCAAAACCCCAGCGTCCGGTCGTACTCGGCCCGCAAAACCGTCTCGTTGAACCTCGGCCGAATATCGAACTTCCGAGCGTAGGCTTCCAAGTAGTCCACGAATTGCTGCTTACTAGGGTAAGTGGGGAAATCACTAGGAAACCCCATCAATGAAAGCTCGCAGAATTGCTTCGGCAAGTGAAGACGAAGCCGGTCGTACGTCTTGAGTTGCCACAAAGACGCTATGCAGTTCGATCTCTCGAGGATTACACTCGGCACACCTTTCTCTTTCAGGCAAGCGGCCGTCGCTAAACCCGACGGCCCCGCGCCGATAATAACCGGCCCCGGAACGTATAAACAACGAGACGACGACTTCATCTTCTCGATGAATATGGGATCATGAGCTTGTTTTCCTTCTATATCTCTCAAGCAATACTCCATGAACAGATCCCCGGCAACTCCCAAGCTTCAGATAATTATATCCCTTTTGTTAGCTTAAGAAGAACAGAAAAAACTGAAAAGAAAACATCTGAGTGGATTAAGAATACAAGAGGGAAAGATGAAGAAAGAAGTTTGGGAATTAATCAGCATTCATTCAAATTTCAACCATGGAAGATAAACGCATAGAGAGAAATCGGTAGAATGAAAGAAGGAGAGAAATTAAGAGTAAGAGAGACAGAGAAAGATGGTGATATGTGTGATATGTCAGTAACACCTATATATATATATATTTATATATATTCCTTTTGTTTCTTTGAAGAATACGTTTTCATATACACGAGGGGGAATTGAGTTTGAGATGTGGTAAAGGAGGGGGCAAAAATTAAATGGCATAACATAAAAATTAACCCTTTTTATTGTATTCTCTGCCTCTCGGTTTCCTGGTGCTTTAATTAATTCGTGTTGCACATTTAGTTGTGGTAGTGAGTTTCTTAGTGGAGATGCGATTTTAAGCTGCTTATCACTTGGACAAATTCATTGATAAAAATTAACCTTTAATAGAAATACTCTGTCACTTTTTGGTGTTCCTATATATGTCATAGCACGGAAAAATTAAGTTTATGGTTTAAGATTGAGGTTTAGGATTTGTGGTCAAGGCTTATAGTTTAAGATTTAAGGTGTTGATTTAGCTTTTAGGATTTATAATTTAGAATTTAGAGTTAGAGTATAGGATTTAAATTTTTAGTACTGAGACATATATAAAAACACTGATAAGAGACGTATATAGGAAAATTATGCTTTCAAAGTTCTTAAAGGAAAATTATTTAATACATACGTAATGTACAACACTTTCTGTATAAGCGATAATAGACTTAGTTTAGGGTTCATAAACTTAAATTATCGAGTTTATAATTTGGATTATAATTTAAAATTTAGAATTAGATTTAAATTTTACTAATGTTTAGAGGGTAAATATTCAAATTTATTTTTTTAAATTAAATTTGAAATGTCTGCGCTCTGCAGGAACTGTAAATGCATTTACTTCATACACCACCGCATGGGGACGTGACTCTCATCTGTCATATCAGGAACTTAGAGACCTCATTGGTTGAGTATTTAATTACTTAAAATAACCATTAAAATGGATTTCACTTCTTTTACAAATAATCTCCAACTCAATTCCAGTTAGGATAAGTTTGACAGTCATAATTAAAATCTAGAAGCTTGTTGGTATGATTCTCATAGGATTTGCCTGTTTTTTTCGTATAAATTAATATTTAATTTATTAATCGATTAATTACGAAAAAAATTATTATGAATATGAATTTTTTTTTCAACTCAATTTGTTTCGTACAAAATATTAAATTTTAAATTATAATATTACTTAAAAGACTTAACGTCTCATCCCAATAAATTAACCGTTAGTTGATATTTGATAAGACTTACAGTTTTGATATGGTGAGTGGTCAAATTTGTAATCATAGAAAGAAATGGGATTTAATTGAATGCGGTTGATTAGTTCATAGTACAATTAAAATTATATTTAAAAATTATTTGATTGAAGGTTTTTTAAATATATTTTTTTTATATTTTGATCAACTATAAATTTTAAATAATAAGAAGTCAAAGATGAAAAATTTGGCAAAAAATGCTAAAATGTGACTGATTTAGTGGGACGCAGTGAATACATATTACCAATAGTAAAATGATGAAATTATGTCAAATCAAGGTAAAGATAATAACGTTCGAATTGACTATATTAAAAGAATAAAAAACCATATTTCGACCTCATTGGCAACAAAGAAGAGTATGATACAGTTACGAGTCAGAGAAGAATATGAGGAATGATCGTGGGGTAGTAACGATGGAGATGGATGTGATAGTGGTTTCAGATCAATGATAAATAAAGGCCAAATTGAATAAAAAAAGTTCGATTTATGTATCCGAAATTAAAATTGAATTATTTGAATTCATTAAACATATGAAAAGGGAGGCAAATGAGAAGGGAAAATATCAGCAAAAGGAAATAAGTGAACGGGAATGAATCCCCAAAGAGCAAATGATATATACATGGACATGGTCTCTAGAGGGCCACTCCCTTGGACTTGGACAAGACAAGCTTAGGTGGTTATTAACTACCTCTATGTCAGGTAATCCATTCACTTAATAACCAACTGTCCGTCCAATCAATGTTACTATGTTTTCTTTTCTTTCATCAAGAAAAATTAAAATTAAATAAATATTCCGTATCTAATTTGTTGACCGATTAATTCAGATTAAGTACTGCAGAAACTCGTTATAGGTCTATCAATCTAGTTTGTTTTATTCATAATATTAAGATTTAAACATTAAATTATTTGCGAGATTTAACACATTATCCTACTAGACTAACTCATTTATTTTGATTATTCTTATGATTACTTAATGTATTCAAAGTTTGAAATTTAATTAACATTTGATCTCCGGCGGAATAAATGTACAAGAAGAATGTGTCTTGTCATATTGCTTTCGTTATTAGTAGCCACTGGTTTCTCTACTTTGATACTATAACCAACAACAAAAATGGGAAATGCCAAATTAATTTGAAAGGTATGAGTAGGTGAGAAACAGATGATTTTATAATATATATGGTCGTCCACCGGTTTCCCAAATTTTTACCCTGATTAATTTTAACTGACTCGTGTCACACGCTTAATTTTGGTGTGTGAGTTTCTCAGTAGAGTTTTCTCTATGCACAAGGCATCAAACTCAAAATTTGCTTAAGCACTATCAAGCTACTTACCACTTGAATTAACTTCTGTTAGTTATCATCCTTGTTCTTTAAGAACACCCACAAGCTCAGATCTTAAACCGTCGTTGCTCGTAGTTCAAATAAAAAAGAATCAACCATCTTTAACCACTATAACAACCATCTCTCTCGATATACATCAATAAATACATTTGTTGGATTTATCAATATATTTCTACTTACCATTGAATTAAGTTTTGAATTGGTCATTATTGACATGCACTACCGTCTTTATTATTTTTTTCTCGAAAAAATATAATTTATTATTAAGAGACAAACACTCTGAACCGGAGCTGAGTGTCTCATTAAAAACCTCTCTAAGCCTAAATGGAGGAAAAAAATACACACAACTCAGTATACTATAACAACAAAACTGAACTTAGTAAAGCAACACCAGAACAAAGATCTGAACAACACCATATAATATAACGAAACTAGTCAACCGTCTGACCACAAAACATGAATCACCTCATCCAAGTTAACACCTGAAATGATTGCTGCACACCACCATACTACCTTGCATGCAAAACCCCCCTTCAAAGAACGCCAAGAATGAAAAGACAAATCTTGCCAGCATAAGTCTCCACACTATTGCCGAGAATTAACTGTAAGCTCCTCAAAGTACCTCTATGATGGCACCAACGCAAAAAACAACCTCTCGTACAATATGAAGAACAGGGACGAGACTCCCAAAATCGAAGCTCCACTCCAAGTAAAGCTCAATCCAAACTAACACACAAGAGTCATGTAACCAAATAAAAGCTCACCCATGAAATGATACCATGCAACACAAGCATCCTCCAAAGAAATCAACAAAACACCAATCCCCTCCGACGAGTGAGAAGATAGTAAAATGAAACATAAAATATATATATTTAAATTCAACGATTGAATTATATTATATATATTTAAATAATTCGACATTTTTAGTTTACTCAAAATTTGATATGCATAACGTATGTAAAATGAAACATAAAATATAATTGTTGAATTATTAAAATATTTTTAATTTACTAATTAAATTTTTAAATAAGAAAGATTAAATTTATTGATTTATTTCGAATTATGACCAAACTAGTAGAATGCATAAGTTTCGGTGACTAAAATTAATATTATACCAAGTCTTTGTTTTAGTTTCAATGACATAGTGATTTGTTTGTTAACAAATCTTTAATTGAGTGACATGTTTGTTCTTAAATCTATAATTGAGTAACTAAATTGTTATTTTTAAAAGTGATTTGTTTGTTTTTAAAACTATAAACGAGTGACTGAATTGTTACTTTTAGGAAGAGAGTGACATGTTTGTCATTAAACCTATAATTAAATAACCTGTAATGTAATGTACCCTGAATATTTAATCTCAATTTTATATCAGGTTATAGGTTATAGGGTGAGTATATGCCACAACATACTAATTTAACGCTAAAAACGACATTATAAAATGTTAAAAAATGCGCATCCTAAAATATTATTATATATTTTAAAATGTTATACTTTTCAATAATATATTTTAGTTTGATGGGTTTTTAATTATGTGGTAACATTTTAAGTGGTATGTTTTTTAACATTTTAAAGTGCACCTTTTTAACCTTAAAGTAAGACGTGATACCCTAGACATACCCGAGTCTATAACTATATATGATTGAACCCAATAGCCAGGTTCGGCCTTACAATTGCACAACTTGGGGCGTTGAGTCATTAATGCACTGAAAAGTCTCGGCTGAATTTATCACAATTTCAGCGAGGTAACAAAAGTTTGGGGTAAACTACAATGAAGATCACTCATTTATTGGTAAAGTTACATTTATATTATTAAATTATTAAAAGTTACACTTGAGTCATTCAATTGTGGGTAAGAATATATTTGGGTTACCCTTCATATTTACAAAACATATACTATCAATTTGTGTATTAGATTAATTAATGATTTCAAATAAAGTATTCTAGTAGTAACGAGTGTATACAAGTGATTTGGAAGAAAAAATGATTAAATTGATATATATTTTTAAAAAATGATAATTAAATGATAGAAGAACTATGAGATTGATAGAAAGAGAGGCAGTACTCTCTGAGATTTTATTGATTCTCAACCGTAATATCTTCAATGGAAGACCGGTCAAGTCTGTTAAGAAACGGCACTAACAAACTCTCCTAACTGTTTTTATACAAACTTAATTAGTCAAAACTGCTCAGGTGCAGAATACAACATCCTAGATAACTACCTCCACTTACTAAGCCTTATAACAAAAGACTAATTATTCTAATATACGCACGCTAAAATGAGGCTATATAAAAATGCTTACAAAAATGGTAAAAATTTATGTATCGACTTTTATGTATATATAGAAATGCTTATAAAAATAGTAAGAATTTTAGTATATACAAAAATGTTTATCATTTTTGTAAGTATTTTTGTATGTACATAAAAGTCGATACATAAATCCTTAGTATTTTTGTAAGTATTTCTGTACCACCTCATTTTAACCTCATTCTAAAAGTTTCATTTTAGACAAACCCTGTCATCTTTCCAAAAAAACTCAAAGCAAAAGCAAAAGACCTAAACGGCGTTGGGGGCCAATCACCCTCTTGGCCAACGGCGGCTGGCCACCTCACTATGTCTGTAAACAAACTGAACGAACACGAAGGATGATATGTTTATGTTTGTTCATTTAATTTTAACCGAACAAATGAACGAACACGAAAAACTAAACATACATAATTTCTTGTTTGTGTTCGTTTGTTAAGAAAAGTAGCTTGTTCGTGTTTGTTTATGTTCGTTCGTTTAAATGATAAATGAACACAAGCGAACGAACATAAAAGAACATATGTGAATAATTTTAAACGGATATAAACGAACGAACGTATGTGAATAAATTTAATTTTTTTAAAAATTATAATACTTTAGTCTTGAAAAATAATAAATATAAATGAATAAATGTAAACAAATATAAATGAATGGATTACCGAACGTTCACAAACGTAAATGAACGAACGAGCTAGTTGTTCGTGTTCGTTCATTTAATTAAACGAACAGAAAACCTTGTTCATGTTCGTTTGTTTAATAAATAAACAGACTTCTTGTCAAACGGTTCACGAACAATTCGGACAACGGTTAGTTCGTTTACTGCCTTACTCCTCACCCTTTCCCATCTCTTTCAACCTCCTTCGTCACTGGTTTTTGTTTCTCTTTTTTTTCTTTGTGTTTTTATTTCATTTTTTTACCTTTTTGTCTGTTTGGTGAGAGTTTTCTTTCCTTCGACTATGATTTTGGTTCGAGCATGTTTTTGTTTGGAGGAAGATGGACCCATGGTGGCTTGGGTCGCGAAAGAGCGGGTGGAAGGCTTGTTGTGGCCTCCGTTTTTCCCTCTTCTTTCTTCCTCTGGTTTTGGTGTTGTGCTTAGTGTGGCCCTTTTTGTTGCAGGTCCTCTTGGAGTTTCGTTTTGCTTCCCCAAGCTTCACCCTTTCGTTCTCTTTGAAGCCGGTGGAGAGTTTCTTTGAGTTTGTCGTCCCTTTTGTTTTCCTCTTTGCGTTTGTTTGTTGTTTCGGTGGCAAACTTGTCGAGAGGGGTTGCTTTTTTAAGCCATGTTGGATTATCTGTCTGTTCTGGCGTCTGGCTCTTTGGAATACCTGTCGGACATCTCGACCGCCAAGGACTTTCGTTTGGCTATGACGCTCGACCTTCTTTTCTCCACCAGAGATTCCGCTGCCATTTGCCTTGACTTTTCTATTTGGGTTAGGGTTGTTTGGTTTCCTTGGGCTTGTTTGCCCGTTTCTGCTTTGGGCCCTGTTGTCCTTCTGTACTCTAGGCCCTTCGACTCCTTTTGTTTGTATTCGGTGTTTGATTTAATTAATCTTTTATTTCAAAAAAAACAATATAAAAATGCTGCAAACATATGAAACAAACTCAAAAAGATGGTGGTGGAAGGCTTAGGAGCCGAAAGTTTGTAGAAAATACACATTACTATTATTATAATTAAGAGTGAATTATATCACATGTTATTCGGTTATCAGTAAGAATATAAATGAGTTATTTATTTTTTAAAATTTAAAATAAGTGACTTAGTTAATAAATGTTACAAGCATGTTAATTTGCTGTTAAAAATTAAACAGGTTAACTTTTTAATTACAATCAATAATCAGATTGTTATAATCAGATCACCTCATTGTAACTAAAACTTAATTTTTGTGTATACTTAACGATAAAACGATATTTTTATAATGATATAGTAATTGAATGGCTCGTTTATAATTTGAAAAATTCAAGTAACTATTTGTAATCTTACTAATAATTGAATAACTCGGTGTGTAAGTTAGCCTATAATTAAAAAAGAAGAAGAAAGTGAGGCCTAGAGTCTAGACACCTATTCTCCAATACTGAAGGAAGAGTGTATCTTATTTACAGGTAAAAGACAATAGCAGTTTGAGAATTGAGAATAACAAAGTTGATACTATATATAGTAATATGAAAAAATATTATTTATTCTTTTTCGGTGTCCTTATTTATGCCTCTAATACTAAAAAATAATAAAAAATTAAATTTTAAGCACTACCCTAAATTCTAACTCATAAACCTTACACTTTACACCTTAAAAAATACACTCTAACCCAAATTCTCTTAACCCTAACCATAAACTCTAAATTTAATTTTTAGTGTGAAATCATAAATATGGCACTAAAAAAAGATAGAAGATTTCTATTCTAGTTACATAAATGATTCTTTTAAGGGTTTTATAATATGGGTTTTAGACCAACCGTGTGAGCCTGCAATCCAATAGTGGTCAAGTATAGGGCAGATGTTTGTTACAAGTTTTAAAGTTATTTCATGTTCAAGATAAGAATCAAATATTCGACTACTGATTAAAGTAAGATAGACTCTTACTATCTCTCCTAAGCCTCGCGGTTGAGTATTTTTTATACAATGGCTAAAATTAGTCATAATCTCCTTTGTCCTTAAATCAAAGGTTGTTATACACTTAAACATGCTGGAATTCATTATCTTTTAGATGTTATGATAGAAACGTTACTAACTGAATTAAGACTTAGTCGACATAGTATATATTTGTCTTCGAATTAGTCATTATATCATATATAAATTTTTTGATGATGTGGAAGAAAAGGGAAAAAATAACTGATGTTAGCATTTTAATTATGATAAAATAGCTGACGTTAGCTTAATAGTTTGATATTGTTTTTTCACGTTCTGGTGAATTTGAAAAAAAGGAAGTTTGAAGGCTAAAAGAGGCACAATAAAAGTTTAAGAACTAAGATGACTAAATTGTTAAAAGTGGAGGACCAAAATATTATTCTTCCTTGAAAAATCCATATCTCACTCACACTATCCGAAAAGTCAGTTTGGTCCTACTTGATTGTTTAGCTTAGTTTACAAATACAATATAAATACATAAATTAGAGAATATGTCCAAACCATTTCCATAAAACCTTAAATACTCTAATTAGAAGCTTTATCTTCATCTCTATGATCTATCACTATCATCATGTGAATTCAATCAAATTTATATAGTTCCAAACCAGCCCTTATTTCATGGTTATCATTTATGGTCAAATATATTTTTTAAACCACTAATATCTAATTTATTGACTGATCAATTTGGATTAGATATCACATAGGTTTATTATGAGAACGATCCTTTTCATCCTATTTTGTTTCATTTATAAAATTAGGATTCGAGCTCCTGACCTTGCTTAACTTAAATATATTAATTTGAGTAGGATTTAGAGGTGCTTAACCTAAATCTTCATGGAAACACAAAAAATGAAAGGATAGTGAGCAAGATTACATCAACTCCCACAAAGCATTATCCTACTATTCATTCGAACTTTACCCTCTATTTCTTATGGTTAATTATATCTTGTCTCTGATATTGGTTTCTGACTCCGCCCTGTATAGCACATGATAAAACAACTGGTAGTTGGTATTACTTTGATTAGGTAAAGATTAAGGACGGAAAGCAAAATGTAATTATTTCCTAAACATGTCATTAGCATTTTAATTATTAGTGTGATTAGTGAAACGAGATATAGAATCTAATCATCATGGAAATTAGTGGGGTATAGGAAAGAAGAAAATTAAAGTAATTAAAGCAAAACACTTTTGGATATTTTGTGATTTAATGGGAAAAGGTGGTGTGATATTGTAGCATGATTAAGCACAATCAAATAAAAAGCTCAATGCTTCATTGTGAAGATTGGAAGATACTACTTGATTAACCTTATTAAAAAAAAATTATAAGAAATAATGAAAAATTCATTAATTAAATACTTCAAGAAATATAAGAAAAAGGGTATTACAATTTTGTCTTCATGTTGCCTTTTTGAAGCTAAAAATATCATAAACATGTAGCCTTTTCATATTGGTAGTGCTAGTAGGCATTTTCCTATTGAAAATGGCAATGGAGTTTGCAAAAGACCAATTAAATTAGAATTCTAGGTGCTATACCATATTTAGATATGATGAAAGGTGGTAGTGTAATGTTGACATAAAATAATAAAATTAGGTCGAGATTAAATTAGGCCATGTGGTGTAGACCGTCAATTTGCATAAGTGGAAAGATTCTCTTTTTTAAAATATGCTTCTTCTCTCATCGAATGGTTGCAAAGAGTTCTCTGCATTCAACTATATAAATTTCATTTAGTTTTACGTTTTTCAAATATAATGGTAAATTGATAATTGAGACTATTTTTTTTTATTTCATAAAATCTCTTTATTCTCTACTATTAATTTTAGTCATCCATTTACATTCATTCAAAACAAAAATCATATGTCGGTGTCTTTATTTATGCCCAAATACTAAAAATAAAATTCTAAGCATTGACCCTAAATTATAAATACTAAATCTTAAACCATAAACCCTAAAATCTACACTAAATTTTTATATGTTGAGACATAAATATAAGCACACAAAAAACATAAAATTTATGTTTTACTCATGATTCATCCAACAATCTAAAAAAGTGTAAAATTTAAAAACTTTACGTGATGTAAGAGGATCATACATCAAATATATATATTTGTGTCTATATATATATATATATATATATATTATGATATAAGTTCAAAGATGAACTTTTGAAAGCCCTTTGTTTAAAAGCAAAACACAAAGGAACACTTAGGGTTCCATCAGAAAAATCATTGTGCCACATTTGATGTATCTATCTGATAAAGACATGCTGATCTGAGAAGAGAATTACAGCAAGATTTCAGTAGGCCAATGGTTTAATTTTGGGGGAGAAGAATCTTAGCTGTATGTGTGAATCGTGATCTTCCACTCCATTGCAACACTATATATATATATATATATGAATGAAACGAATGTTTAAAATTAACAGTAAAATATATAAAAATTATCACTTAAAAAAATAAATTAATTTCAATTATCTATTTTTTTATTTAACGGTTCAAATAATGTATAAAATTTTAAAAAAATTATACCGCAGAAAACATTTATATATATATAATATTTGAATAAAAACAGAGAATCTGCATGTGGGTCATTTTTCCCACTCTTTCAAAGCTTCTTTCTGTTGTAGTTTTTTAATCACTTCTCGAAGCTTTGATTAGACAGTCGTGGGAGCTTGGCTTTTCTCCATGATATAAAGTGTACTTTGTCCCAACCTCAACACTACGTTTAAAGTATAGGTCCACATTTCATTACAAAAGATTCTACTATCTAAATAATAGTTAGCTCATAGATAATATAAGGCATGTTTCTTAAACAAGTTTTGGGCTAAAATAAGAGATTTGAATATTTTTAGAGGTTTAACTAGTCAAATCCGTTAATTTGAATATTTGGTAAATATAGAATTGTAACGGCGGATTGGAGTGAAACCTCTCAATTGAAAAGGTAAGAGCTTTTGAGGTGAAAAGATTGAATATAAGAGTTATAAAGACCCTTTTGTTTCGGAAAAAAATTCTCTAAATAACCTAAATTTGCATAACTAATAAAATTTAAAATTAGTTACATAAACAAAAAATTAATATATGCAACTAAAATTTATAATTAATGAAATTATATTAAAAATATAATAGCATAAAGAAGAAATTAATATGTATACATATATATCTAAATTTAATAATTAATAAAATTATATTAAAAAAATAATTTCGTAAATAAGAAATTAATATAAACATCATTCAAATATATTTGGTAATGTTATATTAAGAATTAATTTTTATATTCTAATTAATATTAATAGATACAAAATAATGATAACGAATAAATTATTCAAACAAGTATTGAATATAATCATGTCCTTATATGTAATTTTGTTGGTGCAAATAATCAAACAACTATCAGTTTATTTAACCAAACAATTTTATACAGTCAGCTAATGCAATCCGATATCAGCTGTGAGTTAATGTAATATGCTATCAACTAATCTTATCCATCTATTCCACTCATCCAATGACCATAAATTAACTAAACACTTTTGTACAATCAGCTAATGCAATTCGCTATCAGCTAATGTAATATGCTATCAGCTATCAACTAATCTTATCCATCCATTTTACTCATCCAATGGTCATAAATTAGTGTTTAATTGTATTCATCCATTTTACTCATCCAATGGTCATAAATTAGTGTTTAATTGTATCCATCAATTTCACTCATCCAATTGTCATAAATTAGTGTTTAATCTTATCCATCTATTTAATTCATCCAATGATCATAAATTAATGGAAAACTAATTGAGTTTTACATAGTATATAAGTGGATCCTAACCCTGTACATGTGTATGTGAGATTCTCTTACACCATGTAAAACTTAAAAGTTTTACACTTTTTTTACTGTGAGATGAGGGTAAATAAATGATTGAGATAAACAGTAAAAAATAAGAGATTATTAAGAAAAAAATAATTTTATCCATTAATTTATTTTCATCCAACTGTCTAAAAATTAAAAATCTAAATGAATTTTAGACAATGTAAGTGTATTCTATGTGTATATATATATATCAAACAATGAACATTCAATCATTAATCCGTATGAAGAAATAAAATAAGTCAAATATAATCATTAATCTTTCTCGTTATCGTTTCATAACTTGGGAGATTCCTTTTTTCCTTTCGATGAAATCCATTTGTTATCATTTCCATGTAATTGTAGGTCATGAACCTTGATTCTTTTGCTAAGCATTAAGTGTTTCTCATCCAATTGTCAATTGTTTCTTTACTTTATTATTTCCTTAAAAAAGCCAACAATTCAAAGAAAAAAAAATCAAAATATAACCACTTTAAAAGGCAACTGAGGGTAAATTAAATACAAGGACTATCTTGAAAATAGTCTTATCTATAAAGAAATTTGTTCAACAAAATTAATTATGAGTCGATTTAACGAGATGATACACTAAGTTCTTTAAATGAGGTCAATGATAGGGATTTTAGAATTGTGAAGGAAATAAATTGATTTCAGATAATCACCCTATGATAGGCTTATATACTGTTTAATTTAGATTTGCCGGTCAATAAATCAAATATCAATAGTTTAAGAAAAAACATGACAAAAAGTGTAAACAAAGTGAAAATGAATACTAAATTAGTTTAAGTGATATGGGTTTTGCACATACTTTAAAATGAATAATGTTTTGAATGTTATGCTAAACTTGATTAGCATTATTTTATTAGAGGAAACACCAACTTTGAAAATAATGTTATGCTAAACTTGATTAACACTATTTTAATAAAATAAATAAATGAAAAGCATCATTAGCAATGAATAGTTTTTTATGATGAAATGGAGAAAGGCTTTACACACTCCTTAATGCACACAAGTTTATTTGGTTTGAACTACAAAAAGTATAGTTTTTAAATATAAGTTCACCACTTATTTTGTAGATAATATTTTCAAATTAGTTGGGACTTTTATAACATCTTAATAGCTCTAGGCTTAAAATATATATTTAATATATATACAAGTTATTAAGTATTTTAACATTTTTATTAATGCAGTTAATCAACCAGTTTTGAATCGAATTAACTAATAATCAAACTAAAAATCTTTAACGGTCGAACATCTGATTAACCAAATAAATTTCGGTTCGGTCGATTAATTCGTTCTAAACCGAATAATAAACACTCCTACCCACTTAACAAAGTCTTTATAAAATTTTCTAAATTCTAATATTGTAATCTAAATTTTCTGATTCCGTCCTAAAAATAAAATTAACATCTTAAAAACACCCCACCGATGATGGTTTGCCAAGCAAGATCAACCCAAGTTGATTTCCAAAATCCATTGCTAATTTCTTTTTTAGGAAAAAAGGAATTAGGTTTTGTTTTTCATCGTTACGAGTGGATGGCAAAAATCCCCCACCAAAGCAAATGGGGATGAAACAATTAGGGTTGTTAATAAAAAAGACAATTAAAAAGGAGAGATTAGTGGGGAGAGGGGGGGATGGGGGCTTTCAGGTACACCTGAATCAACTCAAAAACAAAGATGATAGAGCGCTTATCCCACCATTTTCCCTAGATAAGATTAGATGCGAAAGGTTATGGCAAACCTTGCAAACAAGTCTTCGAGTCTAGTTCAATTTTAGTTCGAATTTGTGATGATTTAATTCGCGTATCGGGTCAGGTCATGTCAGTTCAATTGATTTCGAGTCGGGTCAATATCAAGTCAGTAGGAGATTAGTTGATTTCATTCAGATTTTCAGGCCGTGTCAATTTTTTACATCCTTATATGGCTTAATAAAACTAGTATATTTGACTTTTTGGTAAGTTGTGTGGAAGTTCACGTATCATCTTTCTTTATTTCTTTTAATATATTTTCTTTATTTTATGTTGCCTTCGGTTATGGTGAAATCTGCTCAGATCCATTCAGTTCGGTTGAAAATTGGTTCGAGTCCATTCTGGTTCAACTAAAATTTGGGTCAATTTCAGTTTGGTTCGATTTATTTTGGTTTTCAGATCAAATTTGGATCATCATGTTTGGGTTGATATCGGATACCGGGTCAGGTGAATCGGTTTGGATCTCAAGTCAAGTTTGCTAGGTATAGGATATGGTCAGAAGGGTGAGTATTCGATCAAGTCGAGTTTATGATTTTTTATTTAAAATTTAATTGAAAAAATTATAATGTTATGGTATTAATTGGTCCCAATTTAAACGTTTGTCTATAACTATATACGACATACATATATCAGGCAAATTAAAAGACTCGACTCGTATTTAAAAATAAATCTACTTAATTATTAAAAAAATTTGAATTATTCGAGTATTATTTTATAATTTAAGATTTTTTTAATTTATTCTTAATTAAGTTTTTTCGTGTTGAATAGAACCCCTAATTAGCAATGGCCAATCACATGCAACTTAAATCTTTGCTTAACTTAGAGTTTAGGTTAGATACCGAATATACATGTGTATACACATATGAACCGAAAAGCAAGAGCCTACATGGCCAAAATAACACTTTTAACTGACCTAAAAAGGGTACAATTATTGGGTTTTTTAAAAGATTTTCCTTTTTTTTTTGTCAATATCGTAAAAGCGCAGTGATTGGGTTTTCTTTATTTTCTAAATATTTATCGGAACGAGTCTAATAATTAATTTTTTATTTTTGTTGATTCAGGTTGGGGATAGGCCTCATAAATTTTAAAGTAATTTCATACTCAAAACAAAAATCAAACTCTCAACCATTAATTACGGTAAAAAAGACTCTTATCATCTCATCTAAGTCTCGTGGTTAGTGATTAAGGTCTTGTTTGGTACGAAGAGTGAAAAAGAGAATGGAAACCAAGTTTAAGTACATAATTAACCACTTTCTTACTTTAAATCTTAACCATTTAATTAATCTAATTTTTTATTATTTCTCTTTTTCATCCTTCATACTAAGCACGGCCAAAGTGTATTTTTGCTCAATTAGGTACTTGAACTTGGGTTCTTAATTTCAATTGGTACAAGAACTTGACCTTTTAGTCCAAATCAATATCTACGTTAAATAATTTATTTCAACTATGAAGTCAAATTCAGGTCTTAATTAGACGAAAAAATTTAAAAAATAAATTAAACTTTAAAAATCAAGTTTTGATATCTAATTAAACAAAAAAAATAAATGAAAAATGTATATTTATTCAAAACAAAATAGCTAGCTGTAGAAGAGTGAAAATAGTTTTAAAATTTCCTTTTTCTTTTCTAAGTTAGTGAATAGTATGTCCAGAGGAAACTTTGGGTGTGTTTTTTTTTCTTTATTATAAAACGAGGCCCAGTTTTAGGCCCATGGACCACAGATTAGGGAACATGGAAAGTTACAGTCATTGGGCCAGACCCAAAACTTCAACTATTATTTCTTCCATAGTGTTTTAGGTTGAACAAATTAAAATGAATTTGGTAGAAAGAAGCCTAAATCTGTCTAAACAATATGCGATAATGTTGAAAATTTTCATTTTTTCATAAATTTAAAAAATAGAGGGGCGTGAAAATTGATTTTCCTCTAAATAATTTTTATTTTATTTTTTAATGAAAATAGAAACTAAGCACTAAAGCTTAGGGATCATACGGATCCTAAATGTTACAATTCTCATGAAGATTTTCCTCTAAATAACCTGTGCATTTCCACGGCTCATCTTTCAGTCTTGGTTAACGGCTCACCTTCTAACTCTTTCACAATCAGCCGTGGGCTTAGACAAGGGTGGTCTATTATCTCCGCTATTATTCAACATCGTTGCCGAGCAGGGGCGGAACATAGTAGGGGGAAAAGGGTATAGCCCCGGCCAACTTTTTCTTTTTTATTAGGAATAAAATAGATTTTTTTAGAAAAAAGGTAAAATTAGCTCTATAATCCATTAAAAATTTGTAAAATCTTAGTATGACCCTCTCAATTTTTTAATTTCATTTTGGTCCCATTATAAATTTCTAGTTCTGCCCTTGTTGTCGAGGTTCTCAGCTCTTTATTGAGTAATGCTGCATCTCTCGATTTCTTTAATGGTGTCTGCATTAGCAATAGTTTGGATGGCATAACTCACTTACAGTTCGCAAACGACTTAATTATACTCTGCGTAGCAAGTGAAGAGGTTTCGAGCTTGCTTCAGGCCTTAAGCTCAATTTGAAAAAAAGTCCAAATTGACTGGCATTAATCTGGAAGACACGCTAGTTGATTCTTGGGCTTTGTGCACAAGCGAAAAACTCCCATGCGTGCATTCGGCCATTCCATTACGCCATCAACATTTAACATGCACCACTATACTCAACTTTACAAAACGAGACAACAATTCTCGTCTGCCTGACGCGAGTCTCGTGCCATTTTTCTACTCAATTCCAACGCTGATTCGTGTTCTTCATACTCGGGGGTCAAAAACTGCGCTGTTCTGATATCACCAAATGTCCAAACCAGCACACCAAATAGTAGTTCCCAAACAACATCCTCGTTTGCAAAATAGTTAGGATGGGACAGATTCTTAAGTAACCAGTCCTTAAGGCCATACAATGTTTTGTTGCATACAATTTTCACCAACTGCTGCAATATGTAAAAGAACATTGTATGGAAACAAATGCTGAACACTTGATATGTGTGTTCACCTAAAGTCCCCATATTATTCAACCATGCATCATAACAAAAGTCCACGATATATTCGCTACCTACATTCCAGATAATGTTTTCCATACTAACAGTGACGAAATTTGGGGTAAAAGTTTGGGGGGTCAATTTAAATTTTTGGAGGCTTAAACTAAAATTTTCAATTTTTTGAGGGTTCAACTAAGATGGTAGTAATGATTTTGAGAGATTTAATAAGGATTTAATTAGAAATTTTAAAATTTTAAAGCTCAATATGATTTTTTTTAAAAATTTAGAGCCAAATTAAATTTTTTATATTTAAGAGGTGAAAATCTAATTTTTTAAAATTTTGGGTGCCATATGGCCCTCCATTCCTTTGTTAGTCCCCCCTGCATACTAATTCCCTTCCATAATCTTGAGCAGTTCTGCGATTTTAATTGGTCCGGATATCATTAAAATATTTGTATTTTGACCTCAAGAGATGAAACCATAGCTGATCTCTAGTTTGCATGGCATGAGCAAGAATCGCAACTAACAATGCTTTCGCTAGAGTAATCCAACCAGCTAAGAAAACTGTCCGAGCTGTGTTAAATGACTAATTAGAGATGACAACGAGGCAGGGCGGAATGAGTTTTTGGGTGTCCCGATTTCGACCTGAAAATTAAGAGGTCATACCTGACTTCGACCCTCCCCAGTATGTGGAAGGAGTAACCGGCCTATAAATAAAGAATCTTGTCCTGCCCTGACCCCGCCCTGCCCTATATATATTTTTTGAAAATAATAAAAAATGTAAATGTTGAAAACTAATAATAATACTTTTTTTATTATTTTTATTAAATTGGTGTTAAATTAAAAGTTCATTTTAGCATGAAATGATAGTGATTTAAAGTACCACAACAATGCAAGTGATAATTTGAAGACTTTTTCAAGTACTCGGAGACGGTTGCCAGTGGCTTTAGTCGACTGATTATAGTTTCGAGCAGGTGTGGATTGAGAAAGGGTAAGTGATATATTCTGGGCAGTGCAAAATGAAAATGAAAGGTTAAAAGTCGAATGTTCTGACTTTGAAAAAGGGAAACTAAAAAAAATTAAAAACCCTAATATGATATATATTCGCGTCGGGTCGGGGAATTTTTATCCTAAACCCGATTCGACCCAGCCTCGAGACAGACATGCTCTCAACCGGCCTGCCTCGCTCCGAACTCGAAATTTTGAGGAAAAAAAGTCCCTATAGGGTCGGGTTGGGACCCGCCCGGTTCGAGTTAAATTGCCATCCCTACGGCTAACTGTGACTGGTGGTCGGCAAAATTCGATTCGACTGGAAAAAATTGAGTTATTCAACTCGACTCGATGCAAAAAAAACCCGACTCGTTTTGACTTGACTTATAATTTCATAAACTCGACTCGAAAAAATTTCAAGTAAAGTTTGAGTTATGAAATGGAAATTCAAATAACTCGAAACTTTAGTAATTAGTTGATCAGATTTCATATTCGAGTCGAGTATGTCAATTCTGCATATGATATATTCTGTATATCACATGAAAAATATGAATAAATTATATGTATATCGTATATACATATAGAAAATTATTGAAATTGGAATCAATATGTATTATGATATTATAAATAATTACAATTAAATTTGTACAGAAACTCGAAAACTCGATTCGATTAAAAAAATTTAAATAAAGTTTGAATCGTAAAGTAAGACTTGTAAACTCGAATAGCTCAAAAAATTTTAACTCAACTCAACTCAACTCGACCGAACTCTCAACCTTAATTGTGACAAGTTGTTGACTAATTTTTAGCGTGTTAAAACGACATTTAATGGTCGCGCATACTGTGGATTGTGTGGAGCCGAAAAAGTGGATGTGGACCACATTCTCCTATTGATTTAGATGTTAGAATTTATGTTTCAAAATATTATGATTAGAAACTTAAATTTTAAACATTAAATATTAAATCAAGACTACACTTATGAATTTTAATCTAAAAAAATACTAAAACTCTGAATTATATTATTAAACACTAAACCTAAAATAGAGATTTTGAGGTAAAAAAATTAATTTCTATTTTTTAATTTTTATTGATAAGAATAATACATATTTATAGTATACAAAAGTACTTGATCTAAAAAAATAGATAAAATCAGTAGCTAATTTATTGCACATAATTATTAATAAATCTCTAAATTACAGCGGCTAAAAATTAGGGAATGTATTATTCTTATCAATAAAAATAAAAAAATAGAAATTAATTTTTTTCAATTGGGCCTCGAGGATAATTATCTTGGTAGAAGCAGTTCGGCATTTAAGTTTTGCAGGCACTTCAGCATACATATTTGAAACAATAAGTTTGATACCTGTTTATAAGCATTTAGCATTGAGATATGCCTTTTGCTTTTGTATGTTTTTTAGCAGGCAATTTATCTTATTAGCTACTAATATCTGTACATTAACTCAGGAGACACTTTCCGGAAAATGCAATGTAGTTTGCATTTCAAAGGATAGAAGAAATCCACAACCCTCGGATCAAGACCTTCAAATGGCTGACTTTGTATTTTATCGTACTTTTGATGTCAATCGATGCATTATCGTGGAAAATAAAATTGCTGGAATTGATGGTATTCATTCTTCAATCATCTAATGTTACTCCATTGTGGTTTCTTGTGCAATGCGGGTTGTATTACGTGCTGATGTTCTTGTTTCTGAAATTGTTGCAGTTGAATTTCTGTTTAACCAAATGTGTTCTCTAAAGCACTCTTCTATTCATAACTCTGATGCCGACGATAAACATACCGGTGAGATTGCTAAGGCGATAACCGAAGAGACCAAAGACTCCAAAGCTGATGAGAAATTGAAGTCCTGAAGATAAATCGAGATGTAATGGGGCATCAGAAAACTCTTCAACGAAGCTGAAGGTGGATGATGAACTCACAAAACCTTCTTGCAAGTCGACCTATGAGTCTTCTTCAAGGCATCCGAACGATGGCGTCGAAACCAGTGCCGAAGCATCGGAAGTTGTTAATAGGGCTGATTTTGTAAGTGGTGTTTTGGAGTTGTCTCCTTCTTTCCTTTCCTTGTCTTTCCCTTGGAACGTGGAGTTCTAATGCACAACAAGGTAAAAATCATTGGGGTTGAAATTATTTGATAAGCAAGTCATGATAAAGGAAGTCATGGTCTTATAATGTTGAAAACCAGCATTAGACCTTCATTGCCTCTCGAAGTGACTTGATTCTTTCCGAGAACGGTACAATACCCGATGGTCGATTTTCGGTCTATTTTGGAACCTGCCCCGTCGGCATCTTTATCGGCTTCGGGTATAAGATTTCTTCCGTTAGAAGTAGGAGACACTTTACCCTTTTAAGTATCTTAGTATTTTAAATACAGCTTCAACATGGATTTTTTTTTGTAGGATCATGCATGAATTGATTTGATTTCAATTCTTTTTTTAATATATTTTAAGTCTTGAATTTGAAATAGTTTGTTGTAAAATCCGAAGTATTCAAAATTTTTGAATATATCTCAAGCTTTTTTTAAGTCTTGGAGTTTTCATATAAAAAAAATAAGCACAAGTCGAGTCGGATTGTGTGGAAAATGAGATCGACTCGAATTGGGTTCGAGTTTATAATATAAAAAAGATACTCAACTTGACCGGAGATAATAATATAAATTTCTCTTTATATATTTAAGGATAATTTCTATAATGTTCCCAATTATGACCATTTCTTGTAGCTATGGAAATCAAAATGTGGCGGAGGCAGAGCTCAGGCAGAGAAACCATCACATTAGGCCGGAGAAACACGCAGCGTTGCGTCAAAGACAGCCGCTCCGAACCAAAATGGACGACGTTTTGGAAGAAAATCAGAAGAAGAGAAAGGAAGAAGATCTTCACTTCTTCCGGAGGCGCATTCCAAGCTTCTTACAACCCGAACGAATACTCCCAGAATTTTGATCAAGGCACGGCATCGGCTGAGCCTGATAATCTTTCTTGTTCTTTTTCGGCTCGGTTTGCCGATCCGTCCAGGCTCTCGAGGATGCAAACATGAGCGTTTTCTGCAATGATGTAATTAAGAAGTTAAAATAAGAATCTAATCTCATGGAATGCGGGAATAGCTCAGTTGAGAGAGTGTCAGACTGAAGGTTGCGGGTTTGATCCATGCTCACCGCAATTGTAATTTATTCATTTGAAAATAGAATCCATTTGCATACAGTTTTCTCACTTTCCCACTGTTCAGCAGCAAAAACCCAGAAATGTTCTGTTTCAAAGCATGTTTGAATGTGTTTTTCTGGGTTGATCTCAATATTAAGTGAACAACACGAGACAAGAAACAGAAACATGGGATGTTTCAACTTTTGCTTGTTCTTTGCTTTATTCATAAGTAGAAGAATCTTAAAGTATTGTGTTTTTTCTTCATATTTTAATTATATATTCGGAATCGAGTACGAATATCGGATTCAGGTAAGTATTTCATGTGTATGGTTAAATTTTTCTTATTTTTTTATGTATTTGGAAGACCTGTAGAGATTATATCTCTGTATCTATGTCCTATGCGAAATTAAATACAAATACTTTAAAAATAAAATAAAAAGTATGATCAACTTATTAACTAGTAATGTCTTGAAGGCATGTTCCACTGTCTCAACCTCCAACCCAATTTAACTGCTGCATGTTCTGTGACTGAGTTCTTACATATATATTAAAAAAATTTAAATACCAGCATCCACTAATTGGCCTAGTGGCTAAGGATACTTATCTTGTATGAGTTCGAATCCCGATATGAAAATGTAATACTCACTATTTAATCAAAAAAATATTAAATACCAACTATCAGTTTGTATCCCGGTATGAAAATGTAATACTCACTATTTAATCAAAAAAATATTAAATACCAACTATCAGTTTGAATCCCGATATGAAAATATAATACTCACTAGATTCATAAGAAAGGTCAAAGGTTCAAATTCTAGCGTTGTGTGAATAGAATAAATTGAATTGAGAGGATTACTCTCATAATGAACCTTTATAATATATCTGATTCAAGTTAATCAGCCAATGAGTTAAATACCCTTAGTTATAAATAAAGGGTAAACATCACCGTTGGTCACTAAACTATTCTCGTTTTCCTATTTTGGTAACCAAACTATTATTCTGTGCAAGATCGTCACAAACATTATGTTTTTTCCTATTTTGGTTATTAATGTTACATCTTTTTTCTATTTTGGTCACCAATTTATTTGTTTCTTTCCTATTTGGTTCACTAAACTATTCTCGCATTTCTTTTTCCCCCTTAATTTTTTTAAGGACGGGTGACCAAAATAGAAAAAAAACGTAACATTAGTAACTATGCTAGGAATAATAGTTTGGTGACCAAAACAGAAAAACAAGAATAGTTTAGTGACCAATGGTGATGTTTACCCCCAAAAAACACTGAA
This sequence comes from Hibiscus mutabilis, assembly GCA_019671005.1. Taxonomy (NCBI): domain Eukaryota; kingdom Viridiplantae; phylum Streptophyta; class Magnoliopsida; order Malvales; family Malvaceae; genus Hibiscus; species Hibiscus mutabilis. The sequence goes on from CM033715.1 coordinate 991,773, forward strand.
ATGTCCTAATCTCTAGAAATGAAGAACTTCAACTTGAGAACCATGTGGCATTGGCAGCACCAAGCCAGTTATGATGATGGGATCCCCTCCAACCCTCTTGTCAGCCATTAAATCATTGCTCCAAAAGTCAATCAAGCAAAAGCAAGCATATTTTCATTTCCTTTTCTCTTGATCTAAAAACAAATAAAAAAAGAAGAAAGCTAGATGATTATTCATTCCTGGTAGTTAACTAGTTTTAAGAGGTTCCTTTCATGATGACATAGCCTTGATGCATATTCATCTCCAAGCAAGGAGTAATCATTTCTTCTTTATCATACACATTTGATATTTCTATGACATCAATTAGAAATCTTAATTCATCAAAAGTTTATAAGAAAACAAAATCAGGGCAACTTTAGTTTTAATTTGCATCCTAAATGAATGGCTTTAGAATCATGAAACCAACTAGATTTGGATAACATATAAATATATGACAGTTGTATTCCAAGGCATGTCAATACCATGACCTTAGGTTACCACCAACCAAATATTCTAATGAATGTAAACATAGTTGCATTGACTCGTACCTTGGGGATCCGATCTCAGTGCCATCGCTACTGTTTTTAATCTCACCAGAATCGATTTCACCGCCCGTATCAATATCGGTCTTTATTTCAATCGGCATTGGATGAATTTGTGCGATGTTAAAGCCTAAAGTAGGCCGGACCGGAGAGATTTTGAAGCCTAAGAATAGGTGAGCTTATGTCATAACAGCATTAGTACTTACCAATAATCTCTGCAAGAACAAAGGCCACCCTTGAACTGGTGAAATCTGTTAGCATCTCTCACCACGAAAGCAACCTTGACGATTTTCGACAAGCACTTGATGAAATCATGACAATCCCCACAAATTCTCAAGTTCTTGAAGATCCGTATCACTCTTGGTTCATCCCAACCACCATGGAGAAGAGCCAATCCGATCGCTAACTTCTCACTGTGAACCCTCAAGTTCTCGACTTTCGATTCCTCGTCTATATCACGCAATGCAAATTTCACTTCGTGAATATAACCCAATTCTTCTTTCATCCTTTGCTCCATCTCCTTCAACACTTCATGAATTTTGTCTATCATCGGGTGAGTGTTGTCTCCTCCATAGAAAAAGTGGACCACCTTGTCAACCTCCACCCAACTACGCCCTGCCACTTTCCTTAACCCCTTTGCTTGTGCCAGTTCTCTTACTTGCTCGTACTCCTTCCAGTATCCAGCCTCCGCGTAAATGTTTGATATCATCACATAGTTTACAGGGTTTTCGCCATCCAATGTCAAAAGATTTTTGCCCACTTCTTTCCCTAGTTGCAAGTTCCCATGCACCCTACATGCACTCAGCAATGTTTGCCATATCCCCACATTTGGCTTTAATGGCATGCTTTCAATGAGATCCTTGGCTTCTTTCAAGCGCCCATCTCTACCAAGAAGATCAACCATGCAGGCGTAATGCTCTATCCCAGGTTTAATCCATCGATTACGACACAACTGTGAGAAATATTCTTCGCCTTCCTTAATGAGTCCTGAATGACTACATGCTGAGAGTGTAGCCAAATAACTCACCCCATCAGGCTCAATGTTATTCAACTGCATTTCGTTAAATAAACGAATCGCCTCTTCGCCAAACCCATGTTTTCCATACCCAGTGATCATTACTGTCCAAGAAACCACATTTCTTGTTGGCATTTTGTTGAAGAGTCTTTCGGCTTCGTCTAGGAGTCCACATTTAAGATACATGTCAACGATTGAATTGGAAACAGATATCTCTAAACCAGAAGGAATCTTAATTGCATATGCATGCATTTGCTTGCCTTGCTCCACAAGTGCAAAATCAGCAAACACTCCCATCATACTTGATAGAACGAAGCCATCCACTCGCATGCTGCTGTTTTGAAGCTGCTTAAACAACTCAACGGCCTCTGCCAAATTCCCTCCTTGAGCATACCCCAGAATCAATGCACTCCAAGATATCACATTCTTCTCTCCAATCTGATTAAACACCATTCGAGCCGCGGCCAAGTTCCCACATTTCACATACAAATCAATAAGAGAACCTGCCATGGCTGCTTTACCGGAAAACGGAAATCCACTAGTGATCAAAAAGCCATGAATCATTGATCCTTCCCGAATCTTACCAAGACAACTACATGCTTTCAACATGGTTGTTAATGTATACTCATCCGGTATCTGTCCATTTTCTAGTATTCTATGGAACCAAAGTAAAGCTATTTCACCCTGGCCAGCAACCGTATACCCTGCTAGCATCGTGTTCCAACTTATTAAATTCTTAACCGGCAAAGAATTAAACATAGCTGCCGCTTCGTTGATTCTTCCGCATTTCGAATACATATCAACTATTGAATTCCCCACCACAGGGACACCATCAAAACCAGATATTATACTCATACAATGAATCTGCATCCCAATCTCAAGAACATTCAAAATCCCACAAGCTTTGAAATTTGTGGAAAAAGTGTACTCATTTGGCTTTAAACACGAAAACACCATCTGAAAGAAAAGTGACAATGTTGCCCTGGCATTACCGTTTTGCAAATGGCCACACATGAGCGCTGTCCAAGAAACCACGTTTCTCTCAATCATTCTGTCGAACACAAGAGATGCATTGTCCATTACACCACATTTTGCGTACATATCTATAAGATCATTGCTCAACATCAAGTCGAAACCAAATCCCGTCTTCAAACTAGCTGCATGAACCTGAACCCCTTGATCAAGCAACGAGTTTTTCGAACAACATCTTAAGAGATTCGCTAATCTCTGCCTACTACTCCAAAACGGAAACAACAACCGGGCCATTGATAATCTTGCGAAACTGCGCCTCAGTTTAAGACTTTTATTCAGTTAAAAAACTCCATGTTGCATGATTACCTGAGCTACGAAGAAAACCCATGCTCATTTTTCGAAGAGTAATTTCTTGGAGACGTTGTGGTGTTCTTCGAGTAATTCTCTTCATTCTCTGGGTATATTTCATATATGGATTTGAATTTTTGGACTTAAGCCTCATTCATAATTCATATTCCGTATCTTTAAATTTTCCCAGGCTAGAACCCATTGAGATAAAAGGATGGCTTGTTCTTCCTAGAGTAATCTTGGTTAAGCATGTGTGCTAAGAGTAGGGGCGATAATGAGCCTGACAGGCTCGCAAATTACTCGAACTCAGCTCGGTAAAATTCTAGCCTAAAATTTCGAGCTCAACGAGAGGAGACCACTAGTATTATTTTCGAGCCGAACCTACTCATGATCAGGCTCAGCTGGTTATCACCCCTAGCTAAAAGTATCTATCGGAAAATAAATCTCAGTTCAAAGTATTAAACAAAGGAAATACAACCCAAAACTTCATTTAAGATAACATTGAAATACAGAAGTATAAGTTGCAAACTACACCAAAGAATACTGTTCTTAATCTATTGCAGCTTGGAAAGTCCAACAGGGAGGGCCAAAAAGATACAATATAGTCCCCAACACATGAAGAAATTAATCAAAAGAAATATGTTTTTAGCTGAGTTGTTATGTGAACGAGAGGCCGCATATGATAATTATGAGATATACACTACAATCCATGAACACCGCATCAATCGCCTTCTTTGTGACCAATCCTACCTCCAAAGTCTTGCTTAATTGCTTGGCCCAATTATTGTCATCGGCAGAAGAGGGTTTGTTCTCTTCTGCAATGATTCTTCGAGAACTTGCATGATCACCGTAAACAAGTCGCCCTATCACCAGTGTTATGTTGGTCAACAGAATGAAGTAAAGTGGCCTGAAGCTAATAATGCTCCCTAAGAATCTGTTTCCTAGAAGAGGAAACCCCAAACATACCAACACAACTAAAACAGCGACGACTACTGAACATATAAGTCGAGCTTGCCCAGATGCATCAATTGCAGAACTTATTTGCTTAGGGGTGAAAAAATTATGTTTTCGAGTTGGCGTTTCTGAATGCTGTGCTGTCCCGGGTGTGGAAATCAATGAAGTTTGATCATCTGATGAACCTGGCAGTGACTTTGCTTGACCACTTGTATCCACCACAGAATCATTTGAAGAACCGATGTTTCTATCCCGTCCGTTGGGTGTTGATTCTTCACCGATTCCACCATTATAAACACTGGGCTGACTCTGGTTAGCGTCAAAACTAGGATTATGTTTTAGCAACACAGAAGTAGAGGCTTCATCACAGACATCGGGAGAAACTGCACGGCAATAAAAACCCAAAAGCAATTAACCAAAAGAACAAGGAATCATCAATAAAACAATCGGAACTAACATCTGTCAAGAACCGAAAAAGCTATTTGATGGCGATTATTAGAAGCAAGTTTGACGCTTTCAATAACCCAAAAGCTAAAATCCTGAGAAGAGACTAGCTTTCCCAAATGCAAAATTCAGCTACCATCCAATTATCAATGCTTTCCAGAACCCAACAAGCTAAACCATAGAATATGCTTTGACGAGCTTTTCCAAATGCAAAATCCAAAAACTACAATCCAAATTCCAATCTTTCAATTCCTAGGATTCAACTAAACCCAGATCCTAAACCGACATAAAAAGCTGAAAAGATGCGTAAAAACGAAAAGGGGGGGAGAGGGAGAAAAAGGGTACCGGCGGCATGACTTGGGAAGTCGGGTGGCGGATCTTGAGCGAGAGGGACCGACGGCGGCGGCGTAGGGTTGGTGTCGATCTGGTTGTCGGAGAGAGGAGGAGGGAGGTTTTGGAGATGACCCGCAATAAAAGCCAAGCGATCGGATCCTCTTTCGAGGATTTTCCTGCGCCGACTTTCTCTGCTGCTTGTCGCCATGTTCGCACGGCTGTTGTCTGTTGAAATTTGAAATCTTTGGAATTTGGAGACCATAAACTGACCAAAGCAGGAAATCGGTTTCACTTCGGCTTTGTTTGGATTGGGCCACACTTTTGGGCTTTTTAGTGCTGGATATAAGCATTGCACTTTACACTTAATTTCTGTTTTTTTTATTTTATTTTATTTTATTTTAGGATAAACTACATAAACAGTCTCAATTTTTTTAGTCTTCCAATTATAAGAAAATTACAATATAATTATTCGAATTTTAACTGGAAGATAACCTGACAGTTAATATAAGTGGCATAATAACAATTTTAATCCCTGAATTTACATGATATTATAATTTGATCATAATAATAAATATTTTACTAATTTTGTCTCAAATTCCAAACAACAAAAAATAGAAATAGAAAGAATCATTTCTCAGTTTTATTTCATTTTTTTCTTTTTATTATGAAAACTTAAAAATGTTTAACAATTAACCACATTCGAAGAACACCTAGCGTCGTTCATTTTTTTTTTCATTTCCAACACCAGAACACGGTTCATCCAAATACATTTAAACATTTCTCATATCAGTCCAGAAATTCCATGATTTTTTTTTCTTTTAACCAGTCTCATGTTTATTTTTAAATAAAACTCTATTTTTGTTTATTTTAAATGAAGAACAACTTTCTTTTTTGTAACCCTGGGATTTTTCATTGCTTAAAATCATTATTTGTTAAATTATTGTTATATTTAGAATTAAGGATGTCATAAAAAACTCTATTTTAGAAAAAGGTGGGAGGATTGGAAGGTTTTGTTTTATCGAAACTAAGGGATTAGACTGATTAAATTTATAAGTTTTGCAGAGTAAAAATAAAAAGATTAAAATAATAAAAGTGGGATTTAAACCAAAACACACATATTAACTGACTCCTCAAGTCGGTGATGTGGTCTACATTCACCACATAAATTGTTGATGTCGAAATGAAAAGAAATCATAAAAAAAAAAGATAGAGAGAAGGAATACAGTAATTGATGACCGTTTCTGGGAGAGGAAGAACATAGTAATCATCATATTGTGCTGGTTTAAAGAGTTAAGAAAAGTCGATTCGAACATGTTTAAAAGTTCAATATCTTTGGATTTGTGTGGGTGAAAAAAGGTCAGGATAATATATACATGGTACACTTTGAAGAAAAAAAAATCAACTCTGTAGGATAAATTACAAAAACATTTAGCAACATAAAATTAGTAATTTCATACCATTCCAAACAGATCGAAACTTGAAACCAGTTGCATACTCAAATTCATTCAGAACAAACCATTCTAAAAAACATTCTAAAGAACAAACCACAGCATAATTCATTCAGAACTTGAAAATGAAGGGATTTCAAAATTTAAGATTAGAAACCCCATTGTCTCCCCCATAACATTCTAAAAAAACCCTAAAGAACAAACAACAAATTCAAAGAGAAGGAAGAAAGTATCTCTAATAAGCCTGTATTACCACCAATGCATTATTATTAAACTTTTATACTTCACCATATCAAAGTGATTATAGAACGGGTACATGTAGAAAACTGAAAACCCACTAAATTTCTAAACCTATGAAAACATCACATTTGAAAATCTTGCTCGAATCCAAGAGTTTGGAACAAAACATTCTAACCGTAACGTAAGCAGTGTAGAAAAAGAAGAACACGAAACCCATTTCCCTCCTTCCAAACAGCAGGCGGTTTACCTAATCGGAGAGAAAAAGAAAGGCACAAAAGAAAGTACCTGTAGTCTGGAGCAGTGATTCTCTTACTCTTTTTCCATGGCTTGCACTCAACATTCTTCCTCTTGAAAAAAATACAAAGGAAGAATATGATGATGCTCAATATAGCAAGATCCGGATTTTGGATGTTGGATTTTGAAATGGAAGCGATGCAAATCCAGGTTTTCAATGATGGATGCAGCAATTACGGCGATGCCTTGACGATTCTTCCCAAAAAACCAGGGACCGGAAGCGAACTGGGCGGCGGGGAAACGCAAGAAACAGGACCGGCATAAAAACCGCCGATCTTGAATTCCTTTAGCGTGACTTGCTTTTGCATCGTTTCCGGATCTGGACCCAACCGATTCGTCGAACCTAATGCCAAATCAAACTCCTCTTCGACCCTCAATCCATTGATCCTTCCAAGATCGGTCTTCTTTTTCTCCGCGATACCAGTCAAGGTCTCGCCTCGTTTCAAGATCTTGACCTGGCCCATCACTAGATTCTTCCCGGCGGATTTGGTCACCATGGATTCGGATTGCCTTCTGTTATTCGAGTGAACCCCTAGGGGAGGACTCCCCTTTCTGTTGGTAGGCTTAATCATCTTAGGGTTAGGGCTTCTACGGTGTCTGAAAGGACGGTCAAAGCCAATGGTTTCACGGCGGAACCGGTTGCGGAGACAGCCTTCGTTGCGGATAACGGTGGTTGTCATAGGATCTTTACGGAGGAAACGAAGAAATCAATAGGGCAACAATGAAGGAATTCCAGTAAACTAATTTCTGGAAAAATAATTTTACGATTGGGGGTATTTATAGGGAGTTGGATTAGGGTTTCCTGGGAAACTTGGGAGTCTCAGCTGAGATGTCAATATTTTATTGGAAAGTGGGTTAATTACGTATAAGATAGGAATTTAATCGTTGTATAATAATTTTTTTTTGAATAGAGTAAATTAAATTGAAAAAATTTTATTTATAATGAGTTTTTATTTTAATTCATATTAATTATTTATTTGAAAATTAAGCAAACTAGGCTTTATATTTTGATTTTTTTATTTTAAAAATTTTGTATTAATAACTTAAAAATAAATATCATGATAAGATTGACGTTTAATTCTAGATTATCACTATATATCGGAAAAATATAATTAATCATTTGATTTTAACTCACTAATAAATAATGTTTCTCTTTTTTATATGTAAATTATCTTAATATTTTTTATTTTAATTATTAAAGTTTCAAATTAAAACGTTTAAAAATCTTTTTGAATTATTCAAATTTTTATTTTATAACTTAAATTTTATTTAGATATTAACTATCGTGAAATTTTTATATATTTTTGTTAACCTGGATTACTTGTTTGTCTTGATCTTTTTCTAAATTTTAATTAATTTTTTTGAATAAAAATTTTAATTAATTAATATCAGAATTTGTTAAAAGTTTGTATTTACTCAACGCTCGAACTTTTATTTGGGCCTGTATATTTCTGTTATTGTTTCCGCTGCTATGATTTGTACTCTGAATTTCATAATATGACTAAAAAGGGCAGTTAATTAATAAAAACACGTTTTTTTTTGTTATTTTTCAGTTTTTAGGGCTTTGACTAAAGAGAAGATCAAGAGAAATTGAAAGAATTTTATGCTTATCACTTAAATCAACCCTAATGGTAATAAAAATACATTTTAAAGATTGAATTAATTGGGTTCACTTTGATGGCTTATGTGACACTTCACTACACTGTCGATTTTGAAATTAAGCAAACTATGCATTGATCTTTCAATTTTTAGAAATTAAATTAAGGGTAGTTATTGCATGCACAAGGCCTATGGAAAGAAAACAACTGTTGAAATTCAGTGTTTACAAAATGACTATCAGTTTTAAATTTAGAGGGTGTGATTAAAATTTAAATTCCACGTTAAAACTCTAAACCTAAATCTTAATCTCTAAAAAAATTTTAACTAGATTCTAAAAACCTTTGACTAAAAATAAACCTTAAAATTAAAATTTGTAAAAAAAATTATTTTAAAACTAAAATAAAATAAACATCAATGATTTGATTTACTCTTGATGTAAACTCACTAATCAATAACTTATTTTTCGAAATAAAGGATAGCTCATTATTTAATTAAAATTAAAATAAGATACCTAGTACCATGTGCATCATTTAGCAATACATCTCTTATCTCATGCAAGGGTTCAAACAAAACACAAAACCCTTTTTTCAAACGCCAATTTACTCGTACGGTCAGCTACTTGGTTTCCTTGCCGATACGGCCAACGTCTGACCACTGCTGCTCCTTGCCACATTTACGACTCAGCTCCACAATTACTAGATGACGTTCACAAACATGTTTTATTTTAACAAACGAGTGACTTCGAATAATCGAATGTGAGTTCGAACAATTCAAAACTGATAGAACAGTTGAACACTAAAGAGGCATTCATTGCATACTGTATAGAAATCTTAAGCCTGCAAATATAAAAACTACGCAAAACTCATTGGTCCCTCTTATTGTTTTAGTGCAATCAAATGATTGTCCAGCAACCTATCTGTTCCGAGATTTCAAGAGGAGAATCGACTCTTTTTAAGTCTTGGAAAGTTCTTGGCTACGCTTAGCAGCAGCCACAACTGCATTCATCAACGTTCCCCGGAAGCCGTTCTTCTCTAATTCATGAATGCCGGCGATTGTAGTCCCACCAGGCGATGTGACATCGTCTTTCAGCTGACCAGGGTGCTTCCCAGACTGAACAGCCATAGAAGCTGCTCCCAAAACCTGCAAAAGAATGAACCTAAATTGTCATCTCCAGAGATGGACTGAGGGGGTGCGGGGGGGGGAGCAGTCACACCCCTAAAAATTTTAAACTCCTATATTTTAAATATTTCATTTGTATTTTCTATTGTTCACAATCTAATTTCGGCCCCACTAGATTAATTTGAAAGATAATGAGAGGATTGGATAATCTTTTCAACTTTGATTCATGGAAGTAGCCTCTACCTTTCCCCTTACTATTCTTCCTTAATCAACCTACACCTACCATTGTGCTCCGCAATCGAAGTAAACCAATGTATTACTACTGCGGAAAAGCACTTCCATCAGCATATCAAGTAAAAACGGGTTTCAGGTAAGCATACATGATGAATGTATTGTTCCCATTTCTTCTACGAGATTGTCAAAGTTGGAAGGCAAGGGCATTATGGAAGATACATAATATTAAAAATAGCTAAAATACACAATTTATTTGTAGTAAACTAACATGATGTATAAACTATAAGATTTATAATTGATTTTACAGATATTAAAAGAAATAGCTAAAATACATAATTTATTTGTAGTAAACATAACATGATGTATAAAGTATAATTGACTTACAGTCTGAGAAGCCAGTCCCAATCCCCATCAGCCAAAGCCAAAGCTTCAATTGCTAAATATATATAGGCTGGACCACTGCCACTGAATATTTCGGAAACATACATCTCGTTAAACTAACTTTTGTCAGATAATTGAAGATACCACATGGTAATCATTTTCAACCTTATTCAATGGATGATATAACTTTTAAAAGAGAGAGAATTCAACCCAACCAATCAACCTCACCAATCGGTGTAAAACAAAGGGGGAAGAAAAAGGAGACCAAAATGGAAAGGATTTGCATTCGGATAATGGCATGCAGGGACTGAGGCATATTATAGGTAATCAGTTTATTTCATCTGCCGTCAAAACAACATGATACCTAAGGCCAGTGACAGCATCAAACAGTTTCTCGTCAGCTGTCCATATCTTGCCAACTGATCCAAATAATTTACTAACTAATTCCCCATCCTGTTCTGTTGCAGATCCTCCCAAGCTCATAACTGCACATTATGGAAAAAGATTAGATATTTGTATTGCCATGCATTGGTCACTAAGATGATATATGATAAAAGACTGCAAAATAAACTCATGGGACTAGAAGAATCATATTTTTACAAAACATATGAGAAAAGGATGATGATTTATCTTATGGCTCATCTTTGTTATTTATGATGTTACATATCAATACTCCTTCCTATTCTATATATGAATAAGAAATGATAAGTTGTTGTGCTTTATGATGCCTATAAAATGGGATCTCTACTGCCACCAAATGCACCCAACATGATATCAAATAAGAAGATCCCAGTTGATTGACCATGGTTATGTATGATAGCCAAATCAGACCACGGATAGTTTAGATTTTATTCTAACCTACCTAGAAAATGCTACATTGAAGATTGATACCTTTTTCAGAGACATCAACTCCAAAAAATCCAATCACATATTCACAGTGATCCATCACACAAATATACTTCAGTATTACAAAGAAACCTCAAAGTCAAACAAATGATGGTACTTCCATTAATGAAAAGCTCTACGAAAATAAAGCCAAATTGCACTACGAAGATAATCATGCTGCTTTGCCCATGTTACCAGCCCATTCCTGAACAAAGTTATAGGGAAAAATTTTATTTTATTGAAAATAAAGTCTAAAATAAGATGAAAACCTACAATTGAACAAAAAGAAAACAATAGTTTAGATTTTAGAACTCAGCAAAATGCTACATTGAACATGATAACTTTAGAATTGATTCGCTCATAAGCATTTAATGGGGGAAAAGTGATACCTGATGCTGCCATACCAACAGCAGATTTACAATGTGATCTAGTATGACCAGCCCATTCCTGAACAAAATAAAAATTATTATTTTATTGAAATAAAGTCTAATATCTGTCACTACAATTGCACATGAAGACAACAAGAGTCTCAAAGAGTACAAAGCATAAGAATTAATAGAAACTGATGATGGGAAAACTGTTGTCAATCCTATCATTGCAACTGATTTTGCATCGGTTTTGCTTTGAGAAAAAAAAAGACAAAATTGGTTTAAAAGTACTCAATGGTGCTTCATCTGAAAACATGAAATTCGGACTGAAAATTACAAAGATTAAAACTACCTATGTATTTTGAGAAACAATGAGGGGTGGATAAATTTCAATTTGTCATCAAGTATTTTGATTCACTAATTTATCAAAACCATAGATTTAAGTGTGATAACAAATATAATATAATGTTTTAATGAGTTCAATTGCATAAATTTATACTGAATTTGAGTCCAAACCTTTATTCAAATTTAAGTTAGCAAAATCTGAGGATTTAATTTGGTCAAGGATATTAATAGAAAAATTTCTAGTTGAGATCCCTAGAATGCACTAGAAAGATATTATGGCTTTCTATCCCTCCTTCCATTGTGTTTCCTTATCTTTGTTTTCTTTTGCTGAAACATTTTACATAACTTTTAGCCGCAACCAGCCTATTCATTTTAGAACAATTATCCATATTTTAAAACAATTATCCATTTAAATCTAAAACTAATACCCTCATTTAAAACCAATAATTTAAACCCTTAATCTAGTACTTTGACAAAGGTTTAAAACTTGCATTCTATGACCAAGGATGCACCAAACTGGAAGGCAGAAATTTTTAATCATGCTTAAAGAAATTACTCAGTAGAAATCACCTCTATTTACCAGGACAGAAAGAACCAAATGCAGAACATCTTTTTGTCCTTCTGTTCTCTCTATACTCACTATTAAGTTTTATTAAGAACTGTAAGCGTATAGTAAATAATACTCAAGCAAAAATTAAGATGACAAATTCATAACTATGAACCACCAAAATTATCACATAAAGAAAAGAAATAAACTAATTATTTATTTGTGTTTGTTTCCACACTTCAAAACTAAATCTATTCCTTTCTAAAACAAAACTTATCTCTTGACAGTTTGAAGTAACATTAAGAGTTGAAAAGATAAAAGAACTCAAAACACTAATAAGATCCCAAATTGGCAAAATGTTATTTAAAAGATTCAATACTCTCACACTAATATGAAGCACTATGAAGGGAAGTTGTATCTCTCTTTTATCTTTTGTTTTTCTCACCAAAACCCATAAAACTTAAACATTGATGTCAAGATTTCATAAAGTCAAGAAAACTATTTTTAAAATTAAAGGAAATTCTTTTAAATCATAATATGCTACTCTTCTATGAATAACATGGAATTGCATAATTTATACTAGCACCATGTCTTTTAGGCTTTTGTAAATGCAAAGAGTTAAAAAGACATACCTCCAGATCCTTCAGTTTCACTCCTGCAGCAATAGAAACCAAAAGCTTTTTCTTTGAAAGTAATGGTTTCAGCTCCAAAATCACATTTTTAACTGCAAACAACCAAGGAAATGTTTTAGACTAAAAACATAAGTCTGAAAATGCATCTGAATTCTGAAGATGTTCTGCAAGCATATTTTTTGTTTCTGTTTCTCTTGTACTATATTTATCGTTATTTAAATACAATATCATGACCGGATTAGTAAATGCAAACTTTAAATTCAAGAAGTGGTCTGTGTATAAACATGCTTGAGATAAAAGCAAAATAGAGAGGACCATGATTAACTGTGATCATTAAAATATTGTCTTTCTATAAATAAAGGTAAAATAACAGAGATACTAGAGCTTGTTCACAATTGTTTTTCTTTCTTACCAACTAATAGATGGAAGGAAAACTTCTCTCCATCTTTTCTACCAAACACATCTACGGAAAACATAATTGTTTTCTAACTTTATCATCAATATAATCGGGAGAAAAAACCTACTGCAAGAATGGTATTGCCAGCTCTAGAACTTCAAAAACAAAAAGGGAAGCGTGCAGAGGTAACCAAAGAGGAAGCATTCAGGCTAATAGCATTACCTACTTGGGGTTTCACAGAAAAAATGATCACATCACTAGCATCCACAACCTGTTTTCATATATATATTTATAACTTGGATCAGAAACAAAACAAAAACACAGATATTATTAAAACTTGAGAGCATATCAATCTCAAAGGACGATTATTTCTACATACAAACAAATACCAACAAAACACAATTGTTGTTTTCAGCTATTTGCTTTCCACTTTGTAAGGTGTTAAAACATGTGTATGCAAATGGTGAAAAGCAAAATCAGATCAGCCAAAACAGTAAAAAAAATCCCAAAACTATAACATAAATTTATATATAAACATAGTTACCCAATAACCAAAATATTAATTTCTTGTACCTGAAAGCAAAAAAAAGTTTTTTTTTTGTTTAACCACGAGTATCCGACTAATCCGGATAAGATTTTGCATAGACACAATATGTGGCGACCTTCCCAACCCAGTTTTTTAATCATTCAGAATAGTGAAATCAATATTGAACCCATTTTTCCAAGAAGCAAAAATGAGAAATAGTGAATGTAAAAAGAGAGAAGAAAGCAGCATACGTCGTTGTTGTGATTATGAACAGTGATGCCGAGTGATTGGAAGGCAAGACCACGATTGGGGTTTGAGTGGATTGCTGTGGAAATACGTTGGGGAGGCAGAAGACCAGATTGCACCACTCCTCTGGCAATGCTCTCTGCCATTTTCCCAGCTCCGATGAAGCCAAGCTTGAAAGCTTTCAGTCTGTATAGGCATTGCCTCCATTTCTGTGGCGTCGTGGCTGCTTGGGTTTTGCCTTACTAGTAGTTTGAGTAGTGATGTGTTGCTATATTTTTCAGCGGGTGAGATAAATCTAAGAAAAAATTGGGGGTTTAGGCGTTAAAACATTGTAATTATATTTATACTTTCATCTTCTTAAAATTTTAGTTAAATTTTTCATCACTCAAGTTTTTTTTTCAGTTTTATTTTGCATTTGTTTTAAAATTTCATTTTAATCATCAAAGTTTTTAAAAATTTTCAATTTAATTTTTTAACAAAGATCACTAGTATTCAAAGGAACAAAACATTATAAACAGTTGTACAGGGGCTCTTAAATCACATTCGATGAAATGACAAAAAAAAAAACACACGAACAAAACATGTGTAATGAAAAATAAAAAAAACGACAAAAATAACAAAGAACCTATAAAAACTAAAAAATTGTTAATTTAATTTTCTTTTCAATTAATCTTGTTTTTTCCTTTTCTAATGATATTCAAAATAGGGATCTAAAAGGACATATTTTTCCAATAAAAAAAGATATTTCATTTTCTTTTCTTTATTCTTCTCCTTCCTTTCCTTATCTTCAAACCAATCCATATTCCAACCATCACCCGTCTCTGTCAATTACTATGTCAGTATCAATCACCATCGTTATCGGCCGATAAGTCCCAAAAATTTCTGCCAAATTCAGTTTTGTTCTCCTGAACGTGAATATGATATTCATTTAATTGAAAAACATTCATTTTAGAAAGCGTAAATGGAAGAATCTAAGGTGGAAGTATAAGGGGAGAAAACAAGGGTAAATTACAACACATATCACTTATTCATAGGTTTAGTAACAAACAAGCCAATTTTTTTAAAAAAATAATAATTTAGTCATTCAAATACAAATTTGTGACAAAACAAGTCACAATGTGATTAAATTTGAAATATGGCTTGTTATAATAGTAGTTTTAGTCGCCAAAACTTATCTATTTTATCATTTTGGTCATAGTTTAATAAATTTTGCCATTTATATTTAAAAATTTTGACATTGCACTCTCATGTTACACCCTCCAACCACTTGTCACACTCTATGCTAATAGAGATGTGATAACTTGACAAAGATAATCACTTCACTACAGGATAGCTGATAAACAAATGAAACATTTCAATTGTGATTTTAATGTCACCTACTAGTAGACATAGTCACTTCACTAATATGTTTTTAAATATAAATTGTTAAATTTATTAAATTATTTTGAATTAATAGAATGTATATGTTTTAATCGAGCCGTATGTTTCAATTTTAACGAAAGAGTGACTAAATTGTTGATTTTAAAAGAACAAGTGACATGTTTGTTACTAAACTTACAATTAAGTGACATGCTTGTCATAAAATTTTAATTAAGTGACTAAATTGTTAGTCTTAAAAGAACAAGCGACGTGTTTGTTATCAAACTTATATCGAAACAACTAAATTTTAACTCTTAAAAGAAAAAGTGACATTTTAATACAAAATCTGTAATTAGATGACTTGTGTATTTTACTAAAAAAAACAATGCAATGACTCCCACTATTCATTCACTATTGGGAAAGAAAAACTTCAATTCCTACGAAAACACATGCTATAGGAAACTGAAAATGATTTGCTATTACAAGTTATATTGAAATTTTTTTGTAGTTGATTTCAAGAGACTTTACTTTTAAAAATATTTCAAATAAAGGAATGAACGAGTTTTTAGTTTCGAGAAACGTTTTTTTAAAAAAATTCTGAATCATAGTTTCAGAAAAGAATATGATGAGTTCATTTAAAGAAATGCTAATCAATAACATGGCAATATGGCATGCATGTACTGGTGGATGAAATGCGGCCTTTCGTTTTTGGCCTACACCGGAGCTTTGTTTATGGTTGGGATGTTTTACTGTTAGTTATCGATCAACTAAGGACGGATGCAGAATTTTAAGTCAGGAGTACGCACTTTTAAAAAGTTATATTCAAAATTTTAAAACAAACATTAAGATATGACGATATTAATATCGAACACTTAAATTCTAAAACAAACGATCCAAATAGCACATAGCAATAGATCAACATAACAACCAGCAAAGCACTCAAACGAAGAGAATATAATCAAACGTAGCTAAACCAAACCATGAATTCAAATATTGCCAATAATTTCATCAAAATCTCTTCAAAAATCCCACATAAATAGAAGTAAGAAAAAGAAGAAAGAGTCTAACTCTTCAATCCAAATAATCCCATTGAGCTTAGAACCCTAGCTTGGTACGGCGCCAGTGCCTTCGCTTGGCGTTGTACCTACACACCAAAAAAAAAAATTGAAAAAATCCCATTAATAAACACAACGAAAACATCAATAAAACGTTACAAAAAATCACAATTCTGTAAACATAACAAACAAAAATGAAGAAAATGTATTGACCTGATGGTGTTATCGGTGCGCATACGAATCCAGTAAGGGATGGGCCGGTTCTGCCTCATCTTCTTCGCTAGCTTCTTCTTGATCATGAAGGACTTGTGCGAAGGCTGCCATGTCAAAAAAATAAACCATTCGAAACGAATCAGAGAGATATCTTTCAAAACTCAAATCAAGCTTCAAATGAATGGATCAAATGAGAATGAATGAAGGAGACTTTACCATGTCTGGAAGGTTGGGGATGCGGCGGCGGCGCTAGGTCGTCTTGATTGTTGAAGATGAAAAGCTACGAGCGAGCGTTTGGGAGATACAAAGCGCTTTGATTCTCAGGGTTTAGCGTTTTGTGGATATTTATGGGTGGATTTCGGCCCAAATTATGCTATTGTTGTCATATATGGACCACTAATCTTCATTCTTTGGGCCTTTTCCAAATATTTGAAGCAGATAAAATTTAATTTAATTTGAAAATTTGAATTTTAAGTTAATTATGTTAAATTAATATATTCTTCTCAATACAATTATTTATTTTATTTTTTAAAGTTTCAAGCCAAGTTATAATTTATCGTTTAAATTAAAAGTAATTTTAGATCCCTAACCCTTAAAATTAAAACGTTTGTGGAATTTTTTGTTTCCACCGCTAGTGCATGAAATATTTTTCCATTAATTTAAGGGGAAATGTTACATGCATTGGCGGTGTAAACAAAATTTTTCCACAAGCACTTATTTTAGGGTTAGAGATTTAAGTTTAGTAGTTTAAAATTTAGAGTTTATGGTTAGAATTTAATGTTTAGATGTTAGGGTTTATGTTTAGGGATTTAAGTTTTAACATATAAACCATGAACTCTAAACTTGAACCCTAAATTCTAACCACGCCACTTAAATTTTAAACCCCTAAAGATTTAACCCTAAACTAAATCCACAAACTTTAAAATAAAGTGCTTGCGGAAACAACGGTCAATTTGTGATATAGTTAACCTAAATTAAATTGAGTTATAGATTTTTTTTTTGACATAAAATTGAGTTATAGATTGAGATAAATACTCCTTACATCCTAAATTATTTGAATAAAAGATTGAGATAAATCACTTTAAAAAATTGCAAATTAATCCCTCTCAACCAAAATTACAAAAAGTTATAAAAAATCATCAAAAATTTATAAAAATTTTATAAAAAAAAGAAATTAAAAAATTATATATTTCTTTATAAAAATTATTAAAAATAAAATATAATTCTTTTCCAAAATAATAAATTTGAGGCCATAAACAAATAAATTATCAAATCATATTTATTATCTTTGTTTTCCTTCTTGTTTTGAAAAAAGTTTTCAAATATATATGAAATTAAATTTATTTTCTCTACTTTAGAATTTAGTCATATTGTGAACAATTTTATAATTTCACTTATTTCTACATTTAATTAGAACAAATCTATTCGACTTAATTTGATTAAGACAAAAATCAAATTGAGTTAGAATGATGAAATATGACTCGCTAACATAATTAACTCAAAATTTGTTCACTTGATTTGATTCGATTTGATTCGATTAAATGTTCACCTCTAAAATTTGTATCTATTACCAGTTTATATTCAATCAATAAAAGTAAGGACAAAACTGAACGCCTGTGTTAATTTGATTCAACATAATTAGTATAAAGAGTCATTAATTCATAAAGTCATATTTCTACTTCTACTCTCAGTTAATTTAATCTCTAACACAAAAATCAAAGTTAGAAAGAAAATTGTAAACATAAATTCACTAAATATTTGATTATTATATCTTTATTTGTATTGCTATAGTTTTAAGAGAGAGAAGAAAAGGTCTTGAACTCTTAAAATCTTAAAGGATAAAATTTAAATAGTAATTAAAATATAATTTTATAATTTTAAAATAAAAAATTGAAGGCCTTAAATTTTCAAGATTTGAGAGCCTTGAAATTTTAAAAACTGAGATTTTTGTATTTGAAGAAGAAAAACGTTAAAGGCAAAAGCAAAATTAGCAAGATTTAAAGAATTTTTATTTTTAGTGACTTTTTTTCTCTTATAATTGATTTTTATTTTTCAAGCTTTTTATAGGCTTTTATGTAGGAGTACAAATAAATTATGTTCAAATGAATTGTTTGTAGGCCTTTAGAAAATAATAAGTTACTACTTTAGTCGGTCTTTGATTAAAATTTATAATTTATATGTGGATGAACATAATTAGTAAAATAGATAAGTAATAGAAAAAAAATTAAATTTTAAGATGAGCACATACCAACCCTGAACATATAGAGGATCCGTCATTCCAGATACCCAAAACTGTTGATACCAAGTTATGAACATCCCTATTCATAGGAGTTATACAATATAGTTGACATATTATATTGCGAATGGAGTTAAACTTTTTATGTTTGATATTGTGAATTAAGCAAATTGAGTTAACAAAGTTGTTTTTATAATAAATATTTGTAATACTCGATCTGAATTAATTGATTATTAAATCTAATACTGATAATTATATAAAAATAATTGAAAAGTTAGTTAAAATATAGATAGACAATAACATAACAAGTAACAACTGGCATAAAATATAATTTCATAATATACTTCCAATTTTTTTAATTTTTTTTTATCGAATTGATAAATTAAAATGTACAATAACAATAAAAATATATGAATTAACGTTAATAATTTGTAGCAATACACATCGAAAACTTACAAGGGAATCTCAGAAGTTGTTAAGGTTATGAGATGGATTTAAAATAATTTTACAGTTCAAACTGACTTATATTAATATTTAATTATTGAAATATATTTTATTTAAATGAATTCATGTCTGCTACTAATTAAGATAGGATTAGCCGTTGGATGGAGAAAGAGTGGATATGATCTAAAGGCCAAGAATGTGCAGCGAATATTCTATTACCAGCCAAAAAAACATAACCCCGGTAGCCGCCTCCTCTTTTGTTTTCTTTCAAAAAAATTATTTCGTGAAATTAAAATAAAGACGAAGGTATACAAAAATAATCAAATTATTGAGTCGTATGAGTTTTAGTTTGATTGATATCTCGTATATGTAAAAGGTTAGAATACGGTTTAAGTGTAATTACATATGGTATAATTAAGCATTCGAGTCTAGGTACTATATTAAAAAATGCTTAAACTTTTAACAATTTAATTTTTTGAGATAAAGTGTTCAGTTTTTTAAGTTAATTAAATATTCGAGCTATAGTATTATAAATGAAACAAATTAAATTAAAACTAAATCGGTGAAAAGTGCATCATACTACAATTCGCCCGACGTAAATCAATGTGCTTTGTAGTTTTGTAATCCTTTCTGATCTATAAATACATGGAGCTCCAAAGCTATTCATCAAACAAGCTTCGTTTGAAACTTAAAAATGGCTGCCAAATTTCGCATCTTCTTGTTTTTCAGCTTCCCCTTTCTTCTCCAGTTTGGCCTCTCCGCCAGCCAGAATCCGGTTCGGGCTGCATACTGGGCCGCCGGAAGTGAATATCCAGTTTCCAGCATCGATTCCACCCTTTTCACCCACCTTTTCTGCGCAGTCGCCGACCTTAATCCTCAAACCAACCAAGACGCGGTTGCTCCAGCGAATCAGGCACGATTCTCCTCCTTCATTTCAACCGTCCGATCCAGAAACCCAAACGTCAGAACCCTCCTCTCAATAGGCGGTGGAAGTTCATCGCCGGCGGCTTTCGCTTCCATCGCAAGCTAAGCTGGTTCCCGGTAATCATTCATCGATTCCTCCATAAGTTCAGCTCGATCTTACAATTTCCATGGCCTCGACCTCGATTGGGAATACCCATCGACGCCGACCGAGATGAACAACTTGGGTTTACTTCTCAATGAATGGAGAACTGCTTTGAATACCGAATCCGCCGTTACTGGTAAACCAAGATTGCTTCTCACGGCGGCAGTTTTTCGCAACGCCGATTATTATACTCTGCTTTACCCAATCACCGCTATAAGAAATTGCCTGGATTGGATCAACATAATGGCCTATGATTTTTACGGCCCCGGATGGTCAACTGTGACCGGACCTCCGGCGGCTTTATACAATCCCGGAACTCAAGTTAGCGGGGATTATGGGATCCAATCGTGAATCCGGTCAGGGATTCCGGCGAATAAATTAGTTCTGGGCTTTCCGTATTTCGGCTATGCATGGACGCTTGCGAATGCGAACAACAATGGGTTGTTTGCGCCGACCAGTGGAGCTGCTATAACGCGAGATGGAGCCTTGGGTTACGGTCAGATCAGAGCGTTTATAGCCCAGAACAACCCCGTTCAAGTTTACCATGCGACGGTGATTTCGAATTATTGCTACGCTGGGACGAACGATACGCAGAGCATCAGAGCTAAGGTTTCTTATGCTAAACAAAATGCATTGCTCGGTTACTTCGCATGGCATGTTGGTGCCGATGATAAGTGGACTCTCTCCCGAACAGGTCAGTGAATTGTATTATCAGTATATCAAATATTTTTTAAATTAAAAATCATTATCTTTTTTCTTACCCTTATTTATGTTTTTTTTTTATCTATAATTTTAAGATACGAATCTTACATAATTTTATATTATAAATCTACTTATAAATTACGTAATTTATATTTATAATTGATGATTAAACTTGTATTAAATATGTCGCAGTAACATGTTTAGAGAATTTTACTTGCGTAATAATCTGTCTATTTTAGTTATAAATGCATTGCGAAACGAAAATGACTGATTTAATAAATTATTGTTTTTACCAATAATCTTTATGGTTTTTCGAAATATAATAACTAGAAGAACTACTGATAATAATGATCCACATAAAAGAGCTGCATAGCCTAATACCATCATACTTACGTGCATCATTAACTACTGGGATTGGAGAGCATACGCTAATATTGCAGATTGATGCATTTTGGTTAAAAGACCCGAAGTGGCAAAGCCTTGGGTAAAAATAGCACTTGGTGCGGTTATTGTGCTTAAATTATTTTTACGCTTTTTTTAATTCAAAATAGGAAACCATATAAATAAGGGAGAAACCCCATGAAAGAAAGATTAATGATTCATATAAATCACTTAATGGGAAATGTCCTGAATAAGCCCAACGGGTAACTAATAATCCTGTTATACAGAAAAAGGTAACTATCATACCCTTTTCCGATGAATCATATAGTCCTACGATTTCGTCTACTAATAAGAATAAGGTTAAAAAATGAATTGTAATTACAATTGAAACGACTGAAAAAGATATATGAGTTAATATATATGTTCTAAAGTTGAAAAATCATAAAAATGATGAAAAAATGAGGGTTTTTTGGTTTTATGGAATGGAAATCAGGAATTAAATTCATTATAGGACTTATTCTATCTCTTTTAGAAGATACTATGCCGCCACTCGGACTCGAACCGAGATGCTCTAGCACTGCTTTCTAAGAGCAGCGTGTCTACCGATTTCACCATAGCGGCTTGCTCAAAATCATAATAATCCATTTTTTATTCAATCGTCGAGATTGAAGGTGAAGGGGTCAATTCAATGTAAAATATAAAATTCTTTAGAAAACATTTAATTTTAATTGATGAATAAAAACTCGTTGAAATAGCAATTTGAAGGTCCAAAAGGAATCTTTATTATTTATCATATCATTTTATTTAATTAGTTCGTCGATAGAGATTTTTTAGTTTGTATTTTCCTAAAAGTGAATTCTTTTATTGTAACGAAATTAACTAGTTGTGACTTCAACTCATAGATAAAATTCAACAAAACAAAAAAGGGGTTCTTTATCATAAACATTTTTAATGATTCATTTCTCATTCTTTTTGTATGATTTTTATGAATCCATACAAAAAATGTTTATCAATTGAATGAATAAATGAATGAAAGAATATGATTTTTAGAGATCGCAATTTGAGCATCACATCCAACGATTTCAAAAGATTTATGTAATTTGGGTAGCTTTGTATTAATCGTTAGGATTTTACGTTTTAAGGATTTATCAAACCAACTAGATATTGGGTTGTACACGTTACGTTATATAAAAAGCGTTTCGATTCCTGTCATAATTGTCTCATACTTCAAAAAAACTATTTCTAATTTCTAATTCTAAAAATATATCTTGATTCATCTTCTTATACAAGCATAAGATTTTTTTAGATCACTTAAAATTGATACATTATTTGTATATCCACTAAATTAGAAAGGGGTTTTTTCTCAAGTGGGTTGAAAACAAGGGAAGGATATATAGTAATTCAGAGAAATAATGATTCATAAAGTTAAAAAATTGAAACTTCATTTTTAATTTAATGGATTAGTTTCGATCATTTTTAATTTAATGGATTAGTTTCGACAACCCAGTTAAAGCTTTTATGTATGTGTTCCCATATAGTATAAATATCAAAAATATTATTTATTATTCCAAATTCAATATTATAAAAATAACAAATTATTATAACACTAACATAACAAACGGGCAATAGGGAAAATGATAATCCTCACCCCCGGAAATGAAAAAGAGAAAATATTCAAAAATTCAAAAAAGAAAACCTTAATTCAAAAAAGAAAACATTTGTATCTTATTCGAGTTAAACCAATTCAGATTACTCCAAATTTACTTGTCGTACAAAAAAACTTTTTGAATTACCCGTAGAAAGAGATTTCGCTAATGAAAAAGCTTTCAACGCCGCCCAATATCCTTTCTTTTTCCAAACATTTTTTCGAATACACTTTTTTTATTTAGAAGTACTTTTTTTGGAACTGTCATTCAAAAACAGGTTATTTAATGCTATAGTTGGATGTCAAAGACATCTATTTTATTTTTAAAACAAAAAAATGATCAGACTTTTTATGTCATTATTTATCTATTCCTATAGATTTTTTAGATTATAACTATATATATATATACTATACAAATGTTATACAAATTTCATAAACAAATGAATAGAGATGAAAAATCACATAAAATGCTTATATTCTAGAACAAAAAAAACAATATGATATAACCTTTTTATTTATATTCTATACACTATCCAGCAAAAAAGAAGAAGAATTTTTATTTAATTTATTGGTACATTTCTTTTTTATATCTCCATTCAAATCTATAGGATATATGATAGATTAGGATCTATATGTATTCTATTATGATATATAAAAAAATTGATGAAATAAAAAAATGGAAAAAACGTCTTTCCTTTTCTATACTCTGCCTATTTTTGTCTTCTTACGTTTAGAATTTATTCATCTCCATTTCGAATTTTTACACGAAAAATACATCAAAATAAAAAGTCTAAAAAACTGTTTTATCTACCTACGCAAATTTTAATTTTTTTCCTATTAATTGGTAATTGATCAAGATCGAAGAGAGAGTATGCCCAATTTTAATTTTCAATCAAATTCGAATGAGACTCGTAGTTAATCTGTTAGAGGATACATAATTTTGAAAAAAAAGAATTCTTTTTTTTTTCAAAATTAGTAACTCGACGATATCATTTGATTACTTCTAACTTCGAAATTTGAATATTTTTGAAATAGTTGAGAAAGATTAAAAATTAACAATAGAAAATTCTAGTTAACTTTGTAATATCTTGATTTTGTGCGTTAAGCGATTGCCATTCCAGCAGGTACAGGTACATTATAAAGATAAAAAAGAAGAAGATAGATTCCCCTCCCGAAGATCAGTTGGCTGAGGAAGAGTTACAAGACGTAAAACAAAAAGAATATGCTTATTTTGTTTTGGCCAGGAATACTATATATAGAAATACTATATATAAAATAAAAAAGTAAATATACGATAAATAAAAGGTCATTCCATTTCGGCAAAAGACCCACGCCCAAGTTCCATAGCTTTGGGTTCGCTATCCCGATCATGATTTTCCTACCCGCAGAGGGAAAGGTCCTTCCCTTTTGGGTTGGTTGTGGGCGAGGAGGGATTCGAACCTTATCAGTGCTTGGCGATCCAGATGAGCCAACCGATCCAAACGAGTAATAGGCAGCTTCCCTTAAGACTGGCAGTTTATAATAAAGCAGTTGATTCTGTCCCTAGGGCAAGTGAGTTTAGTAGCGAAGCAGGATTGAATATTGACCGAGCTTTAATCAAGTTGAACTTGAATAACTCATGATCTGTTTCGTCTCATTTACAATAATAATAATAATAATAATAATAATAATAATAATAATTGAGTATATTTATTCAACAACAATAATAGCTCTAATATTGAATTCAGAAAATCGAATCTTTTACATTAACTTTGAGAGCCTTTTCTAGAGAGCTTCGTTCTCTTTTACAATGTTTTTTCTACAATAATTGAAAATGACACAATAGAGAGAATCACTACTATTACAAACTATTACGTTGTTGTTGTTTTATACATTTTAGTTCACTTTAATTTTAAACAAAATAGTATATTATATTTTCGAGTAGCTCGTAAGCTTTTCGAATCGAGTATTGAGTACTCAACGCAGCTCGTTAAGAACTCAAGCTGGGTTCGAGCTCGAGTTGAACTTTAATCGAGTTGAACTCGAATAGCTCGTGATATGTCTCGTCTCAGTTACAATCTTAGTCTAAGTTCTAAAGTCTAAAACCTTATAAACCCTACTTAAAACATGTTTTCTTAAATTTTAAAATCTAAACCCTAAATTTTAAATAAAGCCTTATAAGCGCTACAATTAATAAATTTATATAAATTAAAATTTACATTGTCTGAATATTAAAATATTTTATATTTCTAATATTTTTCGGATGAATTTCCTACCTTCATTTTTGTGTGTAATGCAGCATTGCAAACTTGGGGATCCTTGGCGTCAGTTGCTGGCGATGGAGAAAGGAGTATGGAATAAGATTAATACTTGTCATGAAACCAGATTATGTGACACATGCTTTACAAGTGAATGGTTTTACCTCTATTGTTTTTATCTTAATAAGTAATTCATTATCAACTCTTTCTTACAATTATCGGTGTTTAATTGGTTAGTCGATTCATTCAGATCGGATATTATAGATTTAAAATAAAAACGGCTCTTTTAGTTTATTTTGTTCTATGCATAATGCCGGGATGTAAACCTCTAATTTTACTTGATATATTTAATATTTTATCTCGTTAAATTAACTGGTAATTAATAATTATATGTTGGTTTAGTGAGATGGAGTATGTTTCTTAAACAACACCCATGATCCGAATTATAATATTGTAAATAAATTTAACTCAATTTAAAATTTTATTTATAATAAATCTCTATAATACTTTATCTAAATTAATTGACCGATAAATTAAATACATGTAATTATTTCCTATATGAACATCACACAAGATACCACTAAATCTCATCCCACCACCGTCCAAAATAAAGAAGCTACCTCTCAAACATCACCGCCACGTAGACCTCTATAAATATTTTATTGCCTTTTAATGTTTTTATATTCACTAATATTTAATTCATTAGTTAATTATTTTAAATTTATTGTATAAATTCATTATAAAATGATTTTTTAAAACTAATTTATTTCACTCCAAAAAACTAACGTTTTGAGATCATACAAAAAAAAGATAAAAACTCAACCCAAAAATTCTAAACAAATGATAGATACAAACATAACCGAAAATCGACAATGAAAATTAAAACCATCAACAAACAACATAAAATGCATATTACAATAAGACACGTTGGCGACACGTCATTACTGCAACTAAATCGCGAACAATAAACGGTAATTGTGAACATGTATTCAAATCTTATTTGAAGGTATAAAACAGAGAGATCAATGTGATAATCAAAAGAACACATCTTGGTATGTCATGATAACATCAAATCATACCCTTATAGAAAATCAAATGAAAGAACAATCAAACAACCTATAAAAAAACATACAAAAAAACATATCAAAAAGTAAATATAAGAATGGAAAGGGATAGGATATGATGGGTTTTTTTTTATCGTTTTGACCCGACTCGAAACATAACGATTTCAGTTTGATTTCGATTTAATTTTTTAACAAAAAAAACTAAAGCTGTCATAATCTGTAAAAATTAATAAAATATTAAAATTATAAAATAAAAATGATATTTAATAAATATACTGGGACCAGAGAGAGCGGGACAGAATTCATCTAAACCTGACCCGACTAAAAATCTTAACAAAAACATTTTTTTAACTTATCCCGATAATCAATTAAAAAATAATATCAATCGAGTCAAATCAGGTCAAACCTGTCGAGTAAGAAAAAATCATATTCCCTGTGAACCAAGCTAAGAATTCTATGTCCAAAACAACTCATATGGCGGCAGCCGGAGATTTTAAGAGCAATGCTTCTAATCTGACGGTTTACAGTTTCTCTGAGAATGAGGTAGCTACTGATGGGTTTTCATTTGAAAATACGGTTGAGGAAGGTGGATATGATCCTGAGTACAAGTAAAGCTGAGCTATATTTTTCGAACAAAAATTCTCTATTTTTGTTCGATGTTCTATATATACTTTAACACTAAAAAAATAAATTTTATACTTTAATTTTAAATTTTAAATTTTAAAAACTAAATCATACTCTTTAACCATAACTCTAAAGCCCAAATTTAGGCCCTAAACTTATTTTTAATGTTAAAACATACATAATGACACCAAAAAGTAAAAGTTTTCTATTCATACCCTTCCTATTTAGTGGAAAGAGCAATGCATGTTTATTTGGATTACATGAAAATCTAAGGTCCGTTTAGTTTAAAAAACATTTTTTTTTTATTTTTAAAAAATAATTTTTATTTTCAATTTTTAAAAATAAAAAACATATTTGGTTAATAAAGATGGAAATTTGTTTTTAACCAAACTTGTTTTTAAAAATAAAAATACCGAAAAATGTGTTTGGTATCTAGCTTTTTAAAATAGGAAAAAATATATTAAATAATTAAAATAAAATATAGTTATAAAAATATTAGTATAATAATAAATAAATAATATATGAGAAAATAAATTAAAGTTTTAAAAATGACATTAGAAGGATTCAAACCCGTGTTAAAATTAAAAAAAAATGTTTTTATATTTTTCATTTTTCTAAAATTTGTCCAATGAAAACATCTTTCAAAATTTCCCTCTTTTTTATTTTCAATTTTTAAAAATTATTTTTTTAATTTTTCAACAAAACACGATTTCTTCACTATTTTTTATTTTCTTAAAAAATGAAAACAAAAACAAGCTCCATTCTTTAGAACTAAACAAAAGTCTTCTCGAATTTATAAATTTTGGTGTCTTTACACCATTTATTTATTATTATTGTATCGTTGATGAATTTTCAAGATTTTTTTAAAGATGGTTTTAAAGTGTCGTACGTAGAATATCATTCAAACCTCCAAGTATTTATATACCGTTTTAATCACAATATTTTGTCTTCTATACTCCATTTAGGGCGCTAGGAGCACCGCTAAAGAGACTAAATTCTCGTTTTTAGCAATGTTTCTCTCACGTCATCATAATATGTGTATTGTTACGTTGGTATTGTATATTGTTATATTTGTACAGTGGACTATCATATCAATATTGTTAACTATTACATTAATATTATAACCGTTAATGTTAGTCAAAAGATAAAATTAATGCAATTGAATGATTTTAAGGATAAAATTAATAAAAATATATTAAGAATAATATTGTTAATTTAAATTTATTACATATCATGTTTATCTCTTTAGTCTTATTTTTTTTAAAAAAAATGCTTACAACTTAAGGATGAGAATGGAAAAATGCTCCAATCGAACTCTGAATTTAAGACTTGGGAAGAAAAAGAAACATGTCAACGAAACACTTAAGACTTGTTCCAACGTTTGTTGACTAAATAATTATTTAATATAAATTTACCAAAAAAATTAATAATGATTTAGGATTAAAAGTCTTCCGCTCTTTGTTTATGTTCATATTTATGTTCCCACATTAAAAAATTTATATTTAAGATTTAAAATTAAAATTTATGTTTAAGGTTCAGAGCATTCGAATAAAGTATATTTATAGAGTTTACAATTTAATTTTAAGATTAGAACTGAAAATTTAATTTTTTAATATTAGCAAAGAAAAAAACACCAAAGAGAGTAAAAGATTTTTATCCATGAATTAGAACGTATTATGATTAAAATACTAGTAGATGTTAAATCGTACACGTGTAAAGCATGGGTCACATAATTCAGTTTCATTAGAAGTATTAATCGCCAGTAACTGACGTCTAGGACCCCCAAGTTTGCGATGCTGCATACACACACAAAAACAAGGTAAGAAATTCATCAACAAATGTTAAAAAACATTTAATGTATTTATTATTTCATCATTAAATTTTTAATAAAATAATGATAAGTTAGTTCTGATGACGTGACGGTAAATTAACGTGAAATGTAAAAATAAAATGAAATCAATTTTTAAGTCTTATATTCTTATTATTACGCTATTAAAACTGACTCGTCATCATCAACGCACAAGACAACAGAAGACAACCATTTTTGAGTAAACATATAACAAATATGGTAGAAAATAATGTTGCTGATTTTGAAAGACTACAAAAATTAAATTAATAGAATTAAAAAAAGATAAAATTATTAATTTAAAATTACTACAGGAACAAATTTATCCCGTAAATAATAAAAAAATGTCACACGAAGTATGATTTACCCAATATATATAGATATGTCCTACACATATGTATAAAAATAATTAATGTATTAAAATATAATACATAAAATAATAATGAACCGTATTTCAAGTTATATACAACGAAAACAACATTTTAAACTAGAGGAGTATGAGTGCAGTAGTTCGTATGAATGCTATGCTTCTACGTCCATGTATATTGACTACATCCATAATCGTTCATCATTTATTTTACTTTTGAATTTTCAAATTAATATTAGTATAAATTAATAACATTTATAAAAAATTGAAATATAAACAATATTTTCAAAAAATGTGTATAAAATAAATATAAAAAGTATTCATATTTGATGTATTAAATTAACTATTAATTGCTTTAGTATAATATAATATAAATATAAAAAGTATTAATTACTTTAGTAAAATTAGAAATTTAAATCTTAACTTTATAAATAAATTAAACATAATTAAGTATTAAAAATATTGTTTTATTACTTTTTATATTCATTTTATAATTTATATTCGTAATTCGTGACCGAGTCTTTTATGTATATTATATCGATTCAAAATCGGTGCTGATTTGGATTTGAGCTTAATTTAGATAAAGAAAAATTAAATCACGTCACTAACCTGTTCCAGAGAGAGTCCAATTATCATCAGCACCAACATGCCATGCGAAGTAACCAAGCAACGCATTCTGTTTAGCATAAGAAACCTTGGCTCTGATGCTCTGCGTATCGTCATACCCGATCCACGTCGTCCCGGCGTAGCAATAATTCGAAACCACCGTCGCATTGTAAACTTGAACGGCGTTGTTCTGGGCTATAAACGCCCTGATCTGACCGTAACCCAAGTCTCCGCCTGGCGTTATAGCAGCTCCATTAGTCGGCGCATAGAACCCGTTGTTGTTCGCATTCACAAGCCGCCATGCATAGCCGTAAAAGGGAAAGCCCAGAACTAATTTATTCGCCGGAATCCCTGACCGGATCCACGATCGGATCCCATAATCCCCGCTGACTTGAGTTCCGGGATTGTATAAAGCCGCCGGAGGTCCGGTCACGTTTGACCATCCGGGGCCGTAAAAATCATAGGCCATTACGTTGATCCAATCCAGGCTATTTGTTATGGCGGTGATTGGGTAAAGCAGAGTATAATAATCCGAGTTGCGAAAAACTGCCGCCGTGAGAAACAATCTTGTGTTACCAGTAACGGTGGATTCGTTATTCAAAGCAGTTCTCCATTCATTGAGCAGTAAACCCAAGTTGTTCATCTCGGTTGGCGTCGATGGGTATTCCCAATCGAGGTCCAGGCCATGGAAATTGTAAGATCGAGCTAAACTTATGGAGGAATCAATGAATGATTTCCGTGAACTAGCTTGGCTTGCCATGGAAGCGAAAGCCGCCGCCGCCGATGAATTTCCACCACCGATTGAAAGGAGAGTTCTGACGTTTGGGTTTCTGGATCGGACGGTTGAAGTGAAGGAGGAGAATCGGGCCTGATTCGCCGGGTCAACCGTGATTCGGTTGGTTTGAGGATTAAGGTCGGCGAATGCGCATAAAAGGTGGGTGAAAAGGGTGGAATCTATGCTGGAAACCGGATATTCACTGCCGGCGGACCAGTATGCGGCTCGAACAGGATTCTGGCTGGCGGAGAAGCGAAACTGGAGAAGGAAGGGGAAGGTGAAAAGCAAGAAGATGGGAAGTTTGGCAGCCATTGTTAAGTTTCAAATGAAGCTTTTTTGAATGGTATAACGAATAGCTTAGAACTGCTTATATTTATAGGCAGAAAGGACTTTGCTTAAATGAATTTAGATTAATATTAAATAAAGCATTGTTGATCTACTTACAATGTCAAATTGTATAATTTGTCCTTGAATTATGCACTTTTCACCGATTTTGTTTCACTATTATAACTAGTTGAAGTTTCAAAAGATTTGTATATAAAACCATCAATTTCATGTTTGATCTTTAAATAATGATTTTTTATTCTTTACTTAAAAATTATATTGATTATATCAACAATCAATTGGTCTAGTGGGATGAGGTGTTAGATCCTTTAAGCAAGGCCAAAGGTTCAAATCATACATTCTAAATGGAGAAAATTAGGTTGAAAAGGTCATCCCCTTAATGGGCTTCTGCAAAATCCGATCTAAATTAATAGATCAATGGGTCAAAAATAAGTGGTTAAACTAAAAAATTTATATTGATTGTTTTCTAAAGACAAAAATATTATGATAATAATAATAATAATATTACTTATCAATTAAAGTATTGGTAATTTTGCAATTTCCTGAGTGAGTTGAGTTAGTTAACTCGTGACACGAAGCACAATCAAAACTTATAATTAATAGAAAAAATGATATTTTTTGGTATAATGGTCGGTATTCAACCATTTGTTGATTAATTCGGATTATGTATTATAAATGTCTATTATTAGCATTCCTCTCAACTAAATTTAGCTCCATTCACAACGTTAAAATTTGAACATCTAATCTTACCTAAAGGATCTAGTGCCTCATTCTTCTAGACCAATTGTTGATAAAAATTAGTAGATATTTTTTTGATACAATACCTAGGCTATCCATGATTCTTCCAGACCCTAGACCATAAATTAATCCCTTAGAGGCATTCAAACCTTTTATATCTACAAAATATCAATCAAACTATAAGATCCAGTCTCCTAAAATTTGCTTATTTTCAATTTTTCCTCTTCTGAAACGTGTTCACTTTTGAGATTAACTCTTTTGTTAATTTCGTTAAACAATTTGACGTCTTAATTTTTTTTTAAACAATTAAATTGTATTGAAACTTATTAAACAAGTAAAAAAGTGAAGTATAGGGACCTTCATTAGAATTTGACAAATTAATTCTACAGATAGAATTATTTGGTATGTTTTATTTTATGATAACATTTGAGATTAAACAAATAAATTAAGAATGGGGATAAAGACACGAGAGTTGCAATAGGCATACGTGGCTGAATCTCTTGCCGTCCACTTAATTGGATATTTTGAGTGTAAAACACTGATTGAAGAAAACGGCTAATACGTGACAATACCTATTTATGTTGCCGGTCAAAAATATTAACCCTAGAAAATCAGCCATTTTATTGGTCAAAGTATAATACATATTTATTATTAAATAATACAATTATAAAAAATAATTTTATTTTTGACTTTTTAGTATAATTTTATTTTATTTTATTTTTAAACCATAATTCCATTTTTATTAAAAAATAAAAATGGTTTAACTTTCTATCAAAATTTTAATTAATAAATTCATAACCAACTATTAGTCAGTTTAATGGGATTAGTCGTTAGATCACTTAAATGAAATTTATAAATTTAAATCAAGAATGGATTAGGGCTGGTTTTTGGCTGACTAGAACCCAAATTAACTGGACTTTCTATGATGTTTTACCATACTCAAATCCAACCTGAATTTTAAGATAAAAATTTGTGTTGATTTGATATAAATATCTTTTTTTTTTTTTATTATTAAATAATTGAAAAAAAATATAAATTGATTAACATTATAATAATTATCTCATTTTTATTCGACGAAATAGAGATATAATTGAAAAACATTGTTGAGATATTGATTTTAATATAAATTAAAAATAAAAATATTTTTGGACTTAAATTAATTTGTAAAATATTTCAAAAGACTATTAACTTGAAAAATATGTTTAAAATTGGCATGCTTAAATTGATTTTAAATAGCCAAAATGTTAAAAACATGCATTGTGTACCGACACACTCTTCAGTGTATCATACCCAGTCAACTGTAGCGGTACCCATCTTACCCATACCAATACACCATTTTGTTTCTCCAAAACTTCAATTTTCAGTAGCCAAATAGAGTATCGCTACGGTTTCAGCCGTACAGATACACTAAAAGATGTATCGATATATTTGTATAGTGTACCGATACGTAGTGTAAAATTTGCTCAACGGCTCTTTCTATTTAAAGCATGTGTACTGATACTAGTGGTCGCGTACCGATACCGACGAGTTCAAAAGTGTATTTAATGCTGAAAATAAAGTCTCCAACAACTCTAATCAACCCAACGTCTAGTAACGACCATGAAGTCATATAGGGTTTAACAGATCTCTTCGAGCAGCTGTGGAACAACAAAAAATAACTTGTCAACATTCGATGATAAAAAAATTGTCCATAATTGTCTTAGTTTTAGGGTTAATAATTTAAGGGTTTAAAATTTAAGAGTTGTGGTTAAAATTTATAGTTTGTATTAAAACTTAAATCATTAATCATATTACCCTAAACCTAAACTTTAACCTTTAAATATTAAATTTTAACCACAACCATATTATTGAGTTGACAGATTATAGAAAATTGATTAATTAATTCACGCAATAATATCCACTACACATTACATTTTAGGAATAAAAAGAACTCTAGACAATAGTCCGATATCATATGATGTTAAAAATCAAATCCTTTTAAAGTTAGGATTATATTATAATATTTTATGAAATTAGGAAGCATGCAAGTAATCGTAACGTATTGCAACTAAACTCTAGACAATCTCCAAAATCGAATCCATTCCAAGTTTAATATTTTATAAAATTAGCAAGTATACAAGTAATCGTTAACGTAATGCAAGCATTAATATTTTAAATAATACCATAAACGGTGCCTATATATATATAGGGTTCGGCAAAACTCAACTCGACTCGAAAATTCTGAATTATTCGACTCGACTTGAGGCGAAAAAATCTGACTCGTTTTGACTCGACTCGTAATTTCATAAACTTGACTCGACTCAAAAAAGTTTCGAATAACTTAAAATTTTTAGTAACTAATTGGTCATTTTTCATATTCGAGTGAGTCTATCAATTCTGCATGATATATTATGTATATCACATGTGAAAATATGAAGAAATATATATGTGTATCGAATATGCATATCGAAAGCCATTAAAATTGAAATCAACATGTGCACCGCCCATCTCTAAGTATACACATATAGAAATATATATGTGAGCCGCTATTACATATAAAAATATATGTGTACAATTAAATTTGTACAGAAATTCGAAAACTCGACTCGAATTTTACAAACTTGACTCGATTCGAAAATTTTTTAAATAAAGTTTGAATCGTAAAATAAGGCTTGCAAGCTCGAATAACTCGAATTTTTTTACTCGACTCGATCAAACGCTCATATTTTTTATAACCAATATCTCATTTATTAGTTGACTAATCTGAATCAAGTATTTTAAAAACCTATCATAAAAACAATCTTTTTAGTCTAATTGTTTTATTCACAATGCTGAAACTCTTAATTGTGCCTATATTTCAATTAAATGTTTATTATACTATTTTTCTATTTTTAGAATATTTATTTGATATTTAAAGATCAATCCATATATTATTTTGATGCATGGAGTGTAAGAATAGTAAAACCCAAGCTACTTTATATGTTCGTGCCGGTCAGGAAATTTTAAAGCTTTTGGGCGAACTGAAAAGTTAGACACCTAATAATAAATTTAAAAAAAATTAAATTTTAATAGCAAGCTCTTAATAATAAATATTTAAAATTGAATTTTAAAAGTAGACCCTAAATAAATATTAAAAATTTTTAATTTTAAGAGTATAACTCTAATGACAAATGTTGGGGAAATGAGTCTATAATAACAAGCATTGAAAAAATTAGACCCTAAATAACAAGTATTGAAATAATTGGAGCCTAAATAACAAGTATTGAAAAAATTAAATTTTAAGAGTAGGTCCCTAAGAACAAATATCATGAAAAATTAGGCATAAAATAATATGTATTGAAAAAATTGGTCCCTTAATAACAAATATTGAAAAAATGAATTTTAAGAGTAGCTCATAATAACAAAATATTGAGAAAATTGAGCCTCTAGTAACAAGTATTGAAAAAATTAGATCCCAAATAACAAGTATTGAAAAAAATGAATTTGAAGAGTATGTCCCTAATAATAAATATCAAGAAAAATTGGGCCTCAAATAATAAATATTGAAGAAAAAATTGGACCCCTAATAACAAATATTGAAAAAAGTTTAAGAGTAAGCCATAATAACAAATATTAGAAAAAAATTAAGCCTCTAATAATAAGTATTGAAAAATTTTGGCTCCACATAATAAGTATTGAAAAAATTGGTCCCCTAATACTAACTATTAAAAAAATTAAATTATAACTATTTAAGTAATAAAAATTACCTCTATCTAATATTATAATTAAATTATTATTTATGACCTAAAATAGAGACTTCTATATAATATTATAAATAAATTTCGGAGCCTTTACTATTATAATTTTTAAATAATAAAAATTAAGAAAAAAAAATGGGGCCTACGCGGTCGATATCTCAGGTCGGCTCTGGTGTCAGTCCACTATAAACGAGATTTTTTTTTTAGAAAAAAGAGGGTTGAATGTGTGCTCAATAGAAAAGAATAGTTGTGAATCACAACTTGTGGTGAATGAATTGCCTGCTTCGCTCCAGTCTATCTTAATTTTTTAAAATTACTATTTTACTCCCCGATAATATTCTATTTATCTACTTTATTTTCGATAAATACGTTGATAGACAATAGCAGAGTCAGAATATTTTACATAGTAAGGTTAGAGTAAAATATAAGATATGAAGGATTCTCATGCTATTACAATAAGTATTGTTAATTTCATATCCCAATAAATTAAGTGGAGTTAAATTTAATATTTTTTATAAAAAAAATTAAATTATCTTCTTAAAAATTTATACCCAACAAATCAAGTAATTTCAATTGTACCCCTAATATTTACGATATCTCTGCCCATGTTAATAGAAAAGGTCGGATGACGATGGTCAACGGTGTTTTAAACAGATCATCCCTTTTATTCCGAGCGGAGAATCGCGACTAATAGTAGTCATGGGAAAGGAGGGAGGGAGAGAAAGGGAGGTTTTTAATCTTAAATAGTCAAGTGGCCCTTGGAGGACACAATGGTCTCCCTGGCAATTATATATTGAGAGCGGTCTAATAAACTTGTCAACTCTATATTTTATAAAAAATAATAGGTGCGATAAAAATAAATAATTTTGATTGTCAGTTTATAGACTTAATTGGTGGGTCAAGTTGATTCAATGTTTGTCTTATCAGGGGAAATAAATTAGTTATTAAAATGAAAACACTAGGTGTTAATCAGTCACATGTAAAGCATGTGTACCATAGTCTAGTTTCATTAGAAGTACTAATCAGCAACCAGTTTCAAAGGTTTGTCTAGAAAGTGACAGTCCTTTCTTATTTAGTGCCTTCAGAATTAAAGCATAATTTCCAAGGATTATTTTATTCCACACTATTTAGTCTATCGCTAGGCTCCCCAAGTTTGCGATGCTGCATTCACACAAATAACAAGGTAAGAAATTCATCCAACAAATATTAAAAATAAAAATATTTTGATAAATAGATCGCGTAAGTTTTAATTTATATAAATATTTTAATTTTAAGATTAATAGGGATTTATTTAAAGTTTAAAGAAAATATTATGTACGCATGCGGTGAAAATGAAAATTTTTTACATTTGCTTCGTATCACGGCCATACCGTCCAGGCCCGGATCTGCACGCCGTGCGGCACTTGAAAAAGAGATTCAACCCAGACAAGTCAACCTTCAACAAGCCCTATATCCAAGGACTTAACTCGGAAGCGTCGTCTCATGATCCAACAGGAAACATGCACGTCGAATAACGTATCCCACAGGGCTTAGCGAATGCTAGCTGCCAACCCCTGACTCTCGTGACGAGCGCGATATGGGCCCTCTGGCCCCAAATTGTCCCTAAGAAATCCTCCTAGAGAGACATCGTGCCATCCGTTTGGCCCCAATGCCCGCACACCTAGGCCCCATTTGAGCCTAGGAGAAGGTCAATTACACCAAGGCAGCTCGACTACTAGCACATGGCGAGAGGATGGTGGAGACCCAACACCAGACCACTTCCCCCTAAAGAGCTAAATAAACTTACTAAGTATGACGCGAGTAGACGTTGCTTCGTCCCAAACGAGGACACTTCCTGGACAGGGCCTTCTTTGCCTTCTCAAAGCATTTTGACTTGCATCTTTGACTTGGTAGCTCCTTAGGGATTGCTCATATCAATGCTCGGTCCCAAGTAGGCTTGTCAAGGCAGGATCAACATATAATAAGAGACAACCTTGACACTTCGGTTGTAGGGTTTATATATTTAATTTAGAGTTTATAGTTCACTTGTTTAAAATTTAAGAGTTGTGTTTAGAATTTAGGTTTTAAAGGTTAAAGTATAGTTTTAGGGTAATACGGTTAAAGATTTAGGTTTTAACATATAAACTCTAAATTTTAACCACAACCCTTAAATTCTAGACCCTTAAACTATTAACTCTAAAACTAAGACACTTTTATTTTATTTTTTTTTACTTTTACCGTCGTTGAATCATGTAATTATCTTAAAGTTTATGATTTGGAATTTAACAATTAAGAAATCAATGCAAGTTCTGATTTTATTTTTTAATAATATAAAATTGATTATAAGGCAGTACTGTTTATATTTTTCTAACTCTTAATAAGATATATATCTCATACACAAAATTGTTCGAATTTAACATTATTTTTTTTTTCTATTAAGAAAATTAAGTCGAGTTCGGATTGTATCTTTCCACTGACCTGTTCGGGAGAGAATCCAATTATCATCAGCACCAACATGCCATGCAAAGTAACCGAGCAACGCATTTTGTTTAGCATAAGAAACCTTGGCTTTGATGCTCTGCGTATCGTCATATCCGATCCACGTCGTGTTCTTGTAGCAATAATTCGAAACCACCGTCGCATTGTAAACTTCACTGGGGCCGTTCTGGGCAATAAACGCCCTGATCTGACCGTAACCCAAGTCTCCGCCTGGCGTTATAGCAGCTCCACTAGTAGGCGCAAACAACCCATTGTTGTTCGCATTCACAAGAGTCCATGCATAGCCGTAAAAGGGAAAGCCCAGAACTAATTTATTCGCCGGAATTCCTGATTGGATCCACGATCGGATCCCATAATCCCCGCTGACTTGAGTTCCGGGATTGTATAAAGCCGCCGGAGGTCCGGTCACACTAGACCACCCGGGGCCGTAAAAATCGTAAGCCATCACGTTGATCCAGTCCAGGCTATTTTTTACAGCGGTGATTGGGTAAAGCAGAGTATAATAATCCGAGTTGCGAAAAAATGCCGCCGAGAGAAGCAATTTTGGATTACCAGTAACGGTGGATTCGTTATTCAAAGCAGTTCTCCATTCAGTGAGAAGTGAACCCAAGTTGGTCATCTCGGTTGCCGTCGATGGGTATTCCCAATCGAGGTCCAGGCCATGGAAATTGTAAGATCGAGCTAAACTTATGGAGGAATCGATGAGTGATTTCCGGGAACTAGCTTGGCTTGCCATGGAAGCGAAAGCCGCCGGCGATGAACTTCCACCACCGATTGAAAGGAGGGTTTTGACGTTTGGGTTTCTGGATTGGACGGTTGAAGTGAAGGAGGAGAATCGGGCCTGGTTCGCCGAAGCAACGGTGACTCGGTTGGTTTGAGGATTAAGGTCGGCGAATGCGCAGAAAAGGTGAGTGAAAAGGGTGGAATTTATGCTGGAAACTGGATATTCACTGCCGGCGGCCCAGTATGCAGCTCGAACAGGATTCAGACCGGCGGAGAAGTGAAACTGGAGAAGAAAGGGGAAGGTGAAAAACAAGAAGATGAGAAGTTTGGCAGCCATTGTTAAGTTTCAAATGAAGCTTGTTTGGATGCTATAACGAATAGCTTGGAGCTCCTTATATACAATATAAATAGGAAGGGCCATGCTTAAATGAATTTAGATTAGCATTGAATAAAGGATTGCCGAAACTAGTAAGTAAGCATCCGGGGTGGACATAATCAGTTAATTGCCCGTTTGGCTTAAACGGTCGATTAAATATTATATTAGTTATTTAATTTTGTTAATCACAAACCAAAACCGTTAGTTTTTTTGTTAATTAGTCCTTTCTCGTTTTAGTTATTGAAAATATATATATAAATTAACTATTAACAATAATTTTTAGTGGTTCAATTAATCATAATCGTTTAATTTTAATAGTTCGATTAAAATTTAACGTATATATCAGTTAACAATTATGGTTTAATCTCCATACCTTGTAAGCATGTTGATTTACTTAGGGCAAACTGTGTAAAAGGTCCTTGCATTATGTGTTTTCACTGATTTAGTTTCACTATTATATAACAATGTGAAGGTTTAAAAGAATTGTATATAATTCAAACAATTTCATAATTGATCTTTAAATAATGTATTTTGTTTTTTATTTAACGAGTATAAAAAATATTTTTTAAAAATAAAATATTATTAATTATCATTTAATTTTGTAATTTTATTTATTAACTTGTGACATCAAACACAGTCAAAGTGTTATAATTAATATAAAATTTAATTTTTTGTATAACTATCAGTATTAGTTCATGGTTAATTAATCATGATTGAATATGGTAAAGGTCCATTATAAAACGACTCTTTTAATTTAATTTATATAATTCACAACCAAATTTTAACTTTATTTATGGATCTGCCGGTTCATCCATTTTATACAATCCATAGACTACTCATAATTCTTCCAAACCCCTAAACTAAAGGTAATTAAACTTAAACCCTTTTAAATGCAGAGTACAGGGATAGAATTACTTGGTTGCTTTATTTTTATGAAAACCTGTGCAGATTAAAATATAAATTAGAAGTGGAGATCAAGACACGAGTGTTGCAATTGGCATACGTGGCTGAATCTGATTCCGTACACTTAATTAAATATTTTGTAGTGTAAAAACATTAATTAAAAAAACGGCTAATACGTGACAATACCGTGTGCGGTTAAAATATCAACCATGGAAAATTAGCCATTTATTGGTCAAAGTATAATACATATTTATTATGCAATAATAATAATTAATCATAAACCATAAATTTATATTTGACTTTTAGTATTATGATTTTTATTTTATTGTAAACCGTAATTTCATTTTTATAATAAAAATGGTTAACTTTGTATTAAAATTTTAATTAATAAATTATTAGTTAGTCTAATGAGACGAAACATTATGTGTTCAGACAAGATTGTAAGTTTGAATGATGGATTGGCACTGGTCGAGTTTTGGACCGATCATACCTCAAACTAACACGGATTTTGGTGACATTTTACCCAACTTGAACTTGATTTAAAATTTGGATAAAAAGCCAACCTATGACCCGAATCGACACAAATATTTTTCTCATTTTTATCAACAAAATAAGTAAATAATTAAAAATATATAAAGAGACATTATAGTAATCATTGTATTTTTATTCGGTAAAATAATGAGTTAATTGAAAATATAAATACGAGCATTATAGTAATTATTTTTAAATATATAGAGGAGAAATATACCATTATCTCAGGTTGAGTTTTCACTCTAAACTCAAATTCAATTGATCCAACCCAAATATTTGAAAAAGTAATACTTTTTTTTGACTAAAATAGACAACATATAACTTATCATCATTAATATGCACTTTGGCAACCAAAAAATCTACCAAAATTAAGCCCACATATATCAGCACCAATCCCCAAAAAATACAAAAAGGGAAATGGGTTTTCTTCAATTCAATGTGTATCAAAAGAAAAGGGAAAGGTTCACAAATGTGTATCAAAAGAAACTCGTTTACTTCAGCATTATTCATCTTCTTCATCACTTTAGCCTCCATTTCTCCGCTTCTCATCAACAATATTCATCTTCTTCATCATCAAATAGTGTTCGGATCACTGACACCGTTATTTTTTTGATCTAACAGATGGGTATGTCAATGCTAAAGTTTTCACTTAAAATATTACTGTTAAAAAAGATTTATCTTCTATAAATAACAAAAAAAGCTCAAAAAATCATTTGATCGTGCTAACATAACTTAGAGCAAATAATTAAAAACTTACGTTGAGACATGAATTTTAGTCCCAGTAAAAATAATCTTCCTATTTCCTTTTTTTTCTTAAATAAAAATTATTAAAAGAAAAACCCGTTTGATCATGGGTTGCCTTTGCTATTGTGCCTATCATGATCTTACAACCAGTTGTTTCATCTGAAGGACAAATCACGAGGAAAAACATTGACTTTGTTTGATAAATAGCGGTTTGAGTTAAAATTAGAGGTTTAATATGGTAAATTCGCTAATTTAGATGTTTGGTAAATAACGGATTAGAGTAACGAATTGGGTGAAACATCTAATTTTTAAAAAGCTGATAATAAGAGCTTTTTGAAATTAGAAGTTTTAACATAAGAGATAAAGATTATTTTACCCTTAACAATTATCAAAAATCTCCAAATAACCTAAATTTAAACATTTATATTTTAATTTTTCACCTTCACGTATTTACATTGTGGCATTTGTAAATTAATATTTTTCTTTTTATTCTCACAAATTTATGTTTGTATTTAAATTTAATAATTAATTAAATTGTATTAGAAATAATTATATAAATAATAAATTAATATATAAATCTTTCAAATATTCTTAGTAATGTTATATTAAAAAATTTATTTTTATAATCTAATTAATATACCAAATATTGTTAACTAATAAACTATTCAAACAAGTATCGAATATAGTCATGTTATTATATGTCATTTTGTTTGTTTAAATAATCAAACAACTATCGGCTATCAGTTAATTTTACCAAACACTTTTTATACAATCAGCTAATACAATTCGCTAGTCAAATCAACTAATGCATTCCGCTATCATCTATCAGCTATTCGCTAATTGCCAAACAGGACCATTAAAATTTA
The DNA here is from genome assembly GCA_019671005.1 of Hibiscus mutabilis. Taxonomy (NCBI): domain Eukaryota; kingdom Viridiplantae; phylum Streptophyta; class Magnoliopsida; order Malvales; family Malvaceae; genus Hibiscus; species Hibiscus mutabilis. The sequence goes on from CM033715.1 coordinate 1,033,700, forward strand.
GATTATTACAATCAATTGCTCCTTTTACGCTAGCTTGAGTAATGTAACCTCAGCTGACGTAGATGATTATTTGGCTGAAGTCGAATATCTTATCTTCTTACCGAAGATAAAAATGTTAGACCATGACGACGCTAGTGATTTGATTACAATTTCGGTGATGAAGAAGATGAACAGTGCTGAAGTAAACGTGTCATGTCAGTTTTTTTTAACGGTAAACAACAGTAATGATTGCAATGAAAGAGAACTAAAAGTTTAATGATTGTATTGCAAGTTTTAAAAGTTTAGTGATTAAAATAAAAACACTCTAAAAGTTTGGTGACTAAATTCAGTTTGATTTGATACAAAAAAACGAAAATTTAATTTTTTTTAAAAAAAATCGTATTGATCGATTTATAAATTACTGACGAGACAGTTTAACATAGATTAACTAATTGATGAGTTGGTCGCATTTGGTGATTGTTCGATACTCCATACTCAATCACCAATAACCCACGCCCTTGAAGCTGCAAAAAAAAAGGGGGATATCAAAGTTAACTAATTTCAAATTCAATCAAATAAATAGAAAATTTGAAGGTAAAATGCGAGTAATACCTTGTTTAGAGATTTTTCCCTCGTTATCCGATCCAAATTGAACCAACCCCAATTGAACCAGCATAAGAATATGTGGAAACAGTATCCATGTCATGTTCAACTTTAGCACCATTCTTCTTGTTAAACTCCTCAATCTCCATGTATGTAAGCACCCCATTGTCTCCCGGACCAACCGCGACCGCAGCCGAGCCGATCTCATGAGAATTCGGATCCTTCAACTCCCAAGTCTTCCTATAACCAATTTGCTCTTAAGAAGACCAGCTCGGATCCAGACCGAAGACCATAATTGGTGCTTATATTACTGTTCGGGTCATAAAGTGCTGCATGAGCTCCAGTTCGTCAAGTGTCCCAACTCCCATGATAATCATAACACATCGCGTTGATCCAATCCAAGTTTTGATTGATCGACCGAACCGGGAATTTTCTATAGGTTTCGTCGAGGAAGAAGTCGACCGAGAAGTAAACCGCCGCAGTGAGGAGTAACGGAGCACGACGGGTTGTTTTCGCCTCGTGGACGATGGCTTGTCGCCACTCCGTGAACAAGTCGCCCAAGTTCTGCATGACTTCCGGGTTTCGGGGAAATTCCCAGTCCAAATCCATCCCGTCGAAATCAAATCTTCGGGCTGTTTCTATCGAAGAAGTTATGAAAGCTTTGCATGACTCTGCATTCGAAGCCATGCGAGCGAAGAGGTTGGAATATTCGGTACTTGCGCCACCGATGGAGTAAAGGGTTTTCGGCGACGGGTTCTTGCGACGAAGGGTGGTGGTGAAATTCGACAGCTCTAGAGGAGTTGTCCAACTTGGGATTTCGACTTCATAGGTGTTACTCGGCTTGAGAAAGGCATAGAAAATTTGAGTAAACAAGGTAGCATCTATATCTGATGGCTGGAAATTCGTCGCCCATGATGGCCAATAAGCCGCTTTGACAGGCGGTGGCGACTCCATTGCAACTCTGGTAGATATTGATATTGTTGGCGAGAGAACAAATGGTGTTGAGATGGTTTCCAAATGATAAACGGTTGAGTTATTTATAGTTGAGCTTTAAGGATCAATATGTAAACAACTTATTGGTTTAAGGACCAAAAAATATTATTCTAGTAACAATTTTACCACTTGCATAATTTGATCTCATGATTAAGAAATAAAAAAAACAATCATTACACGGTAAATTTTTAAAAGAAGTTGACGTTTAGTAATTAGATACAATATAGGTATTTGATGCTTCAGTCGCCATTTGGAATATTATTTTAGTTAAAAATGGTGGGTTGAGTGAGCATCAATCCTCTAGGAAAGAAGATCAATTCAATTCAATCATTGATTTAAAAGGTTTAATGGCTCGTTTAGTCTTTAAAGTATACGCAAAATATCAAACGACCCCTAAAGTATTTTTTTCGGACATTTTGTCTTCCGAGTTAAAAATTATTACCTCATTTGATCCCTCCCTCTAACGCCGGTAAAAAAATTCTTAACCAATCAGGAGACGCTGCGTGGCCAGTTATTTTTAAGTTCATAATTATTATTGTATTTAACCGAAAATCAGTTAATAATAAAATGAATAATATTATATTATTATAATATTCAAAATAAACAAAGGCATCCTTATTTTCTTCTATTAAAACTAAGCCTAGATTTCTTTCTCGATTTCTCTCTACAATTGCTTTGATTTCAATTGGGTTTTCTAACATATCAAGTGGAAGTTCAAAATCAGTAGCTAGGGAAAATATTGTTGAATGCAACTATGGGTTGAGAGCATCGATTTGCATCTCAACAATCCTTAAGAGCAAACAGAGAAAATTTTATGGTTGTGCCAAAGGAAAGGCGGTAATATTTGATATTTTTCAATTTTTTGTGTTAACGAGAGGGATATATAATAAGAAATATGTTGTAGTTTAATTTTATTTCTCATTTGTAGGATCGTTGTGAATTCTTCCAATGGATTGATAAGGAAGAAGATAAATTGAAGTACATTGATGATTTGAGAAGTGAAGTTCAAATGCTATTATCAGAAAATAGAGACATTCGAATTAAAAATTTTAAATTGAAGAACATGGTGGTCAATGAAGTGGGAAGGTTGGAGAAGAAGGTGATGAAGGCTAAAGAAAATTTTAGAAAATGTGAAATGACAATGGCAAAGTATAAGAATGAAGCAATATTTTACAGGGCTGCATTGATTGCTTCATGGCTAATTTACATTGTGATTAAGTTATTTTTGTAATGTAGTGATGTTTAGTTAGTGTTGAAGTTGGTTTGAATGGCATTGATGTAGGCCCTTTGAATTGGTTTGAATGTCATTGATATTTTGGTTTGCCATTGATGTAGTTAGTGTTGGATTTGGTTTGAATGGTTAATTTACATTTGAGAAGTTGTTTTGTGTCTCATTTGATTTGAATGGATAATTTACATTTGAGAAGTTGTTTTGTGTCCCATTTGGTTTGAATGGCTAATTTACATGACAAATTGTACAAGTGTTTAGCAAATAACTATATAACTGGAAAACGTCTTAAATTATTTGTAAGTGTACAAGTATAGACAGTTATAACTGTAATACTTGAAGATGCATTGCACAAGTTTTTAGCTTATAACTATATAAATGGAAAAGGTACATAAATGGAATTGCAAGACTGTAAGTGCAAAAAATAATATAATATTGTCATTCATGACTATTCATTACAAATAGTTTAAAACTGACATGTTCCATTACAACAAAATATAAGACAAATGCACTTAACAGAGCACCACAAAATGGTTTCCCATTACATGACATTAAGTTATATAATATCAAATAGACACAAAAAAAAAGTTTATAAAAATACAACAAAATAAGTAGTCATGCAGAGTCAATCTTTGGTTTTCCTCCTAATAGGTAATTTAGGGATTCTTAAGGTTGATGGAGGTTTAGAAACTATTGCAGTATAAGATGAAGCTGGGGGGTGGGTCACTGATGCAGTATGGGATGATACTGGTGGAATTGCAGATGAAGATAAAAGCTGTGTCACTGGTATAGTATGAGACTGGTCCATGGTCTTTTTATTGGGCATCCTCAACATCCTCTGACTTGATTTATCAGGCTGACAAAATTAAAACAATATTAATAATTAATTAAAAGTGAGACATAACTAATTAACACATATTAATACATAACTAATTTACTTACATTAAAGATTTGCATTCCATTGAACATGTTAGTCTAAATTTCACACCCTTCCATGATTCTACTACTTATTCTTCCCTTAGATGAAGCACCTGTAGGTCTTCCTCTTGTTGTTGTTCCTCTTGCTAATGAAGCACCTCTAGGTCTTTCCCTTGCTGTTGTTCCTCTAGATGATGCACTTGGATCAGTTGGTGCTGAATGTGATGACAATGGCATAGTTGGCATTGTGTGAGATGATGTTTGAGATAGTGGTAGATCCACTGGTGAATCAATTGTTGCCATTGTGTGAGATGATGCTTGAGATGGTGGTGGCTCTATTGGTGAATCGATTTGAATTCTCTAAAAAAATAAAAAAATAGATTAATAACAACAAATATGAGCATAAAATGTATAGAAAAATAAATATGCACTAAACCTTTTTTGGACATGTTCTAATGTGGTGCCCAAATTTTGCACAACATCCACAACTTATCTTACTTCCATGCTTAGAGAGTTTTCTTCCTTTGGGTTTTTCTCCTTCTTTTCTTTTTCTCGTGTTTAAATTCTTTAGAAAGTTTCTTTTTAAAAGTGGTTCAATAGGTATCATTTTTGTGTCTTTCTAGTAATTTTCACTAGGAAAAATTGGCAGAGTATAATTGTACAATAAAATATATGTTTCTTTTTTGTATGTCTCAGCCACATATGTTTCTACTGACTCATTCCTATATAAGATAACACATATTGGATGTGTGCATGAAATACCTGTCATATCCCAATATCTGCAAGTGCAATTCCAGCCCCTAACATCCACAACAAAAGTTTTCATATTATATAATACCTTATAGCTATCTTGGCCATTCCAAATTACATGACACGAAAAACTATTAGATTTATTTTGTTCAACAATTTTTACAATTTTAGGACAACATATTGACTCCCAACTCTGACACCTAAATTTGTTTGCAAGATTTCTATTCATGACATAGTGCCTTATGTCCTCAAATAATGAGATTATTGATTTATACCTTCCTGGAAGTATTGCTGAATTGAATGTCTCACTAAAATTGTTGTCCACATAGTCACATTTAAAATGTGTTGCAAAAAAAGTCATTGACCAATATTTTAGATCTTTCTCCATCAAATTTTCATGTACAACTTCCTTCAAAGCATGAATCCTTGAAGTATGCTTTCGAAATGCTGCCTCATTTGTTGCATTACAGCTTGCCCAGAACAATTGTTGCATGTTCAAACTTTTGTGATCCTTCTTCCAGTGTGCATACATGTGTCTTGCACAGAATCTATGCTCAACATAAGGTAATACCAGTGGTATCTCTTCCAACAGTCCTGCAATATAAATTTTATACATTTAGTGCTGTAAACAGATGAAAAAATTAAATAACTTAATCATACAAATTAAAACACACATATCTTTTGCATGTCACTTATAATAGTCAGGTAACCAAAATAGTAAATGTTGAAAACACAAGTGGCCATGTTAATCTTTTTTTAATCGAGTGACCAAAATAGAACATATCCCAAATAAAAGGGACCTCCGATATAGATTACCCTTTTAAGTTAGATTGATAAAATAATTATTAAAAATGAGGTGGTATAGTGTTGAGTGGTTATGGAATATGGATACACCTTATGCATAGTCTATAGACGTGTTTGTTTTCATCCATGCAAACGTGAAATAAATATAGGAGGATAGGGATTAGGGACGGAATTAAAGAGGGAGGGATAGTGGGGCAGGGCCTCGAAACTTAAAAAAAATTAAATTAATTAAAATTAGGGTAATTATAAAATTATTTTTATTTTTTCTAAAAATATATTATTCAATGTTAGTTTTTGTAAAATTGACATTCAAATATGGAAATTTTAATAAATAATATTAAATTTTGTTATTGAATAATAAAACTTCTGCCTTTATCTCTTCATTGTCATCCCTACAGTAAAATTAAGGGTAAACTACATTGGCCATCTAATTATGACCGTGTTTCAGTTTTGGTCACCAAATTATTTTTGTTGGCATTTTGGTCACTAATGTTACGCTTTAATTCTATTTTGGTAATCTGCCGTTAAGTTTGACCGTTGACTTAAGTGGCGTGACATGGTATAATATCAGTTTTAGTCCCAAAAAAAAACTTATGCATTGTATCAAATTTGTCCCAATTCAAAATAATTTAATAAATTTAATTTAATCCTCTATTTAAAACCGTGTCAATTTACCTCATGTTCATCTTCTTCTTCTTCATCCTTTATCCTTATTTTCTAAAAATGATGAACAATCATCTTATTTTTCAGAAACCGATAATTAGGCTCGTAATGTTTCCTACTCCGCAACCACCATGAAAGATTACTAAAGGGCAAAGGCAAGAGTCATATGTATGCAGGGATAGACCAAGGGTGCCAGGGGCATTCTCAATCTCTGAACATTTTAAATTTTTATATATTTTAGATCTTTTTTATATTTTATATTGATAATATAATTCTGTACTCTTAAAATTTTAAATTTCCATATAATTTTATTAAGAAAAAAAGTCCGTATATTCTAACATAAAATCTAGCGTATGTCTCTGTATATATGAGCAACTAAAGTAGGTCGTTCTTCCAAATCTTTTGATACCAAAAAAGTTTCAATTTTGAAACACATATAGGCAATCCCCAGCGAAATCCAAATCAACAAATAGGCAATTAATTAGGTCTGGGGAGGGCCATGTTTGTCCTCATGGTTTGACAAAATTGCTCTTTCAGTCCTCAAAGTTAATAGAATTTTAGTAAATAAAATGGTAATTTTTTCTTTAGCTCCCTTTAGTTTGGGAATTTTTTTATCCCAAAATCATTTTTTGTTAATAAAATGGTAAAAGTATTATTTGACCCTCTCAAAAACTTATAATTCAATCTTAGTAACAAATGATTTTTTTCTGACTTCATCTCTACCCATAAGTTAATAGTTACAACATGAGTCATTTGAGATGTTAATAAAATAAATGAAAATGGGAAAAAAAGTTAATTGAGTTAAATAAAAGATAAAAACTTATATAAACATGTGTTGTCATTTGATACAATTTCTTATGTATATAAATAATAAACAAATTAGTCCTTATGCACTAAATTTTAGGAACGACCCCTGGTTTTGGATAAAGGGAACATTCAGCCTAGAGAAATAAAAGACAACTTTCCCCGAAGGTTAAAAGTTTACGCCAGCCGCTTCCTATTCAAACTTTAGCCGCTTCAAACCAGTCGCATATCAATTTTAATGATGTTGCTTATCGTTGGTGATTTATATTTTTATCATTTTTATTTAATTTTATTTATATTATTTTTTGCACGTTTTATTATATTTTTGTTTTTTAGCATGTTTTCTCTATTTTTATAGCATGTCTATATAACACGCTTTTATTGTTATTTTTACGAGTTTTTGGTGTTTGTATGGCGACCATCAAAACGCTTATTTTTTATTCGTGTTTGTTGATGGTCACGTAATCACCTTTTAGTTGTTTGTCGATACAATATATAGCGGATATTTGCTTTTGAGATTAAGTGTGAAAGATGAGAATAAGCATAAAAGATGGTTGCCTATTTTGAGAGTTTTATCTAGTTCTTGTTTTGATAACTCCTCAGAGACTCTTCGAGCCGTAACAATTTTATTTAGTGTAAAGAGGAAGTGTCTAATCTGATTAGCAATATTTGTCTTTTCTTTTCAGATTTATCATTTTATATTTTTTATTATTATTTTTTTATGAATGTTTTAAAATTATGTTTTGATTGTATTTTTGTTTATCAATAAGATGTCTAGTTAATATGTAAAAATAAAAGTAAAAGTACCTTTCGTTTTGAGCTTGGATTTGTTTGTTAGTCGATAATTTTCTTCAACAACATTTATTAAATCACATTCTCTTCTCTCTCTCTTTTTTTTTGTATAACAAAATTTGACACCATCTCTCAAACAGTATTTTTATACCATGAATTCCATCATTTAGTGATAAAATGATTTAATATTTTAAAAGTTTTATATTATTAAATATAGTATATTAACATTAATATAATTAGATGTAGACATAGATCGAGTAGAATTATTGGTCGTCCCAACACCAACAAAAAAAATTAAAGTTTTCACTTGATCATAAGTTTGGTGGTGTTTCCTTCTATCTAAATTTTAGGGTAAAAACCAGCTCGACTCGACACAAATAAATTTTTTTTTATTTTATTTGGTAAATTAGAGAGGTAGTTGAAAAAAAACAGAGTGAAACATTATATTAATTATCCCAAATATATAGACGAGAAATTATGTTATTATCTCATGTATGATCAAAAAAATTTCACCATAAACTCAAATATGACTCGACTTTATCCTTCATAAAAACTAACTCAAACTTAAATTTTAAAAACGAATTTGATCCTACACGATCGAGTCAGAACCCATCAGATTCTGATAATTTAATCACCCTTAAAAGTAAATATATACTTCAAATAATTACTATGATTAGTATCGGATACATTCGTACGAAAAAAAAGAAAATTTCTATTTGAATTTTTAGTTAAAATTTTAGAAAATAATTAGTATGGGGAAAGGGCAAAAAAAGGAGAAAAGGGTGATGAAGACAGCCATTGATTCTCAGCTCCTTGAAAAAAAACAATAAAAATAAACAAAAAGGGTCATTTTGTTGCAATATTTTCTAGGCCTCCCTCCGTTCATTTCCAGGAACACAGTTGCAGCACTCACCCGTTTAGATCGGATCCCATTCACCTTAAAGAAAACAACAAAACAAAACAAAGAAGTGTTTTTTTCTTTTCTTTTCTTGGTCGGTCTGGCTTGAAATGGGGAATGTAACGTCGAACGTGGCTGCAAGATTTGCATTCTTCCCACCAGACCCACCAACGTACGAGGTCGTCAAGGAAGGAGATGGGAAACTGGCCCTGCAAGGTGTAACACCCGACAAGAACATGGATGTTCACATGCTCGACACCAAAGGTGGTAATAAAATCATAGCCACCTTTTGGAGACACCCCGTCGCTCGTCTCACCATCTTGTATTCCCACGGCAACGCCGCCGACTTAGGCCAGATGCACGAGCTCTTCATCGAGCTCCGATCCCATCTTCGTGTCAATATCATGAGGCATGCATGTGTACATACGTACATACACCTGAATCCATGCATTGTTATGAAATGGTTAACATTTTGCCTCTTTTGATTTTGCAGCTATGATTATTCAGGATATGGAGGATCTTCAGGCAAGGTAAAGGAATCCTTTTAAGGTTGTCTGGTTACATTGTTATTAACATGATTTAACACGAAATGTTTGCTGATTTGTTGTGTGATTGTCGTAGCCGTCTGAAATCAACACATATCATGACATAGAGGCAGTGTACAATTGTTTAAAGAAAGAATATGGGATCAAGCAGGAGGATTTGATTGTGTATGGCCAATCTGTCGGAAGTGGACCGACTCTGCATTTAGCTTCTCGTTTGAAGAAGCTAGGCGGCGTCGTTCTTCACAGCGCCATCCTTTCCGGCCTTCGGGTCTTGTATCCGGTCAAGATGACATTCTGGTTCGACATATTCAAAGTAAGCTCCTTGTAAAAATCTAAATTCCGTTGTGGTTTCGTGTTCGATTGAAAGCTTTTTTCTGATCATTTTTGCAGAACATTGATAAAATTCGACATGTCGACTGTCCGGTTCTGGTTATTCATGTAAGTAACATTCATCCCTGTGTCCCCTGTCTATGTCCAATGATACCAATAGTTCGTAAATTGTGTCTATTTTGTTGATAATCGCTTTCGCAGGGAACAGAGGATGACATTGTGGATTTGTCTCATGGGAAGAGGTTGTGGGAACTTGCCAAGGAAAAATATGATCCTTTATGGGTGGAGGGTGGTGGCCATTGCAACCTGGAAACCTTTCCGGAATACATTAGGCATCTGCGCAAATTCATACAGGCAATGGAGAAGCTCTCGATCGCGAAACCGACTAAACAGCTCGAGTCTACCCCTAGCATTGGAGAATCTAACCACTGCAAGTGCCTGAGATTCAAGACGAAGCATTCGAAGAAGGAATCATGATTTGGAACACATGTAGTTGCATTGTCTCCAAGTATATTGGATTTACTTTGCTTGGCTCAACCCCCATTGAGTGGCAGCCGGTGCTCGATCTGTTTCTCCGAGATCTATAAACTGATAGGAATCATAGACATGTAGTCTCTGTTTGATTCGGATCCGGTTCGAACGAGCGGGTTTCTTGGGGTTCGATCATAAAATATGTATGCTTTTTGATCTAGAATTTCATGTATAATATTACAAAATTGATTCTATGTAAAAACCGGAAGGGAATGTAAATGGATTAAGGTTACCATTGATTGTGTTTAATGGCATGAATCTTGCCTTGATGCATAAGTTATGAATCCAGCCCAATTCTTCAAAGAACCCAACCCTTTATAATGGCTGAAGAACTCAAAATTTCATTTTGGGTAGAGTTTAAAAAATGACGTTTTTAAATAAAATCTAGATTTCGAGTCTCGTGGATAGAAAAATAGCGTTGAAAGAGCTTTATTCTTTTTTATTTAAAGGTCTAATCTAATTTAATTTCGAATATAATTGAGATCCTCTCAGGAAAATAAATCACCTTGCTTCTTGAGGTTGGGGTGTAGGGAACTAACTACAAAGGCTGATACATATTTAGGCTAAGTTGTTTTCCACAAATTATATCATGAAAAGAATTTGATTTTTTTTGCATAAATTGTGAAAAAGTAAATGAAATTTGTGAGTAAACCTTAGAGTAAATGCATTTATGGTTACCCCACAATCACATAACAAAAAAAAAATATAATATTAAATCTCAATAAAAAATTGAATAGAAATCTCAATAAATTAAATATAAGAAAGTTGTAAAGTCTAAATTTTTTAAATAAGATTAGAGGTTCGAATAATGATATTACGAATTAAAAAATCAAGTTAAGAGAATAGCTCTTGTAATGTACCTCTGCAATATATAATTTAAATTAATCAATCATATGCAATACTTAATCTGAATTAAACCAATAAATCAAGCTCAACTATTTTATTAGACCAAAAAAATCCAGGTACCAACCTTGAAATTAAATTCAACTATCTAATCGAATAAAAAAACGTAGATATCAGATTAAACATTGAATCCAAATTTAGCCACCAAAATGTATACAAATATATTAACTCTTGTAATTTCAAGGAAAACTTACATGACAATCTCAACAAACAACTTGCTTCATGTTACATTATTTTGCTATGTCATTGTTTGACAATTAGCTGATAGCCGATTACATTAGCTAATAGCAAATAATATTAGTTGATAGCATTAACTAATTTAACTAGCAAATTATCTAGCTGATTATATAAAAATGTTTTGACTAGCGAATTACATTAGATAATTGTATAAAAGTATTTGGTAAAATTAACTGATAACTGATAGATGTTTGATTATTTGAGCAAATAAAATGATAAATACATTATTATATTTGATATTTGTTTAAATATTTTATTAGTTATTAACCTTTTTTATCTATTAATATTAATTAGATTATAAAAATTATTTTTTTAATATCATCACCGAGCATATATGAGGATGTACATATTAATTTTTTTTTGTGAAATTATGTTTTGTATATAATTTTATTAATTATTAAATTTATTATTTATATGTATTTATTAATTTATATATTAATTTCTTATTTATATTTTTTTAAATTTTATTATTAATCAAATTTATGTTATTTAGAGAAAAAATTTATAATTATCAAAGACAAAATAGTCTTTACAAATCTTTTATCCAAACTTATTACAATCATCTATTACAATCCGCTATTACAAATTTTTTACTCAAAATTTTTTTTAAAAAGCTTTTCCAAAATGAGAAATTTTACCTTAATCCGCTATTACAATCATCTATTTACCAAACATCGAAAGTAACAAATTTAACTGGTTAAACCTCTAAAATACTTCAAACCTTTAATTTATTTTAGCTCAAAAAGTTGTTTAGTACCTATATTTCTTTTATAACATGTTTTTTATAACTTCAAATTATTTATGGGCTTTATGAAAATTTTGATGACTTAATCATCATTTCTATTAAAATCACATCAACTTGATTAAAAAAATAAAGACAAAATTAACTCGAGAAATAACAAATAAATATCAAATAAGATATGAATGTATCCAATATTTTATTGTTATAGTGGTATTCAAATTTTAACATCCACAATGAGACGAGACGAGAGATAAAGCAGAGCACACCAAATATGAATATGTGGTCGATAAAATATTATCAGACCCAACCCGACCTGTTCCATTGCCATCCCTATCGACACTATTTTCCCCCATTCATTCCATTGGCTGGGAACCTATGTAAATATTGCTAGCATGTTTCTAGCCTAGGATATATTTGAATGGACTACAAACAGACAGTTTATTCCCCTTCCCAACCCATTTGTCGAGCTCTTTGCTCCCACAATGTTGTAACTTTCCTCTCCCGGATTAGCGAGGCCTCGGCTCGCTCTCTTGCTCCCTCACAGGTTTCGGTGGCCACGATACATTTTTCCGCCTCCTTTTGGTACTGGGAAGCCACCCTTTTTGCCTCACCAAAGGTGATGTTCATATGGCGGGAATGCTCTTCGGCAACAGCCTCCTGCAACTTCAACTCCTCTGTTAGAAGGTCCACAAATTGCTTCTCCATCTCTTGTTTGAGATCAGGGTCATTGCTTCCACAATCTGTGACATCATAGTTCATATCAAGCATACATGATTTTGGTTCATCGCATAAACGGACAAAGTACACGTTAGGAAAGAAGGGCAACGATTCAATATAGATTAAAAAGTTGAATACGAAGAAAAAAGTAAAACGATTTGAGTTGATAAAATAAACTCTAACCTGTGACTGAGAGATTGGTCAATCCTGCAAAAGAACAAAAGCACAAAAAGGATGTATGAGTAGTTCACCGAGATAACTTAAGTTTCGAGTAGCAGACACGTGAACACTTGACACAAACTTGTACAACAATTGCCGCTGAAGCTGGCAGAAACAAGAAAGAAGGAAATCAACAGCTTAAATGCATAAGAAGGCGCAGATTCGGCATGATAGATCATCATCACAAGGTAATATAGTCCAAACACGAGAAGAGCCTAATGCGAGATGTGAAAGAAACAAAGTTATTTACATGCAGCTCAATAATTTAACAAGTTGCAATATGATATATCAATAATCATTCCAGAAATGTAAAGACCATTTCACCGCCCTTGATGTAAAACCCGGAGAGGTTGTAGTTAATATCTCCCTACAGACTGAGAAGGACCAAAATCACTAGACAAAGGGAACCGAAACTCTTTTCTATGACATGTTATTGCCTGGTTAGTAAGCCTAAAATCCAGAAAGGTCATCACCTAACTCAACATACTTCCTGTCATACAAATCAGAAACGGACATATAAATGGGCAATTTTCCTTCAGGTAATATTAACAGGAGTTACTGTGCACGTAGTAACTAACAAAGTGTTTGCTGTGGAGAGTGGAGACTCCTATCCAACATGTAAGGCATTGTCCGCTTTGACCCGAAATACTTTACTATGACATGTAATTGCATGGTTAGTAAGCCTAAAATCCCGAAAGGTCATCACCTAACTTGACATACTTCATGGCATACAAATCAGAAATGGACAATTTTCCTTCAAGTAATATTAAAAGAGTTATTGTGCACATAGAAATTAACATAGTGTTTGGGTGTGGAGATGGGAGACTCGAATCCAACGTGTGTAAGGTAATTGTCGTTTTGACCCGAAACACTTTACTATGACATGTAATTGCATGGTTAGTAAGCTTAAAATCCCGAAAGGCCATCACCTAACTCGACATACTTCCTGGCATACAAATCAGAAATGTACAATTATCCTTCAAGTATAATTAACAGAGTGACTGTGCACATAGAAATGGACATGGTGTTCGAGTTTGGAGACTATCCATCGTGTAAGAAATCGTCCGCTTCGACCCGAAACTCTTTACAATTTTGCCCCACAAGAGCTTCCTGAGGTGGGATTAGGTTCCATACTCAACATATAATTAAGCAAGCACAAATCTGAATTCAAATTTGGGTTTACTTTCACATCAACAGCCAAGCAGATACATTAGCAGCAGCAACAGATCAAAACCCCCAAATTGAAGAAACATGGACTTCACAAAGAACAACAAAACAAATCTAAACCCAAAGCTCAGAATGCAAAATTAGCAACAAAAAGCAGATCAAAACTTCAAATTTCTCAAATGGGTATTCCTTAACTAAATAAAAAACAAATTCTAACAACAACCCATAAACAAAACAGAGAGAAAAAAAAGGAACCATACCAGGAGCAATCTTGAGAAGGGAAAGAGGAGGAGGACAATCGCAGATGCAAGGAGAACAAGAGGATTTGGAATCACCCAAGTTGAGAGTTTTCTTGAATCTCCAGTAAAGAGCTGGTCCACAAACTGCAAGTGCTGAAACCACAGCAAATGTTACAAGGCATAGCCTCAAGCAAGTCCCTGATCGCCTTGGCATCGTTTTCGATCTAAGTATTAACTTTGTTGATGGAATAGTGAGATCTAACCAGGGAATGGATGCATTGATTGAAGGTGAAGGGCGGATTCACTGTCACAAAAGGAAGGAGAAAAGTTGGGGGTAAAAGTTGAATGTAGGCGCCGGCCTAACAAAACGCAAGGGTTGAAAATTTTCTATATAATGTCATTGTGTCTTGTCGGGCAGCGGTAAAACATTGGATAAATCAAGCCCCTTTATGAGAACTGCAAAATCAGCCAAAGTTTGGTGTGAATTCAATTACCCCGAGCTCTTTGCTGATGGAGTCGAGTGAAGTAAAATTAAAAAATTTAAAATTAGTTAAGTTAATAAATCTTATTTTATAATTAAAATTTTATTTTATTTTGAGTTAAGTGTAGTTTTAAAATTCTAAGTTAAGTCGAGTTATTTAATTTTTTTTAAATTTAATTGTAAATATTTTATAATGTTAATGTTTTAGTTAGTTTCAATTTATACGGCTTTCTATAACTATATACAATACACATATATTTTTTATGTGATATATATAATATCATATAGAATCGGCGGCGGCACTAGTCTTTGTGATGGTTTTCGATCGCAGATGATTCATATTTCATTTGTTTTGGTATTTTTTCGCACATTTTATTGCATTTTTCATTGTATCTGTGACATGTTTTTTCTGTCTTTATGGTACGTTTCCATCTTTTGACACGCTTCTATAGTTATTTTTGTAGGTTTTTAGAGTACGGTGACTCTCACAACGCTTGTGTTATGATTCGTGATTGTCGGCGGTCACGTAGAGTTTGAACTTCTTTTAGATTGTTTGTGATGTAATTATAGCAAATCATCGTTTTTGATAATAGGCGTGAAATGTAGTTGTCGATTTTGAAAATTTCATCTTGATCATGTTTTGACAACTCTCCAGGACCCTTCTTACAATGGGCGATAGAGATTTTCTTTAGAGATTTTCTTTGGTGCAAAGAGAAAGTGTATTTAAAAGTGTCATACACTCAGTCGTAAATAATTAACACCGTCTAAGTGAATATATTCACATGTTATTTTTTAATAAATTAATATTACCCAATAAGATAGTGAATTATGTCTGACAACTGGTGATAACAACTGATGTGAAAGCAAATAACGACCACATATAAAATTTGACAACTATGTTAATCAACGATGATTAAAGGATGAAATTGATATAATAATTTAGAGGTATGAGGATTAAATTGATAAAATTAAAAACGGAGATAGTATTGTTAATTTTAGAAGATTATGGCAGTTAATTTGATAGAGTTAAAAAAGAAAAATAATATTATTAATTTAAAGTTACTAAAAAAACAAAATTAACACAATTCAATATGTTACCAAAATGTATTTGGCATGTTTTTCAGTTTTGGGTTTCTAAGAACATCAAGAAGCTATCTTTAGTGCTGAGAATTGCTACAAAAATAGCAATTTTTGCAAATATTTACTTCAATGAAAACAAAGAGGCCTTCGAACTTAGGTGCTATGTGAAGCAAAAACCATGTATTAGGCAGCAAACCACTTCGAGAGTCTAAATTACAACAGATTGGTATTAGGCAGCAAACCACTTCGAGAGTCTAAATTACAACATCTTGATATAAGGTTAAAAAAAGCTGCAATCTATTATTATCGATAGATTTATTAAGTGCATAACTTTTTAAAGCGGGTAATATTTTAGGTTAAAAATAAAAATATTAATTTTTTTATAATAAATAATATAAATTGTATAATTATTCTAGTTATAACTTAAAATGTTAATCTTCGTTTGTAACTAAAATTATTATTTTTTATTTTTTTTACTTTTCTAACCTTATTTTTTTCTGCAACGAGAGCGCCACATTCTCCTTTACTTTTGCTTCTTTAACCGGTGGTTGACTATCAATTTTAATATTGGTTGTCGACCACTGTGTTTAATATTTTTTTTGTTTTTTAATATTTTAATAAGAATTTCTGTCATTGTGACACGTTTTTCTCTATTTTTATGGCACGCTTTTTATTTATTTTTGTGATTCATTTCATATGTCGTTTGGCATGATTTTTGCATACCTTATTACCTTAGCGGTCGTTTGATACTCGTACAGAGATCTTCACGGCGCTAATTTCTGATTTTGATTATGTCGGTGGTCAGAGAAAGATCCCCACTAGATTGATAGTTGTTTGCAGATGTAATTAAACTTGGGTAGCAAATCATTCCGCTTGATAGTATGATTTGCTTACTACTCTTTTTTTCATTTTTTCTCTTTTTGGTGCATTATATTTATAATATTTTTTATAGCAATTAATAAAATTCAAATGTTGTTATTCAAAAAAAATATTACTAATTATACAACTTTTTAAAATAAATAAAATAACATTTTAAGTTAAAATCCGTCACAAATTAGCCATAAGTTTCCACGCCGCACAACAGAGCTACAGCGTTGCGAGCGTAAACAAATATAGATCTTATTTGATTCTTATTACAGGTAAATGGATTAATCTGGACTCATCTATATACTAAAGGGATAAAGTTGAACCATGCCCAAAATGAGAAGACCGCTAGCAAAATTTTCTCAAATAAACCAAAATAACAAATAGTATCAGTTACCCATTGGCCACCACAGCATAGCTGCCTTTCTCTACAATATGCTACAGCATTGATTGTTTCTCTTGGCCTGATTGTAAAACATCTGTTTCAATAACCAAAATAGGTTTGATGTTAGTAACAGCATGTTATACTGTTTAATTCATATAACATTGTAAAACTCGACTCGACTGTAAAAATTAATTTTTTCGACTCAATTAAAAAAATTCAAATAAAGTTTTCGACTATAACAAAATTACCATGTGTGAATCATTTCTAAAACGACTTCAGATATATTTTAATTATTAGTCTTGTTGATGAAATCAGGCGGAGAGTCACAATCAATACGGTAATTAAAGTTATAGAAGGTAATCCCAAGAGAAGAATGAGTAACTTCTTGGTGGTTCTTCAGTAGGGGTCCTGTCCTCTTTACATGTATCCATCCGAAGATTTGTTTCCGGAGGTAGAAATGGTGGTTGCTGTCTTCCGGAGCTACCTTTCCGGAGGTGGGTGCACCAAGTCTATTTGTGCTTTGTAACAATTAATTTTAATTATAGTCTATACTCATATACGATTACTAGCAACCCCAAAAGAACAATAAAATATACCGGACTCGCATATGCAAAATATTGTGTAGCACATGTACCTGAGATGCTGCACTCAGATCTGAACTCTTCTCAACTAAACTGTCCAGCTTCTCACCTCGTTCAAGCACACTATCAATAGTTTTATGCTGCATCAAAGACACTTTCAACATTTCTAAAAGTTGCATTTCAAATGGCAAAGCTCTACAGAAATTATGACATGTGAAGAGAATACAATGAAAGAATTCAGCACAACTAAAACAGGCTGCTATTTATGGCGACTTTTGGTTAAGGTCTTGATTGTATCACAACTTTATAGACAAAATTACTAGTTTAAATGGACAAATCTTTCTTTTAAAATGATAAAAATCATCATTCAAATTTTTTCCACAAAAATAGAAAAAAAAATCATCATTTTTTTCCACAGAAATAGAAAAATACTTACAAGGATGATTTTGGTCTCATCCAACTCCCTCTGAATTTTCAATAATTTATCAGCCTCTGCAGGGTCCTGAAAATAAATTGTGAGATTAATTTGAAAAGTATAATTATACATCCCATACTAAAGACAGCAGAAAGAATGAGAAAGAAAACAGACACCTGAAATTTGGTCAAAGCCTCATCCAAATAGGGCCAAGTTTGAGTGCTATCAGCTTGTGCAGCTCTCCATGATTCCCCAAAACTCTTTTGATATTCATCTAGCACCTGCCAAACATTACTGTCTGAAATTTTCCAAAGCACCCACAGTGGATCCAACCTCACAAACATATTTCAGAACACCAAAAAACACACATTAAAAACAAAAAATGATGCATAGCAAACGTGATGAATGTGATCAACATACTCTTGACATCATCTTAAACTCTTAATCTATTATAAACACAGACACATCTACCTCCACCCATCTAGTTATTGCTATCAGATGCAAAGAAAAGGGAACAGAAACTCTACCCAGCTATCTAGAAATAAAAAAGAACAACCATATCTAATATATATGGTGGAAAGAAACAAGCATAAACATAAGTTACCAGTGGAAATCAATCAAAAGGTAATAGTATTTTAAGGAAACTTTTAACCATTGTTGACACTTTCTATATATTTCTTGAATAAAAAACAGTTTATGTTAAAAAGGAGCAAGAATCTAGTGCAAAAATTTTAGAGCAGAGCTTGCCAATATAGTTCCACCTGAAACAAACGATCGGTTAAGCCTGGGATGGAGCAGGAAAATGAGACTTAGCCTATAGCTAAGCTTGCAAGTATGATGAGAAAAAAGAATGACACCTTGTATAATTCATGTAAACAATCATAGTTATCAATGAAAATATCCTTTATCTAATTCATCTCTTCTTCTTTTTTTTTGCCTTTCCATTCATTTCCTGCCATAGCCACCTAAAAACCAACCATAAAATTTAAAAAGCTATATGATTTGGTTTTTTAATATATTCTATTTGTAATCGAGTCATAAAAAATTCAGCGGCAGTCACTAGCCATAACCATTCTGAGTCCATGACACCTTGTATAATTGAACTAAAAATATACAGGCAACGCAAAGCACCAATATTGCAGTCAATAATAAGATTGGATGATATTGAATCTTAAGGCAAATCATGACACATGGAAGATTAGAGTTACATTACCTGGTTGAGAAGCGAAAAAGCACTTCGGACGGGATAGTGACCATCCATAAATCCAACTGCACAAAGTCCATTTCTGTTGTAAGAATGTACCATGTACTCTACATTAAAATCACCCAACAAAAATTAATAAAAAATAAATAAATCAACCGAATCATTGTCTCAAACCTAAATTTAAAATGAAATCGACAAAAAAATCAAGATCGCCTATAAATAGAAGGTAAGAAATCTTTATTGATCGTGAAATCTAAATTTTAGAAAATATTTTTTTAAAAAATGGCAATGTAATGCAAGATAATACGCAAAAGATCCAAAGACGGTGTTATTGATCTAATTGCCGGAGATATTAACAATCAACGAAACAAATAACGCGTGAAATTAAGAAATAAGAAAGAAAAAAAACCTTCGTGCTGGACGGACTGGCGCTGGCCGGAAGGGGTTCGTTTGGCGACGGTTCGAGAGACGAAGACGATGAACTCCCTGATGCTTGACCTTTGGAAGTAACCGAAATGGGTAACATCGGAAGCGTTGGCAAGAATAACCGGATCGGATCCTTCCGGCTGGCATTTCAATACCAATAACGACGTGATCTTCATCTTTCCTTGCCAAGAAACAAGAAAAGCAATGCCTTTCTCTCTGCAAAATAAAAATCTTTTTCTTTGTTTGGATTCGTAAGAAATGAAAGTGGGGGCCTTTTCTTTCCAGGATTCTTGGAAATTTATAACAATACAAAGTCTGTCTAAGCGGAGCAGGGTGAGAAAGTCGAATTTTTCGACTCAACCCATGTGAAAAATACTGGACTCTGGCTTGATTTGAATCGCAATTTCATACACTTAATTTGAAAATTTTTTAAACAAAATTTTTAATAATTAGTTGATTAATTTTTAATTTTGAGTTGAGTTTATATTACATATGAAGAAATATGAATTAATTTATATGTATATTGTATATAGTTATAAAAATTTATTGTATATGGTATATGAGTTATTATAAATTTTTACAATTAAATTTGAAACTAAAACCAACCATAATGTTATAATTTTTTACAATTAAATTTGAACAACTTTATGAATCAAGCGCTAGGTATTCAGCAAAATTAGAGATCTGATTTATAAAATAAATTCAATTTAAAAGTTCTTTGTTGTATTTGATACAACTTAATCAAATAATTCTAAAAATAAATAAAAATATTAAAATATGTAAAAAAATGTCATCAATATTTTAAATAGAGGCATGATAAAAATCTATAATCTAAACTTTTAAAAATATTTTTTAACAAAAAATATATCAAATTATATTAAAAATAAAAAGAATTACAAAAGATCACACCACAATCATTAAAAATTTAATGTAAAAAATATATACAATAAATTTAAAAAGTGTAGAAGACATAAGAAACAAAACCTATCATTTTACAGAATTTTTTTTTACATAATTTTCTAAATAAAATTCAGTAACGGTATACTTTGACCAAAAGCTCTATGAATCAAGTTTTTTTAATATTTTTGCAAGTTTTTTATTCTATTTAACTTTTTTAAAAAGAATAAAAAAATGCTAAAAACCGATCATCTTGTACAAAATAGTTTTTTTATAATTCTTTTTATCTGAACGCTAGCAAACAATATTGTCACAGAGACACACAAACTTGTAAAAATATAGACAAATAAACTACTACACAAGCATACGAAAAAAGTAAAAAAAAAAACAAATGTAATATAATTCTGGCAAAGAGAACAAACAAAAAAACAAAACTAATAAATAACAAATAATTTTTATCAAAAGATTTTTTTTATTTATATACAATAAAAATTAAAAATCAATCTACGATATAAAAGCTGTTATTAAAAATAACTTTAATAAAAAGAAAAAATCGAGAAAAAATTTCAAATAACTTCCTAAAAATTGGAAGTAAAGGCTTTTTGAAATATTGAACGTTAAGAAAGTGGTTATCATGGAAGTCGGGAAGTGTTGTATTTTCAATAAAGGAAAGAAATCTAAGATCGATCTTAAGATCTAATATCAATTAAGACTAAAATAGTGTCTTTTATATTATTAAATTCATCATAATGTTACATCATTACTTTGGTTCACTAAAATTTTAGATCGGATGTAATGATATTTCTTGAAATTACTCCCATCAAATAAATATAATTTTGAATTCAATAAGTGGTCTTAATAAAAAAAATATATAACATTCATCTTAAGTGACTCGGATTCAATCACTTTGTCTGTAAAGTGTGTGTGCATTGTCAAAGGATATCATAAGCTCTTGAACTTGTGAAAATAAAATCAATGAACTCCTTATATTTTTTTACTCAATTAAATTCTTATACTCCAAAATTTTATCAATCACTTTTTTGACTGATAAGTCACTAATTTGCATATTTTTCATGTATTAAATCATATGTTTTAGCACATTAATCTATCTTAAAGCCCTTAATCAGGTTTTTATTTGGTTTTGCAGGTGTTTTTGGGCCTTAACGACGTTTTATACGTAAAAGCCGAGTTTTAGCACATTTTTGGCGTTTTTGAAATCCCCTTGCGCAAAGCCAAAAGCAGTCGCAGAATAAGGTGTAGGCACGACACATCATAGATTTACTTGGAGGAAAAGTAATCCTACTACAAGTAAACTTCTACATTTAATGTAATTAAAGTAGTCTAGGGTTATTGATTTAATGTAATATATTCTCTTTATGTTTTCCTATAAATAGAGATCATAAGAAGAAAGAACAGAGGGAGAAAAAAACCCTAAAAATCCAAGTTAGCCGAAACCCTCTCTTTCTTCTTGTATTGCCACTGATCACCATGAGTGTCTAACTCTCCTTTTTGTAGTCAAGTTTAGTTACAACTAATTCAATTATTTTCATATCTTTTGTGCTTAATCTTTACGTGTATGTTTGGTTAAATATATGCTACAACCAATTCAATGGTATTTGATACAAGTAGTAAAGAAATTAGGGTTCGATTTTCTAAAAATATGAATTCATGTTCTTAATAAGTTAACGGGTTCGTGCTTAGGAAGAATATGCACTTTGGGTCTCTTGAGATCATTAATGCTATTTGATAGATTATAATTCTTTAGTAGTATCTAAGAATTTAATCTTGATAATAAGAGTTAATATTTTCATGGTATTTAATTGATTATCTAACTTATAAGAGATTGAGTTATTTGGTGGTATTCATCTAATTTAAAACCAAGCTATTTGAGATTGATGTTGATTTATCTTTTGTGGGTCAATGATCTAAATTCTTGATCTAATATTTCAATTTATATTGAATTCTTTCTTAGTTCAATTAATTTCTTCAATTCAAACCACAAACTCCCCCTTTACTTAATTGTTTTACTTCTGAATTTAATTTCTTAACCGTTGTTTGTGAGATCGACTCTATTTGTCGCTACTACAAATCCAAAGAACAAAACAAGTATTATTTTTGACGGATTCGACACCCATCATTGACCAATGTTGACTATTGAATCTAAATTTTTTTGGATCAGTCAGTGTAGTGTGTCATCTTACAGTGTTGTCACTTTGTATTTTTAGAGTTTTTTTTCTACTTAAAAAACTATTTAAAAGTTTTAAAAATTCTAAAAAATTGATAAAAATTATAAAAAATAGTTTTTTTAAAAATCTTTAAAGATCGCATGATAAAACTGTAGTGTATCATGTGGATGTAATATCTCAAGCAAAAATTATCGAAAATTAATAATAAAAATTGATATAAAAAATATAATTAATTTAATTTATTGGTTTGAGATTAATTGAGTACAAAATATAAAAAATTTAATTGATTTTTTCTGCAAAAGTTTAACTTATCAATAAAAATCAGCTTTACTAACAAACACGAATTTAACCTATTTATTTTAATAATATTAATTTACTTATTCTGAATAAAAATAAATTCATACATTAAACTCAAAGTCAATACATGATTAGATTTAAAATAAAATTTAAATATTTGATATGTATTTTAATGGAATAAAAATTAAACTTTTAATATGATAGTAATAAATTTTATGATTTTATAAGTAAAAATTTATAAAAATAGTGAAATGATAAAAGGTTATTTTTGTCTATGCATATTTTTTGTCTAAGTATATTTCAAGAAAGTGGATGTATTTGAACATGAAACACACAAGAATTACTCCCTCGACAATTAAATTATTTAACGAGCGATTACTTTCCGTTAAGTTTTAAGATTGAAATTTAAATTAATTAAAATAATTTTGTATATACCTTATAGATTAAGTCAGAATTCAAATTAATTACATTAATTATCTCTAACGCATTTTTTTTTACATGCAACATGCTTCATTCATATTGCGATTAGTTTACACTTTTAACTTAAGTCTTAACCTAAAACTTATACAAAATTAATGTAATTGATTTAAATTTCAATCTTAAAACTTTAACGGTTATAGTGTTTTTTTTTTTTTTAAGATTTAAGGGTAATTTTTTTTCTTGTAGTAATTTCATATAAGATTTCGTCTATCCTTTTTAGTTTTAGCAAATCAGTCTTTGTAGTTATTTAAAGAGAAAAAGTTTGATACACAGTCCGTATAAACAAACGTTTACACTTGTTTTTTAAATTTAAGGGTTAGGGATTTAACTTAGGGTTAAAAGTTTAGGTGTTTAAGTTGTAGGGTTTAGAATTTAAGGTTAATGTTTAGAATTTAGGATTTAGGGTTTAAGGTTTAGGGTATTAGGGTCAGGAATTTAGAATTTGTGTTTTATAAGGTAAAAACACATGCTTGTGTAAAATTAGTTTTCCACAGCATGTGTATTAAAGTTTTACTCTTATTTAAAATCAACAATATTGTCACTCGTTTGTAGTTTTATAATTTAACCCTCAAACTTCCCGAATTACATCAATTTCACTCTTTAATTGTTGACTAATAGAATGGTTATCATCGATCACCCTTTGCCATATCAAAGCATTCTATTGTTAAATAATTTACAGCGACTTAAGTTAGCATGTGTACATGTCATTTTCATTAATAAACTAACGTCATCCAATAAAATGATAACATGTAAATTTGATGATGTAAAAGTAGAGTTGGCGTAGATTTAAAAAAATATAATTTTAAAGTAGATAATCAATTTTAAAACTCTTCATTCGAATTATCACGTCATCAAAATTGATGTGTCATCAACATGACAAATACATGTGTAAAATTTAATGGCTTAGTTGGTCAATGATGATCAAAGGCACGCGATTAATGCAATTCAGAGAGTTTGAAAAATAAATTGATGATGAGAGACAACATTATTGATTTTAAAAGACTATATTAGTAAAATTACCCCCTTCAAGTCTTAAAAAATTATTTTCTCATACATGTAATGAATGTAAGGATTGGATGTAATGTTTAAGTAGTTCAGGTTTTTGGACCCTAGTTTAAATTTCAGGCTGAATCATCCAAACTTAGAGTGTTATATTTTTTTAACCAATTAGATAATGATACGTGTTTGCAAAAAAGAAATAATTAATAGTTAAGTGGCCGCTAACATAGTTTATCCTAAATAAAACATAAACCAAATGATTGATGAAGGCAGCGGGAGTTTCAAAAAAAAAATTGATCCAGCAATTAATGTTGAACATTTTGGTACATTAATGCAAAAAATTTATCGTGTAGTGCGTTATCAAACAAAACATTGAACCACTTAATAACATTGCATTGTCTTAGACAGTTTCTTCCATGTTTTTTGTGAAACTTGATAGGAACGTTCAAGTGAGTTTTTCCTTTCTTTTCTTTTCACTTTGATAATGTATATCTATTTTGGATACGATTTTTGGTATAACCATCGATATTTTCTTAGTTTGCTCTATTCGGAATTTGAAGCCTAGCCTTGCTTAAGAGATTAAACCTCCCATCTCGATAGATTAACTGGTAATTGGTAATGACAAATATGATTCCGAGTTAAATCTTTGAGTTCCGAAATTCCTATTTGTTATGGATTAATTGATGACATGGTTATGGAATTTGCAGTGTATTTTGAGGCAAAATGAAAAGGATTTTGCTTTTGTTTGCCCTAATGGTCCATTCATCTTTAGCCAAAAACCAACTTCAATGAAAGCATTGAGAAAATTTTCCAAAGAACTGGATGGTGTCGATTGTTAATGCGGCATCTGTTGCCGTGGCAAGTTCTGCTGAAATCCTGTTACTTGTACATTCTGACTGCTCTGATTGATGGCATTGTTGGGATTACTCTATGAGAAATTGGGGTGCTTCCTCCAGGCTGGATTGTAAGTGTTGGACATCACATTGTTGTTCCGATTGTAGTTTCCAATGTAAAAGCTAGATTCTGGGTTCTACGGGCATTCAGAAGAATCATGGTTACCATTACATACATCACAAATTGAATCTACTACCTTGATCTCCTATGTGTTGCTAGGTCGCTGCATGTTCTTAACCATATTGGTTAAAGTGACAAATTGTGCAAAAATAGATCATGATGAATCAAGCTCATTTATCGTGGCATTGCGTCTGACTATTCCCCTTCGGGTTGTTGGGAATTGATAATCATTCTTGGCAAGACGGTTCAAAATCTCTATCGCTTCCTCATGTGACTTGTCGAGGAGTATGCCATTTGCCGGGGCATCTAGCATCATCTTTGTCGGCGTGTTCACTGAGTTGTAGAGCATCATCACTTGCATCCACAGTGGGAATCCGTGCACGGGACATTTGTGTAAAAGCTCTCTGTATCGCTCCCAAGCCTCGTACATGGATTCATCGTCTACCTGCCGAAAAGAAGTAATATCATTACGTAACTTATCAGTCATATTTGTAGAACTAAATCTAGCAATAAAATCATGACACAGATCCATCCAAGATCCTATAGATATGGATGGAATACTATTCAGCCACATTTTTGCTCTATCCCTCAGTAAATAGGGAAATAATTTCAGCCTTAGGATATATTCATGGACTCCTTGTAGCTTGAATGAATTGCAAATCTCCAAGAATGATTTGAGATGTTGTTTTTCATCTTCAGTTGGCGAGCCGCCAAATTGACCATTTGTGTTGATCATGTTGAACATCACATGTTTCAATTCAAAGTAGACGGCTTCTATCTCAAGTGCGGCAACTTCTGGATTGAGACCGTTGAGATCTTTCTCTAAGTAGTCTCGAATGGGTCTATTACGAACATGTTGTATGACTTGATCTCATCCTCTTACTACGATGTTCTAGTTATCATTGGCATTCAGATTGTCGACTGGGTTATCAGGTTGTTCTGCCATTGCTGCTTGTTGTTCTCGTCTTCTTTTATGACACACTTGTTCTATCTCGAGTTCAAGTGGGTAGTCTTGTGTTGTTGGTCTCGCCCTGGTCATACACAGATGCTAAACCAAAGTTGTAAGTCCCTTGAATCCGATTAGAAATAAAACAAAAGTAGAAAGAAACAAAGGTGCAAGAAATTAAAAATAAAGTCGCTATTGCCAATCCCTGGAAACAGCGCTAAAACTTGTCGCGCGTATTAAGTGCTTCGCAATTGGTGTAAGTATACACGTCGCAAATTATAGTATAGTATAGATATCGTCTCCACGGGGATTGGTGCTACTTCAGGAATCTAACTTCTCGCACTAAAAAGAGAAACACAAATTGGTGATTGTAGGAGTTCTAATTAGCGAGTAAACAAAAGAGCAATGAAATAAAAGAAAGATATAATCAAATGAGAGAGAGTGGGCCAGGTTATCGTGAATCGTGGTGTGATAATTGAATGGACCGTCGTGGTAATTGAGTGCTAGAGTAGCTCAATCACTCTTCAATTGAATCCACTCGGATTTCCTAGGCAATTCTGCGATTGCCTGGGCAATTCTGCGATTGCCTGGGCAATTGGGCGACAACCTTCAAAGTTCGGTGAAGCGTTCTTCAATGGTTTATCGTTATCCCTAACTTGAAACACTATTAATTGTGTATACCTTGATAATACATCCCTGCGTGAACCAAGGGTGGACAACAACCTATCTTGCGCTCCTTTTAGCCGTTGAAATTCACAACTTATCCCCGAGTCGAATTAGTCTTCACCATCTATTGATTGAATAAAGACCATGCTCATTCATTTCTTGAATCTAACTCTCCCGATATTAGATAAATAGATGAATTTACGAGATCCTCTCCCAATTCACTTGTAAACAAAATTAAGAACCAAGAATGAACAAACTTTGAGTTAAAATTGCAAACTCAAATACCTAAACAAATCCAATCGTTCTCACAACCACAAAAACACAATAACCCAAGCCAAATAAAATTAGTTCATGGCCGGGTGCAAAATAAACACAAGATAAAAATTCTCTAGCATGAATCTAATCGAACAAAGAGGAAGAATATGAAGATTTCGAACATCCCCCAACTTTCTCTCTCAATCGAACATACCCTTGAAGTAGGCGGCTAGGTCTTCTATTTATAGGAGATGGATAGGTCAAAGTCTTTCTTGAGGAGGAAGTTAAGTTGTAATTAAATTGAATAAAAGAAATAAATTTCTTATATTATTATATTTGTATTCCTCCAAAAACTCCTCATAAAACTCTTGGAATTTAATCTCCTTTTGATCTCTGCATGGAACTCCAACTCTTTTGCTTCACGCCATTTATCTCGAACATGTTGAATTTATCCAGTTATCAAATCGGCTGCCACCCATTTTCTGATTGCTTGGGCAATTAGTTCCCGCACACAAAAGCACACCAAAGCAGTATCTTTTTCCACAAAACCACCAAACTATGTAATCAAGCTTAACGGTGAAAAGAAACATGAATGAATGTATGAACGACTAATTATGCAACTAGAATGAGGCTAAGTCTAACAATAAATTGAGTAAAAAGGTTATAAAAATAGTACTTTTGAACACTTAACAGAGGCCCGCCATTCATGACAGAATGACAGACTACTAAAGCAAGAGGCGATCTGAGTTTTTATTTTTGGAGATTATTAGGGTGATAAGTTAGAGAAGCAAGAGGCGTTTTAGGGTTTTTTTTAATTGAATTGCAACTTGGAACCAATAAATATTATAATTAAAGTAGAACAGAAATTCGAACAAAACGACTTGATTCGAAAAAGTTTCAAGTAAAATTTGAGTTTATAGAATATGCCACGTTAACTCAACTTTTTTTATTCGACTCGATCAAATGTTTATCTTTATGTAAGATTTGTCATGTGTCCTATTTATGGACCCTAAATATTAATCTCTAAACTCTAAACTTTAAATTCAAAATCCAAACCTAAAACCTGATCTTAAAATGATAGTGATAATATTAGAAGTATGTTTGTGTTAAAGTTAAGAGTTCTGTAACATAGACGCAGATTTGCTTACTAAAAGAGGAATTGGTTGACTTTTTGCTAGTGTGAATTTAGGGTTTGTAAGGGGTTATTAGTTTGATTGTAGGTACTATCCTTAAGTTTGTAATGTTTAGCGAAGACTTATTGCATTTTTTTTTGTCATAGTTCACTTTATTAATAAAATGGACACTCTTTTTTCTTTTTTATTTGGGAACTTTATTTTGATAAAATTTTGATATGAGAGGAGTTTTAACGAGGTCGTCTTTCTTATAAAAAAGAGTTTGAATCTTAAGAGTGAGTGTGAGTGAGATTATAAGAGAATTATCTCATTCTCACCCTATTTTAATGTCACGCTTGGAAAAAAATGACTACATTAATCTCACATCGAAAAAGTAAAGGGAGGTCTTGAGATATATAAGCGGTGGCGATACATATCTTATTAGACATTTTTTGTGGAAGAGAGTAATAGTCCCATGACAAGTGGTATCAGAGCAACTCTCTGACTATCCGATTTCACGCCAAGCGCCTTAAGAGTGGGGTAGACAGAGTGAACAACCGTGATAGTAGTCCATCACGAGGTTGAGTGAGGGAGAATGTCACGCCTAAAAAGAGACAACGACATTAATCTCACATCAAAAAAGATAATGGAGGTCTTGGGGACGTATAAACGATAACGTTACACATCTTATCAAACATGTATTTTAGGGAGAAGGTAATGGCCTTGTAACAAAATATCCTATTATAAATAGACTTTTACACTATTTTAATCCGGATTAACCAAAAAACTAATAAAATCATGTGTAATTATTCATGTACTGACGGTGGAAACAAATTTTTTTATAGGTGCTTTGGTTTTAGAGATTTTGATTGGGGTTTATGGATTTAAGTTTAAGGATTTGAATTTAAGGGTTAGAATTTATGGTTAAAATTTAAAGTTTACATGTTAATAAAACATAAATTTCTAATTATATTATACTAAACCCTAATCTCTAAATCCTAACTCTAAACTCTAAATAAACCCACGAACCTTAAAATAAATTTTTAAGCCCTAACATTTAAAACAATCCTATAAACTTTTTGTTTCCGTTGGTTAAAATAATTATGTAATATATCATATATCTCTTCACCCTACCTCTTCCTGAACTAATAAAAATGTGTAAACAATAGACATATACTAAATCAAAACCCTTTCCCCCAACTCTCTTCCTCTTTGCTTTTACCCGTCACGCCCTCTCTTCTCCTTCTTTCTTTCTTTCTTTCTTTCTTTCTTTCTTTCTTTCTTGGATTTCCCATGGAAGACGACGACGAGTTCGGAGATCTTTACTCCGACGTTCTCAAGCCTTTCTCTTCCGCTGCTCCGCCTTCTACAACCCCCCATCTCCACCCTCCGTTTGATTCCAATCTCCATTCCCAAGACGGCGACGATAACCTCCTCAGAGCGCCGCGTCCAATCTCCGATGCTCAAACCCTAGCGCCCTTTAAGTTTCATCCTACCGCTGCCGCAACAGCAACTCTGGGTTCGATCCCTAACCACGACGATCCAGCTCCTGAACCGATGGTTTTGGATTCTAAACAAGAACCTGCTGATGTGAATGATGTTATTTTTGACATTGAAGAGGGGGGTAGTAAAGCAATTGGGGGTTCTGGCTCGGATGACCCGATAGTTCCGGGTTTCACTGAAGCGGTTCCCCAGGGAGATTCTGGGAGGAATGGTGACGGTACCGATAACGGAATTAGAGGCAACGGCGTCCATGTGGAAGCAGGAGGAGGAGGAGAAGGAGATGATTGGGATAGCGACAGTGAAGATGATCTACAGATAGTGTTGAACGACAACAACCACGGCCCGATGGCTATGGAAAGAGGAGGAATGATGGGGGAAGATGAAGACGAAGACGGGGATCCTCTTGTGATAGTGGCTGATGGAGATGCTAACCAAGGGATGGAGGAACAGGATTTGGGTGAAGGAGGAGGGCAGGCGGTGGATGGGGAAGGGAAAGAAGGGGGTGAAGTAGGGAAGGTTGGCACTGCTGGCAGCGGTGGAGGGAGCGTGCTTGTGCCAAAAATTGGGTACAGCAGTCATGGGTTCCATCCGTTTCATTCTCAGTTTAAGGTCAGTGTGTTTTCATGTTGTTGCTGTTGTTGAATTAAACGATATAGGGATGTTTGGACAAAAGTTGGGGGTTTTGTTTGTCATATGCCCCAACCTTTTGATGAATGATTAGAAATTCACTTTAGTTATTGGTTTGCAAACTTTGTACAGAACGAATGATAAATAAAAGTTATATTTTAATGTTTTTTGCCTAGCTATTTGTTGAAGATCATAAGTTGCAATTAGAAATCATTGTGCATATCCTTGAACTAAACCTTCAGTCTTTTGGTGAGCCTATGAAGGCGCTTGTGGTAGGCTTGGAAGCATGTCTATCTATAT